>VDFB02047230.1:461086102-461131880 GCA_007258455.2 Sequoia sempervirens
AAACTCCTAGAAGACCTTCTCACTGTCTCCTTCCTGGAACCTGACTCCAATGGGTTCTTGTTGAGCTTGGGTGATTAACCAAGCCCTGCTCCAACTCTTCTCAAAGAGTTTTCCACTTGTGCCCTACCTTTGGAAGACAAACACCTCTTGAATTTGCTATCTTCTTCCAACACCTAGAAGGATCTAAGTGCCAACTTCATTACCAAACTTGAACTGCTTGCAGGGGTATTGTTGACATTGTAACCATTCATTTTACATCCTTTTGGATCCATCTTTGAGGATCTTTCACTTGTTGTCTTACCGATTTCTAGTTTTTGCCTTAAGGAGGCCTATTGACTTGTAGCCCTTACCAGTCACCTTTTTGATTTTCCTGCCCAAACTTTCCAAACAACCTAGCAATTAAACTTGATTTCCAGACACCCTTTTTGGACCTTTAAATCTTTCATAGGGTTTCAGACCTCCGTCTCTTCCGTACAGTAGGTTCCTACAATCAAGGAGAAGTAGGGCTAATAGGCCTAATTCGTAGGGTTTTGCTTATCTCTTACTAGTTTCTCACTCAAAAGGATTGATCAAACCTTAATCCTTCTAGCATCCTTGAGTTTGACAATGTCCCAACTGGAACTGTACTTTTTCCGTACAATACTTCCTTCCCCTGCTTGTTCTCTTCACTTTTTGACCACCAAACCTCTAACCGGGTAACAAGAACTCGCCTAGGGTTTGGTTTTTAAAATGCTTGCTTGATTCCACATGATTCCTAAAGTTAAGTATTTACAAGTGTGTGGCTCCCCTTCCATATCCTACTAATCTCAGGAAGATCCCGTGGTCAGTGTTTATGGGGGAGCCATTCTAAATCTACCTGCTCAAAACAGAGGAAACAAACACTCTACACTCTAATCTATGAATTAGAAACAACAAATCTACACTAAGAAACCTGAATACAAGATGAAAATTACTCTACACTATCCAATGAACACAAATACAGTGCTAAATCAATATGTATAGTGCCTTCAAGATCTTTGTTTCTCAAGATACATGGGCAAACACAGGAAAAATGCAAATTTCTTTATTCACACCAAACTAAACTTGATTACAATGCATCCTAACTGCTGTCTACGAGCCATTACCTTTTACATAGATGCCTTTGCCACATTTCAAGGGAAGTTGATCGATCCCATACTCCTAAATTCTAGGGATTCCAATCCAACTAAGTTGCATGCAACCTAACAATGTTGTCATGCAACTTTGTCATCATCCTCCTTTTTAGGACCTCAATCTCCTTGATCTCGAGCCAACAACTCCCTTAACTGTCTCTTGGCATCTTCTAACAATGACCATGTGTTTAGAACACATTAAAGGCTCAACACTCACATTAACCTACTAAACTAATTAAAGTAAAAGATGCTTAACAAATACTAAGCTATGATGACCTTAGTCCTAGTGACTAATTCATTTATTCGACACACAAACAAGACCTTCTAAGGTCCAAACTAAACACTCTAATACCCTGACTTGGCTAAGGTCAGGTACAAGCCAAAATTTGATCATAACAAAGTGGAGTTTAGCCTAGGTGCTCCTGCAGCATCCTCCCCAAAATAGAAAATTTCAATCCACCCTTGGATTGATCAAGTTGAGATCAATGCCCAACTTCTTGAACTCTGATTCCTTGATCCACACTGCATCAGAATTAGGTTGACCATGTCTTTTAATCAAATTTTCTTTGTATTCTTTGGTTCTAGTCCTCTTATAGACCCTGGTATCCAATATCTTGTCAGCTTGCTTGACTATAGTGGAGGGCAATTTGAGTTCTTCCACATCTTGGATGACTTCATGAAGGGTCTGATCCATGTTTGGTGGTGGTCCTCTGTAATGAACCAGATCTGCAATGTTAAAAATAGGGGACAGTCCATTGTCATCTGGTAATTGCACCTTAAATTCATTGTTTCCATATTTCTCCAAGATAGGACAAGGACCTATCCTCTTCATTTGAAACTTATGAGGAACTCCTTTCTGCAGTCTAGACTTGTTCAAATGCACCATTACTAAGTCTCCAACATTGAATTGAACTTCTTTCCTATGCCCATCCACCTTGGTCTTATGTTTCATGGTGTTTTCTGCAAATGTCTTTCTGACTGTATCATGGATCTCCTACATTGCATAGGCAAAGTCATCAGCATATCCACTTCCCTTGACTCCATCCTTCAACTATCTCAGCTCATAAACACCTCTAGGATGTAGTCCATAGACAATTTCAAAGGGACTCTTCCCTGTTGATCTGTTGACAGTATCATTATAGGCATATTCAGCTTGCCCAATCAATTGATCCCATTGTTGACCATACTCCTTGGTCAAGCACCTTAAGAGGTTCCCAAGAGTTCTATTTACAACTTCGGTCTGACCATTAGTTTGGGGATGGTATGCAGATCCAAAGGATAAATTAGTGCCCAATCTTTTCCAAAGAGTCTTCCAAAAATGACTCATAAACTTAGTATCTCTGTCTGATACAATGTTGATTGGTAATCCATGAATCCTTACTATCTCTTTGAAAAAAAGAGAGGCTATTTGATTGGCATCATTGGTTGTTTTACATGGCACAAAGTGAGCCATTTTACTAAATATGTCCACAACCACATAAACATTGTCCATGCCTTGTCTTGTCTTGGGTAACCCAACTACAAAGTCCATACTCAAGCATTCCCATGGCCTAGTAGGAATAGGCAGTGGTTGGTATAGGCCTGCATTTAAAGAAGTACCCTTGGCCTTTTGACACACCACACAACTCTTCACATACCTTCTAACATCTAGGTTCATCTTTGGCCAATAGTAAAACCTTTGGACAAGTTCTTGAGTCTTGGTGATCCCAAAATGACCACTCAATGCACCATTATGCTTTTCTTGTATCAAGTTCTCTCTAATAGAACCTCTAGGAACACATAGCTAATTCCCTTTAAACAAAATATCACTTTGCAAAGTATATTCAGCATATTTGCTATGAAATGATTCTTGTATTTAGCACATACCTTATAAATTCTGCAAAATCTTCATCATCTGCATATAGATCCTTGAAATGATCTATCCCCATGCTCTTCAACTAATTTCTTGAATGGTGAGGACTCTTCTGCTCAAGGCATCTGCCACCTTATTGAGAGCTCCTTTCTTGTGCTTGATATTGAAGGTGTAAGCTTGCAAATACTCCACCCATTTCATGTGTCTATGCTTAACTTCTCTTGTGAATTCAAGAAACTAAGTGCTTGGTTGTCTGAATACTCTATGAATTCCTTGGGAAGCAAATAGTGCCTCCACTTCCTTAAAGCCTGGACCAATGCATACATTTCAAGGTCATAAGAAGAATACTTCTTCTTGGCTTCACTTAACTTCTCTGAATGAAAAGCCACGGTCTGCCCTCTTGACTGAGAACAGCTCCAATAGCCACATTGCTTGCATCACATTCAATGGTGAATAGCTTCTCAAAGCTTGGTAACACCAAAACAGGTTGGGTAGCTATCTTTTCCTTCAGTAACTCAAAACTTTTGTTAGCTTGCTCATTCCATACAAACTTGGTCTTCATTCCTCCTTTTATGGTATCCAACATAGGAGCACAAATAGCACTAAATTGTCTTATGAATTTTCTATAGTATTGAGCAAGACCATGGAAGCTTCTTACCTCTGTTTTGTCTTTGGAGTAGGCCAATTGAGGATGGCTTCCACTTTGCTACTGTCCATCTTCAAGTTGCCATGTGATAGCACAAATCCAAGGTACACCAGCTCTGTTTTGATGAACTCACACTTTTCCAAATTGATCATCAGCTTCTCCTCCTGTAGCCTTTGAAAATCAACTCTATCTGTTGGAGGTGCTCTTCTCTTGTTCTACTATAGATTAGTATATCATCAAGATACACCACTACAAATTTTCCAATGTAGTCTTTGAGGATTTCATTCATGAGTCTCATGAATGTGGAGGGGGCATTAGATAGTCCAAATGGCATAACTAGCCACTCATAGAGACCCTCATTGGTTTTGAAAGTTGTTTTCCACTCATCTCCCTCATGTATCCTAATTTGGTGATAACCACTCTTTAAATCTATCTTGGTATAGTACCTAGCTTCACCTAGACAATCCATGAGATATTCAATCCTAGGGATAGGGAACCTATACCTGATGGCTATCTTGTTTATTGCCCTGGAATCAGTACAAATCCTCCATCCTCCCTTTTTAGGTGCTAAGACAGTGGGTACTACACATGGACTAATGCTTTTCCTAATAAGACCTTGGTTGAGAAGTTCTTGAATCTTCCTAGCTATTTCCTTATTTTGTTGAGGAGTCATCCTATAGGCTGATTTGTTTGGTAGGGTAGCTCCTGGTATCAAGTCTATCCTATGACTTATGGCTCTCTTAGGGGGTAATGTTGCTGATAGACCACTACTTACAATACCTTCATAGGTCTGCAACAATTTTTGTATCTCCTTGGGTAGCTTTGGTTTTTCAGCTGCTTTCTCTTTGCCTCTCTTGGCTTGATCATCACTGCATAACCAACTCCTTCTCCTTCTTCCAAGGCTTTTAAGAACTCTTTTTCACCAACCATGAGTAGTTTAGAACCTGCTGTCTGCACCTCTGTATCTTCTAGCAAAGATTGAATTTTGAAGGTCACCTTATCTTTCTTGAAAGTATAGGAGTTCTTTGCTCCATCATGCATAGCTTGGCGGTCAAATTTCCATGGTCTACCTAGGAGCAAGTGGCATGCATCCATAGGTAACACATCACACAAAACTTTGTCCTTGTACCTACCAATTGAGAACTCCACCCATGCTTGTTCATTCACCAAGACATGTTGACCTTTATTGAGCCATGTGACCTTGTAAGGATTGTTGTGGGGTATCCTTGTCAACTTCAACTTGCCGACTGCCTCCTCTGACACAATATTGTCAGTAGATCCTGAGTCAATGATGACTCTACATACTTTCCCCATCATCTTGCACTTTATCCTAAACAGGGACCTCCTTTGGCTTGGTTCTTCCTTCACCGGCTCCTTGATCAAAGTTCTCCTCATCATGAGGTTCTCACCTTCCTCTGAATTCAATGGCACTTCAGGATGTTTATCTACTGTAGTAGCCTCATCATGGACCAGGTTAGTTCTCTTGTCACCTCCATGAGAAGTACTACCTTTCTTTGGACATCTATAGGCCAGGTGTCCCAATTGATTGTAGTGGTAGCATTTCATATTGGTAAAGTAGTTACCTCTTCCTTGTCCACCACTTCTTCCTCTGGAGCTGGAGCCTCTTCCTCTACCACCTCTATTAGAGCTTCCTTCTTGCTGTTCAGAGTATCTGACTTCTCCTTGGGCCCTTGGTTCTGAACTCCTTCCACCATAACCACTTCTTTGTCCTCTATTGTCTTTCCCTTTACCTCTACTTTTGGGGTTTTGCTCTTGCTTCTTTTTTCCTTTCTCCTCTATCTTTAAGGCCATTTGATAGCATTGGTGGATGGTTTTGAAGTTTACTAGGCTCATGTCTTCTTGGATAGACCACTTAAGCCCATTCAAATACCTTGCTAGCTTGATGCTTTCATCTTCAACCACCTTTGATCTAAGGCACAATTTTTGAAACTCCTCGGTGTATGTTTGAACATCCATATCTTTTTGCCTAAGATTGTGTCTTCTCCTATGCAACTAAACTTCATAATCATCAGGTAGATAGGTCTGCCTTATCTTAGTTACCATTCCTCTCCATGAAACTATGGGACCTTTCCCTTCTTTCTCTCTTTTAGCTTGTACAAATTTCCACCATGTGAGAGCTGCTCCTCTCAACCTTGACTTGGCCACCTTTACCTTTTGGGCCTCTGTTATACCATCACATTCAAAGTGATTTTCAATACTCTCAATGTAGTCCACAACTGAATCAGGGTCCATTTTTCCACTAAATAGTGGCACACCTTCCAATGCCTTACCACTTAAGGCCTGCAGTGCCTTCAAGAAGGGTTCTTCAGCAAGAATAGGGTCAGGCTTTGGAGCTTCCTCCTCCAAGTCCTCTTCTTTTTCCTTTGCTTCCTATTCTTCCTTCTGTTCTATCTTATCCTTCACTTTATCTGTTTTCTCATGGACTTCATCCAAGAGCTTCTCCATTTGAGACAACCTTTCTCTTAGTAGTCGGTTGTCTTCCTCTTGCTCTTCTACCTTTTTAGCTAACTCTGCATTAGTCACCATGGTTCTTTCCTCTGGTGTGTTCTCTCCTACTGACTCAGTGGGCTGCAACATCAATCACAAGCCTTGACCAAACAATGGCTTTGATACCAATATGGTGTAAGTTTGAAACCAAAGGTTGCTTGCACAAACTCCTAGAAGACCTTCTCACTGTCTCCTTCCTAGAACCTGACTCCAATGGGTTCTTGTTGAGCTTGGGTGATTAACCAAGCCCTGCTCCAACTCTTCTCAAAGAGTTTTCCACTTGTGCCCTACCT
Source organism: Sequoia sempervirens (assembly GCA_007258455.2). Lineage (NCBI taxonomy): Eukaryota > Viridiplantae > Streptophyta > Pinopsida > Cupressales > Cupressaceae > Sequoia > Sequoia sempervirens. Next base: position 461,092,553 of record VDFB02047230.1, read on the forward strand.
TTGGAAGACAAACACCTCTTGAATTTGCTATCTTCTTCCAACACCTAGAAGGATCTAAGTGCCAACTTCATTACCAAACTTGAACTGCTTGCAGGGGTATTGTTGACATTATAACCATTCATTTTACATCCTTTTGGATCCATCTTTGAGGATCTTTCACTTGTTGTCTTACCGATTTCTAGTTTTTGCCTTAAGGAGGCCTATTGACTTGTAGCCCTTACCAGTCACCTTTTTGATTTTCCTACCCAAACTTTCCAAACAACCTAGCAATTAAACTTGATTTACAGACACCCTTTTCAGACCTTTAAATCTTTCATAGGATTTCAGACCTCTGTCTCTTCCGTACAGTAGGTTCCTATAATCAAGGAGAAGTAGGGCTAATAGGCCTAATTCTTAAGGTTTTGCTTATCTCTTACTAGTTTCTCACTCAAAAGGATTGATCAAACCTTAATCCTTCTAGCATCCTTGAGTTTGACAATGTCCCACCTGGAACTGTACTTTTTTCGTACAGTACTTCCTTCCCCTACCTATTCTCTTCACTTTTTGACTACCAAACCTCTAACCGGGTAACAAGAACTCACCTAAGGTTTGGTTTTTAAAATGCTTGCTTGATTCCACGTGATTCCTAAAGTTAATTATTTACAAGTGTGTGGCTCCCCTTCCATATCCTACTAATCTCAGGAAGATCCCGTGGTCAGTGTTTATGGGGGAGCCATTCTAAATCTAACTGCTCAAAATAGAGGAAACAAACACTCTACACTCTAATCTATGAATTAGAAACAAAAAATCTACACTAAGCAACCTGAATACAAGATGAAAATTACTCTACACTATCCAATGAACACAAATACAGTGCTAAATCAATATGTATAGTGCCTTCAAGATCTCTGTTTCTCAAGATACACAGGTAAACATAGGAAAAATGCAGATTTCTTTATTCACACCAAACTAAACTTGATTACAATGCATCCTAACTATTGTCTACGAGCCATTACCTTTTACATAGATGCCTTTGCCACATTTCAAGGGAATTTGATCGATCCCATACTCCTAAATTCTAGGGATTCCAATCCAACTAAGTTGCATGCAACCTAACAATGTTGTCATGCAACTTTGCAACATTCTTGCAACTTTGCCATAATCCTCCTTTTTAGGACCTCAATCTCCTTGATCTCAAGCCAACAACTCCCTTAACTGTCTCTTGGAATCTTCTAACAATGACCATGTGTTTAGAACACATTAAAGGCTCAACACTCACATTAACCTACTAAACTAATTAAAGCAAAAGATGCTTAACAAATACTAAGCTATGATGACCTTAGTCCTAGTGACTAATTCATTTATTCCACACACAAACAAGACCTTCTAAGGTCCAAACTAAACACTCTAATACCCTGACTTGGCTAAGGTTAGGTACAAGCAAAAATTTGATCATAACAAACTAGAGTTTAGCCTAGGTTCTCCAGCACCAAGGGTAGAGGGTAGAAGGGAGAGAGGTAGAATTAGGGTTTAATGGTAGAGGTTATAAGGGTTAAGGGTAGAGGGTAGAGGGGAGAGAGTTAGAAGGAGTGAGTGAGTGAGAGAGATATTTTAGAGAGGGAGAGGGGGTAGGAGGAGAGATGAGAGAGAGAGAGGGAGGGAGTGGGAGAGAGATAGAGGGTAGAGGATAGAGGGTATAATTAAGGGTAGAGGGTAGAGGGAGAGAGATATAATTAGGATTTAAGGGCAGAGGGTGTAAGGGTTAAGGGTAGAGGTTAGGAGGAGAGAGATAGGAGTTAGTGAGTGAGAGAGAGGGAGCTGAGAGAGGGAGAGGGAGTATGGGAGAGAGAGAGAGAGAGAGAGAGGAGAGAGGAGAGGGAGGGAAGAGGACAGTGGGTATAAGGGTTAAGGGTAGAGGGAGAGGGAGAGAGACATAATTAGAGTTTAATTAAGGGTAGAGGGTAGAGAGATATAATTAGGGTTTAAGGGTAGAGGGTATAAGGTTTCAGGATAGAAGGTAGAGGGGAGAGAGATAGGAGTGAGTGAGTGAGAGAGGGAGGAGAGAGAGAGAGGAGGGAGGGAGGGAGGGAGGATTGGGAGAGAGATAAAGGGTAGAGGATAGAGGGTATAAGGGTCTGCAGAGGGAAGAGGCTAGAGAGATGGTGGAGTGAGAGAGAGAGGAGTTGAGAGAGGGAGATGGGTGGGAGGGAGGGATGGAGATACAAAGATAGAGACAGAGACACGAGAGAGAGAGAGAGCAGTGGGAGAGAGATAGAGGTAGAGGATAGAGTGTATAAGGGTTAAGGGTAGAGGGTAGAGGGGAGAGAGATAGAATTAGGGTTTAAGGGTTGAGGGTTAAAGGGTTAAGGGTAGAGGGTAGATGGGAGAGAGATAGGAGTGAGTGAGAGAGGAGTTGAGAGAGGGAGGGGGGGTAGGAGGAAGAGACAAGAGAGAGAGAGAGAGAGGGAGGGAGTGAGAGAGAGATAGAGAGTATAAGGGTTAAGGGTAAAGGGTAGAGTGAAGAGAGATATAATTAGTGTTTAAGGGTTGATGGTATAAGGGTAGAGGGTAGAAGGGAAATGGATAGGAGTGAGTGATAGTATAAGGGTTAAGGGTAGAGGTGCGAGGTGCGAGAGATAGTATTAGGGTATAAGGGTAGAGGGGAAAGAGATAGGGTATATAGGGTATAGACAAAGAGAGAAAAATATCTATTAAAAATCCAAATTTCTCATAACGCGAATGCATTTTGAAGTATAGACATGATCATTTTTAGGAATAAATAACATGTTTTTATAGAACGCGAGTGCATTAGAAAGTGAGCGTGTTTTGTCTTCCTCTAAAAATGGTAAAAAATTCAATATACCCATGATCTCAAGGCCCACATTCTGCATATTCTCCGGGTTTGACGCATGCTCTAATAAAAATTAGCTTTTTGATGATGTTGTGAAGTGTGCATGCATGTTTTTCACATTCCACCACCTTTTTCATGAAATAGTAGATTTTTCACATTGAAAGACATATAATATCAATTCAAGATTGAAATCTAGTGAAAACTAATATACAATTGAAGTTTGGAGGGGAACAATATTTTGAAAAAATCAAATTGTTAAGGATCTTGAAGAAAGAAGAAGCTAAGGCTACATAAATGGGTAGAACTCCTCCATTTGAAACTCTAGTTTTTTAGGTATGTGAAGTCTTTACACATTTTCTTTCATTCTATTATGGATTGCTTTCATTTTTGTTATTTTTCATATTCCATGTTGATCATTGTTTTCTTGTCATTATAACCTTAGGTTGTCAATGCAAATTTTAAATTACACAATTCTATACACTTGCCAATTACATTTTTAAACCACCTCTCTTTAAGCCATTTTTTAAGCTCTTAACAATTAACTTACCTTCTGTATGCTTCCACATTTTGTATACACATATATATGACATGCATTTTAAGGAAGTAAAATAAAACACCATTTCTCAATCCTTTATTATGGATGTCCATACCACTCTCTAAAGCTTTCATTGAGATATTTTTCCAAACAGTTATACCAATCAGCTGATTTCCTTGTCTATGCTACCAAATTTTCCATACATGTCTCTATAAAATTGGAATATACTCCTCCCACATTGATAGATCTTAGAAACTATTTTTTTTTCATCTATATTTCTAAATTTACCTAATCACTAAACCTACCTCATCACTTTTAGTTGTGATATATTTTAAATGTTTCCTTGATTAGTCTACCTACAAGGGATTCTAACCCTTCTCTCCACTATTACAAAACTCTTTATTCAAGGCTAAGTTAGCAACATGGGGAAAGGTGTAGCCTATCTTGCAATCATTGCTCAAAATGGAAGCATGGAAAAATAATTTGAATTGTTATGCAACCAAGGGAGGTCCTGCAACACAACTCAACAAAAAAAATCAACCAACAACAACAATTCTCAAAACTCTTCACTTTTCACCAAATCAGCACTCTTCCTTGTAGCATTGCCAACTCATTCAATTGGGTATTTCTTCTTGATGAGATTCTTTTAGACCAAGAATTGAACCATTTGAAGGATGCTTCAGGGTACACAATCACATTCCAACAAACCACTATTGGTTACTTTGTAATGACTTTCTCAAATCAGGTCTTCTACACCAATTAGGCCTCAAATTAGGCCACTTTAACAAAGAAAATTATCTTGAAACTTGACCAAAACCTCCAAACACATGTGGGAAAAAAATTATATGTATTCAAACTAAAGGATTCACAATTAGTTCTCAAAAATTCATCCACCAAGATGCCAAAACCAAAAACCCTCTTTTTAAGCCAAATAACCTAGGGCTTATTGGAAAACACACTTCCCAACCTTATCAAAACATTCCACCACCTCAAACAGGTTTAAAATGGCTTACAAAAACTCAATTCAACAAGAAACAATGCTACCAACAACGCTTCCCTAACACAATATTCACTTTAGCATGTCAAAACCTCTCAAATTCACATGGAAAACACCAAATTTCACTCTAGGGCTTCATGCCCAACTCAACTCTTGACCTCCCCTATACTTACTCAACATTCCCACACCTTTTTAGTGAGTGAGCTAGCTTTCCAACACTCCACTAGCTTGCCAATGCAGTAGGGTTGAGAAGGTAGGGGCAGCGCATGCCTCACAGAAATGTGGTCTCATGGTGAGTATCTCACCATGAGACCACATTAGGCATGCTTCTTTCTCCAACCCTACTACGCCAACTTAACTCACTCACTAAGCTTGCCATGCTCCACTAACTTTCCAATGTGGTAGGGTTGAGAAGGTAGGGGCAGCGTATGCCTCATAGAAATGGAGTCACACAGTGGTGTAGGGGCAGCGAATGCCTCGTAGAAATACTCCATTTCTATGAGGCATACATTACCCCTACCTTCTCAACCCTACCACATTGGCAAGCTAGTGAGTGAGCTAGCTTACTAATCCTCCACTAGCTTTCCAATGCAGTAGGGTTGAGAAGGTAGGGGCAGTGTATGCCTCATAGAAATGGGGTCGCATGAGGCATACACTACCCCTACCTTCTTAACCCTACTGCATTGGCAAGCTAGTGATGAGCTAGCTTGCCAACACTCCGCTAGCTTTCCAATAGGGTAGGATTGAGAAGGTAGGGTCAGCATGATAGAAAACTAGGTGGTGAAGAACCCAACCAATTCAAAATGATCAGACTGAAAAAAGAAACCAGCCCCTTAAACACTATACACTCAACTTATTCAAAACACATACCTAAAGGCTTATAGCCCTCCAAAACTGCTTTTTCTCAATATCTTTTAGAGAAGGTTGTAAAAAGACACACTTCAACTCCTAAAACAACATAGCAAAAGGTTTCAAGAGGTTCTTTACAACAATATTGAAAACCAATAGGATGCCCTGCCTTTTAGGCCACCAAATAGTGCTCTTTTACAAAGGAGGTACCTCCAAAACATTTTGTTTTCACGAAATCTCACCTAACAGTCACTAATTGTGGAACAAAACAAAAAATTCCACCATTATTTCTCAGAGCCTTGACCTCTAAAATAGTGTACCACCAAACCCTCAACTTTCATGCAAATAACCTAGGGTTTATTGAAAGTCTTGAAATCCGGGCTTACTAAACCTCACCAATACTAGCAAGAATTCAAAAATACCCTGCACAAAATCAAACAACCATCACATGGAAGATTCCTTCAACATTTCATCAAAACCCTTCTTTAACACCCCATTTACACAAGGAAAAAATGTAATTCTGCCCTAGGGCATCACCCAATTTCAAATAACTTACTTCCTCTACCTTTAGAACCATGTGGACACCCTACTGCATTGGTAGGCTAGTGAGTGAGCTAGCTTGCCAATGATCCACTAGCTTTCCAAGGAATTTGAATTCACATGCCTTGTCCATGCTTCCATTTTGAGCCTATCTTGTAATCATGGCATGCCCCTGCACCTTTGTATATGCTATAAATACTCTTGTACATGATTGTAAGTATTTTTTATGAAGCCTTGAATGACATATATTTCATTTCTTTGAATGGATACATTTTTTAGGAGCTAATATTCATCTCATTACCATGCTATAGGCAAAATTATCTGCCATGCCAAAGAAATGAACAAGGAAAAAACTAACAGACAAAGAGTGTGAAACCTTCAAAGAAAAAGAGAGAGAACGAGTGGTGGCATATTTTGAAAAGAAGAAATTGGATATGATTGACGAAAACAAGCCAATTGAAGAGGAACCTCAACCATCAAAAAGAGAATAGGAATTGGTAGCACAAAGGGCACGAATGCAAAAGTGTCATGGTAGGACAGATTCAAATACCGTAGTCGGAGACACTTCATCTACTGCAAGTGAATACAAAGGGACACCATTAAGCACAAGTGAATATGGAGTGACACCATCTGCCGCAAGTGAATATAGTTGGACACCATCCACTGCATCTCAAGTTGAGAGTACATAATCACCCAGATTTGATGAAGAAGGTATGCCATCATCCCCATGTGAACCTCAAGGTATGTCTTCTACTCCACCCTCGATCGAAGGTACACAATCTAGCCCACCTAAATTAAATATTGATAAAATTCCTAATGTTGAGATGTATGTGCCTAGGAGAACACCATCTATAATTTTACATAGAAAGCCAAAGTATTTGATTAATAATGATGAGGATATTTCATAGTACATGGAAGGTAAGATTTCAACACACTCTTGTAAAAGATATGCTGATAAGATTTTGAATTTCTTCTTTGAAAAGATAAATGAGACCGCAAAATATCAACTATTTGTTGAAATGATGCAGGGTATAAAGTATAGAAACATCATGAAGGCTCTTAGGTTGAGAACATAGAATGCATCAAGTGAAAACACTATTGTGAATAATCTAATGGATGCTTATGAGAGTGTGGGTAAAACCTCACACTCAAAGGATAGTAATGTCACCCGATGTGTCATTACATCGACTTTGGTAAGTAGTTAAACAAAGAGAGATCATCTCATGGGAAAGATGATTGAACAAATAAGAATTAGTAGAAAAACTTTATTAAAAGTCATTCAAAGGTGACAAAGAATTGAGGGCATCGATTCAAATGAATTATGGGCATTCTCGGGGAGACTGCCACAAAAAGATAAAAGAATGTTGTTGATGAAGCATTGAGAACACTAATTGAAGAGTACTGGAAGAATAACACAAGGCCATCTCTAAATCAAAGAGATGTGTTAAGAAGGATAATCAGTAGTCGGAACCGTGAGCCACATCCAAAGTATTTTTTGGATATGAATCAAAGCCAAGTTTTTCATAAATTTCAAAAGGATTATCCTCAAATTAGTATTTGTCAAATATTTTTTGGAATGCTTAAACCTTTTTATGTCAAGATAAATCACACACGCACTACTTGTTGTATACTACATATTGAATTCTCTAACCATTATGATGTTTATTGTTCTATATGTTTGAATTTACATACTAATGATGTTTTGTAGGATTGTGGAATAGAAGCCCCACCAAAATCTTCAAGGGAGTTCCTATCAAAAAAATTATGTGAAATAGAGGATGGCCAAATATTCTATAAGACAACATGCTTGGATGGTTCATGTGAGAATTGTGGTGGCTTGCAACATATACCGGTATGTCAAAATATGGAAAGCATAGATGAGGTGGGACAAAAAATAGTAGAGTTAAGGAAGTATAAAACAATGGCATATGCTGCAAAAGATGGGTCTCAAGAAAAAATGTGTGATTTGGTTATTCAAAAGATTCCAGTGTATCAATTTATGTCCATGTTTTGTGAAAATATAGTATATGAGTATGCAAGGTATACCCATAGATCCTGATGGTTGGACACACAATTAAAGATATGCAAGGACACCTTTCCAGTTGGTAGCATAGTGTCAATGGTTGAATTTGTAGAGAACTACACTCTATAGCCACAGTGTGAGGTGTAGTCACAGTATTACAACTCTACACAAGTTTTGATGTTTGTGCAAATAGCATTCATTCATGCAATTGATAGTACAAAGGGCCAAAGGAAGGTATTGAGAGAGTGTCACTTTTATATTAGTGATGATTGCACACATTCTCTAGATTTCGTGCAAGGTTGCTTCCAAATGTTCTACAATGATTTGGCTTAGAAGGGCATATCATACGGTTGACATGTAATATGGTCAGATAACTATGTAACAAAATTCAAGAACTTGTGCATGTTCTATTGGTTGAGCAGGTTGCATGTCATTACAGGTGTACAACATATGTAGAACTTTTGTGAGGTTGGGCATAGAAAGGGGGAGAATGATGGTGCAGGAGCATGCATGAAAAGAGCATTAGCATGAGAAGAGTTAAAGTATAAAGACAATGCAAAGTTAACAGATGCAAGATCAATTGTCGAGTGGTGTAATGTTTCAATGGGTCCAGGTAATGAAGGTGCATCTTCAATTTGTATATTTTTTTGGTTGATGGATGATATTAACATTGCACCATATGAGGATTGTTGTACACTAACAAGATCGAGTGAGCTACACTCTTTCCTTAGCTCAAATGTAGATTTATGGAGTATCGATACATGGAAGATGGCATGCTTTTGTTCTTCATGTACAATGCAATCCTAGAATGATTGTGAGTCATGGGAGTGGGTTGAAAAATGGTTGACAAGTTATCTTAGCCCACTTCACACATATCACCCTCCGATGGCATTTAAACTAACACAGATGGAATCATCGGTCAACTTTGACCACATATCAAATCTAGTTCAATCAGGTAATATATATGCTTGCTTAGTTTTTGAAATTTCATATTATTATCTTAATTTGTATTGTATTTGTAATGTTGACTAATTTCAAGAGATTTGTTGTACATATCAATGCAGGGTATGTTTATGTAGTTATTGCAAATGAAGACAATGAAGAGGGAACAAACTATTACTTGTGCCATTGTGTTGAGGCCAAAAATAAATTGGAGGCTCCAGTTATAGATGGAGAAAACATCGAATACCCTACAGGCTCAGTTGTTGTTACTAGAACGTGGCTTAGAAGGTACCAACAAAAGAGTGTTAAACATTGGTTGTTTTAGGACTTTGAAACATAGCGTAAGATTATTCATTACTCTAACCTTGTCATGGCATCCAATATTCGTTTGAACAAATATGGGGGTAGACCTTTGAACAAGGTCTTGTGGAAGGTCTGTGAGTCTGACCATGATGCAATACTTAACACAATAAAGAGTAGAGCAGACCTAGATGGTTCATTGGATTTATTTTTAAGTATGCACATAGGTTCTTATTAATTTATACTTGTATGCACATTAATTTGTTTGATGCAACATCCTTATTTTGATAATCTTGACAAATCTCAGCTAGAAAAGCAATGCAACATCCTTATTTTGATGATGTTCACAAATCTCAATTATGATTTTAAGCATTACAAAAGTGTGTGCAAAGTTTGGTAAGATAAATTCAAGTTATTCATTTGAAGTTAACCTTATCATGAGCACCTATGATGTGGACATTATAAGAGCATCTCTAATTTCACGTTATTCTATTCATGAGAGGTGTTGTGTGCAATAGGTATCTTGGAACTCACAGTGAAGATGTATGACTAGGAGTGACTAAGTTGAGAGATTGGAATGCCTATCTATAAGTTCCTTCCATCTATATTCATTTCATTTCCATTTTTTATGCTCTTTCTTTTTCTTGTTTTACTTTGCGTATTTGTAAGTAAACTACTAAAAATTGATTGGTCTCTCATTGCAAAAAATGTTGATTTATGAGTCATCAAAGAGAATCTCAGCCAAAAAAGCAATGCAACATCCTTATTTTGATGATCTTAACAAATCTCAATTTTGATTTGAAGCCATTATAAAAGAGTGTATGAACCTTAGTGAGGGAATCTCAAGTTACTCAATTGAAGTTAACCTCATAATGAGCACCTATGATATAGACATTAAAAGAGAATCTCAAATGTATGAGTATCATTGTAAAATATCTATGAGAACGAAGTACCTAAGGCATTGTAATGAGATTTACTTGTAGTGAGATTTACTCAAATATTGAAATTTTGGAGTTCATGTTTGGTGCAAGAGCACCTTGTTTTCTAAATCCCTTCAATAGGAAAATTTGCAAAATTTGAATTTTCAAATATAAACAATGTGAAAAAGGTTATGTGAAGGTCGTATGTAATGTATTCAAAGTCTCAAATAGGTCATTAGGTGATTAGAGAAGTGATATTGCACAAAAGTTGTCATTTGGTGTAAAAATGCAAAACTTGCATTAGTTGCACATTGCAAAATTATAGAAGATGAAGAGTCCTCTTGTTAGAAAGGGTAGTTAGTCAATGGAATATGTAGGGACAAAATTCATAACTGATTGTACTAGCTATATAAAGCATTGTAAAGGTGTGGAAAAGAGCACAACTTGTATTCTTGAAGAAATTAGTAAATAAAGGATGATATTTTATGTATTTGCAACACTTTTCCTTTTTGTTTCAAGCTTGTGTGGATTGTAAAACACCTTATACTTTTATTTTTTATTAGTTTTCTTCAAAGCAAGGAGTTAGGTAACTTTTAAAAGTATTTTGAAGTCTTTTAACTCAGATTTGAGGAAATAACAACAATTTTATCATAACTGGTATGTAACCCTCAAAACAGGGTTTCAAGAGTCCATTAAGTGATAAATAAGCCTAATTTACAAAGAAACATACCATTAAACATTCAAAAACCTCTTGAACTTGTTGGGGAAGCAATTCTCATGTATCCAAACACTCAAATCCACAATTTGTCTCAGGAGAAACTCACTCCACCATGCCAAACCACAAAACCCTTATTTTATGCTAGTATGAGGAGGGTTTTATTGAAAGGAATCGTTCCACACCTTACCACAACATGCCACTACCTTAGATATTTTTAAAATCACCTGCAAAAACTCAAAAGACAATCACCCAACCTCTACATGCAATATTTTATCAAACCGTAGGGTGAAACCTCATTTTTCATGCCCTTTTCCATCAAAATCTACATGGGAAGCAACAAAAACCCCATAAAACTTAATAAAATTGGAATATTTGAAGGTTTTGAGACTTGATACACTACTTCCTAAGGTTATTTTATGGTTTGGAGTTGATTTCTTGATAGTTGCTAGCTCGATCCCTTAAGGGTCCAAAGTGCAAAAGGGTAGCAATCTTTGATGGGGTATTACTCAGAAACCATGGTGCTTACGAAATCTCCATTTGATCCTACGAGATCATGTTAGGCCCATCTACAATAACCTCTCTTGGTTTTTTTTTATCTCAGAGTGGTTTTCCCGTGGTGTCTAGTTTTCACTTGATGGAAAAAGTGTCAAATGCAAGCAGTGCAAAGTTGCAAAGTGGTGCAACTTTCGTTCTGCAACTCATGTGACCAAATGGAATATTCCAATGCATCCAAATAGGTATGTTTACAATAATCATGGTCCTCTTTCGCACTCAAACACGCAGAATCGCTTTGAGCTATGTTCAACCAGATTGATCCCTTAAGAGTCTAAAGTTCAAAATGACTACAAACTTTAGCATGTTGTTAATTGGATACCATGATGCTTAGAAACTTATCATCTAATCCTATGGGATCATGTTGGGCCCCTCTACAAAAACCTCTCTTGGTTTTCACTATCTTAGAGTGGTTTTCCTGTGGTGGCGGATTTTCACTTAGGGAAAAAGTTGTCAAATGCAAGTATTTGAAAGTTGCAAAGTGGTGCAACTTTTATTTTGCAATTCGTGTGACCAAACAGAATATTCCAAAATGTCCAAATAGGTATGTCTACGCTAGGCATGGTCCTCTTTTGCACCCAAATACGCGTGATCGCTTCGAGCTATGTTCAACTAGATCAATCTCTTAAGAGTCCAAAGTGAAAAATGGTGCAAACTTCAACATGTTGTTACTCAGATACCGTGATGCTTAGAAAATTCTTGTCTAATCCTATGGGATCGCGTTAAGCCCCTGTACAAAAACCTCTCTCAATTTTCACTATCTTAGAGTGGTTTTCCCGTGGTGACAGATTTTCACTTGATGGAAAAAGTGTCAAATGCAAGCAGTGCAAAGTTGCAAAGTGGTGCAACTTTCGTTTTCCAACTTGTGTGACCAAATAGACTATTCCAACCCATTCAAATAAATATTTTTATGCTAGGCATGGTCTTTTTTTCACACCCAAACATGCGAAATCGCTTCGAGCTATGTTCAACTAGATCGATCCCTTAAGAGTCCAAAGTGCAAAATGACTATAAACTTCAGCATGTTGTTACTCGAATACTATGATGCTTAGAAAATTGTCATCTAATCCTATGGGATCATGTTGGGCCCCTCTACAAAAACCTCTCTTGGTTTTTGCTCTCAAAATGGTTTTCCCGTGGTGGCAGATTTTCACTTGGGGAAAAAGTCGTCAAATGCAAGTAGTTGAAAGTTGTAAAGTGGTACAACTTTCGTTCTGCAACTTGTGTGACCAAATGGAATGTTCCAATATGCTCAAATAGGTATGTTTACACTAGGCATGGTCCTTTTTTGCACCCAAACATGCAAAATCACTCTGAGCTACATTCAACCAGATCAATCCCTTAAGAGTCTAAAGTGCAAAATAGATGCAAACATCAACATGTTGTTACTCGAATACCATGATGCTTATAAACTTCTCATCTGATCCTATGAGATAATGTTGGGACCCTTTACAATAACCTCTCTCATTTTTTGTTATCTTGGAGTGGTTTTCCTGTGGTGGTGAATTTTCACTTGATGAAAAAATATCAAATGCAAGCAGTGCAAAGTTGCAAAGTGGTGCAACTTTCCTTCTGCATTTTATGTGACAAAACAGACTATTCCAACATGTTTGAATAGGTATGTTTACACTAGTAATGTTCCTCTTTCACACCCAAACACACAAAATCGCTTCAAGCTATGTTCAACCGGATCGGTCCCTTAAGAGTCCAAAGTGCAAAATAGTTGCAAACTTCAACATGCTATTAATCAGATATTATGATGCTTAGAAACTTATCATATGATCCTATAGGATTTCATTGGGCCCCTCTACAATAACCTCTCCCAGTTTTTCGCTATCTCGGAGGCATTTTCCAATGGTGGCGAATTTTCACTTGGGGAAAAATTTGTCAAATGCAAGTAGTTGAAAGTTGCAAAGTGGTGCAAATTTTATTTTGCAAATCATGTGAGAAAGAAAATTGTTCGAATGCATCTGGATGGGTATGTTTACGCTAGGAATGGTCTTCTTTTGCATCCAAACACGCGGAATCACTCTGAGCTATGTTCAACTAGCTTGATCCCTTAAGGGTTCAAAGTGCAAAAGGGAAGCAAACTTTGATAGGCTATTACTTGAAAACTGTCATGCTTACAAACTCTTTGTCTTAGCCTATGGGGTCACATTGGGCCCCTCTACAATAACCTCTCTCATTTTTTGTTATCTCAAAGTCATTTTCCTATGGTGTCTAGTTTTCACTTGATGGAAAATGTGTCAAATGCAAACAGTGTAAAGTTGCAAAGTGGTGCAACTTTCATTTTGTAATTCATGTGACCAAACAAACTACTCTAATGTGTCTCGATAGGTAGGTTTACATTAGCCATGGTCCTCTTTCGCACCCAAACATGTGGAATTGCTTCGATTTACATTCAACTGGCTTGATCCCTTATGATGGCATGAAAAACAATCGAAAAGAGAAACACACACATGATAGTTGAGAAGTCCAAGTTTTCCACACAAAAAATGTATGATCATTGGTGCAGAGTGCCTTGTTCCTCCATTTGATGAAGAAGGTCTAGTTCAATGGTTTTAGTCATTATAATGTCAAATAAGGCCATGATAGGCCATTTTGTAATCGTGCTTTTAGTTTTGAATCAATTATGTAAGTACGGTAGGGAGTACAAATAAAAAAATAGTATTTGTAAAGGAATTGGAAGAGATTACTAACACTGCCCTTGTTGAAAATTTATAATTTAGGCCTTAAAAGCAAGGGGACAAGGTGAAAAGAAGAAATTGCTTGAGAATAAGTTAGAATATGTTGGAAATAGGGTGAGGTTGTAGAGTTTGATGTATTTAAATGGTTTGCAAGGACAAGGGAGGTAAAAAGTATGTTATCGCATGATGCCCTAGGTGGGAAAAGAGGGGCTTTGAATGAAAAAGAGAGGTTTGAGGAATTAAAAGTGGGTAAAGTTAGGGGGCAGCATAATTTGGTGGTCAATTAAGTTTGTGCAGGTAGAATGAAGAGTGTTGGAAGAGGTTTTGAGGTTTTATGATGTTTGAATATGGGGTTTTCAATAAACCCTAGTGAAATTTAAGAAAAGTGATGGTTTATAGGATAGTGGGGTTAGAGGGCCAATCATGCCCTAAAAATTATGTATTTTGTGGATTTGTAGACTGGTAAATGCTTCCCAATGGTGTTTTGCAATTGGAAGAGTGATTGAGAGGGTGTTTCTTTGTTAAATAGACCTATTTGGGGGTCTAGGACAGTGTTGAGTCCATTTCTTATTTGTATTATAAATTATAACTAACTTTCTCCCGAGTCCATTTCGTATACAAGAAATAATATTGCAAAAAAATGACATATAAATCTTTTGACATGTTTATATGGTGATGGATCAAGAACATAACAATTCATTTTGCACTATCAAGATTATGTTGTGAAAATGTTTAAAGACTATTCAAGATAAATGTTTGTATGATAATGTGTCAAGAAGTTAACTACTTCATCTACTATGAATATTATGTTTTGCAAGTGTTGTGAAGATTATGTATCCTTTGCTTAATTGAGTTGTTCCAATCAAAGGATTAAATATAGTAGAATATTTTTATTAATCATTTCATGGAATACCAATTGAAAACATGTTTTTTTCTTTTAGATAAAGTTGTTTAGCATCAATCAATTAATATTCAAGAAAAACCATGAAGGACATCAATGGTCAATGCTAGGGCTAACCAATTAATAAGTATACACGTGAATAAGTCAAGCATGTACATGTGAATAAGGGAAGCACAAGTACTCAAAAACACGTAAGCCTTGAAGTATACACATGAATATATAATATACACAAATTAATACAAAGTATATGCACAAATACAAGGTATACACATGAAAACATGTAAGTCGCAAAGTATACATTCGTACACACGTAAGTCACAAAATATACATTTAAGTTGTAAAGTATACACTTGAACACACGTAACTCATATCTATTGAACCATGAATTTAGAATGCAAATATAGACACCATCGATAAAAAAATATTTGTATTAACCAAATAGCCATGTAGGCATACATCAATAAATGTTGATATAAGTATGAAATATAGGTACAAAATAGCCATATAGGCATACAATGTCAAATATATCCAATACAAAATATGTACAAAACTACCATGTAGGCATACAACAAAGGGCTCTATAATCAAAAGTTATTTCTATCCATGCTCTCGAAATAAACTCTTTCCCTTTGCTTGTTGATCGAATGGTGATACATTTGTCATTCGTTTATGTTGCGCTTGAGGAGTGCTCCAACTGCTCCTCCTAGTGTTTAGTTCTTGGTGAAGTTTTATCTATTACAATAAGAAGTAAAGACATTAATATATAGAAATTACATTATAAAAAATGATATATTTAACAAAATAATCACTTACCGCCATCTAATAATCACTCTCCATGAGGGAAATATTCACACGCCTAGGTTGAGGTGTGTTGAAGCCCTATATAAACCATCCAAATAGAAATTAAACTATGAATCAATAATGGTTTTATTTTTCACTAACATCTGTAACAATGAATGTAAATTGAAATTTAGTAATTTGTCTCATACCTCCCCTATCAGAGCCATCAAGGATTCTATAGCAGATGAAACACCGATCTCCATTGACCTCATCACATTCGGAGGTGTTTCCACTTGCAACATCTGAAAATAAAACAACAAATTATTCAATCACAAAAACTACAATAGCGATCCACGTCATGACTTATAATGTATGAGATAATGAACAAAATTTTGAGTACTTATTAAACTATCTATTTCTGACTATCATGCTTACTATTTTCCATATCCATATCTTGTTCAAAAGCACGTGTTTTTAGGATTTTACCCATAGCAGCAAGCCAGTGAACTGTTTGATCAAATGCTTTCGTAGACATGTATGATAACTATGGTGGCATAGAGAAGGTAGTGAACTATTTGAAAAAATTCCTCAAAGAAATGGGGTCTTGTGGTGATGGAATTCCATTACAAACAAATGCACGTCATGGCATTCCATCACCATAAGACCACATTTCTTTCAAGAATTTTTTTAGACAGTTCATTTCCTTCTCTATGGTATTATTGCTTAGTATTATGATTTGATAGAAAATTTTCCAAGCATCCATAGTTTGTTGGAAAGCACCTATTTTAGGCTTTTAGCCATAGCAGCAAGGAAGTGAGTAGTTTGATAAAATGATTTGGTACACATGTATGGAAAATGTGATATCATAGAAAAGGTGGTGAGTTGTTTGAAGAAATGTCTCAAAGAAATGTGGTCTCATGGTGATGGAATGGCATTCCATCACCATGAGACCGCATTTCTACAAGGCATTTTTTCAAACTACTAGCTACCTTGTCTATGCTATTGCTTACTATTATGCTTTGATAGATTTTTTCCAAGCATCCATAGTTTGTGGTGCAGGTGCACCTTTGCAAGCACATGCCTCCATGAGGAAAATTTAGGAGTTTGAATTGGTTAAAGTGTTTTCATGGTGTAATAAGGCTTAAATAACTATTTTGGAGGTTGTAATTGTCTTAGTTAGTTAGTTTAGGCATAAAGTGCAAAATTGCAAAATATTGGCAAAGTTGTCAATTTCAAATGTTGTAAAAATGCAAAAAAGGTGTAAAGGCATGGAATGCCAAGGGTAAAAGTAGTTGTAGAAGTTATTAAGTCATTGCAGGAATTTGGAAAGTTTGGGAAATGTTTAAAAATGATATGATCCATCGATGTAAGTTGTTGTTAGAGAGATTGAAGGAGAAAACTAATAAAATATCACCGTTATACTGCTATTTTTTTGTGTTTTCCTCCATTATCTACTAGTGTGCAGTTCCATACGGGTGGTAAGGAATATTTCATGTGTGTGAATTGAAATATTTAGGTGTTGGCATCAATTTAAAACTAATTTGAGCATTTGATATTGAGTTTCAAGCTTTTGGTGGCCCGATTACTCTAGGCGGTCAAAAAATAAGGGTTTAGTGGTTTGATTGCTTAAATGACTTGACAAGTCATTCCACCTTTTTTTACCCACTGTTTCTTGGTGGAATGGACCTAAATAATGTAGGAGTAGGTGTGGAACATAGAGATTAGCTTTGGGAAGGATATTTAGTGAGTTTCTCAATGCTACCCTATTGTAAAAACCAGTTTTAGTATCTTTGAGCAAGGCTAGAGTGAGTCAGTTGAAGAAAGGGATAGAGAACCTAATGGAATATCATGAGATCTATGTAATTATATGTGTTTAGACAAGTTTTGTATACCTGAGAGGCCAAGACTAGTCATTTGTGAGAAAGAGAGTATGAAACCCTAGTTAGAAAGGGTGCAAACAAGTGAAAAGTGAGAGGTTCATAAAGGAAGTGTCATAAAGACTTGAGTACAACATAAGAGAAGGATAAAATGAGTATGTGCAGACATAGAGAATCCTGATTGAGGTGGTTTTAAGCTTGCGAGAGGTCAGGGCACAAGATTTTCAATAAGCCCTAGTTGATTGCAAAGAAAGTGAGGGTTTTATGGAAAGGGGTATAAATGAGCGAGTGGAGACTTGAAAGTTGAATAATTTGAGGTTTTGTTGGTTGTATTTTGAGTTTTTAGCGGGTTCAATATTTGGTTGTGTGTTTGGAGAGGTGTATCTTTGAAAAAGAGGCCTAATTGAGGCCTAATTGAGCGTTGAAAGCCAGGTTTGGAATCAATGATCCAAAGGAGTTGGTATTGAGTTTTTGATATGTGAAAGTAGGCCATGATGGGTGCCTGATTTGGGGATTTGTTGACAAGGTTTTTTGAGAAAATTGAAAGTTTTGACAAGAAAAGTGGGTTGGTTGACCTAGTAGGAAGACTAGGTAGAAGTTTGAAAACAAAGGAAGAATTGAGTTTTTGAGTTGCAAAGTGGATTGAATCCTTCTAAATGATGAAGTTAAGTTATTTGACTACCCTGCATTGCATTAGTTTGTTGGAAAGCACCTTTTTTAAGCTTTTAGCCACAGTAGTGAGGAAATGAACTATTTGATAAAATGTTTTGGTAGACATGTATGGAAAATGTGGTAGCATAGAAAAGGAAGTGAGTTGTTTGAAAAAGTGCCTCAAAGAAATTGGGTCTCATGGTGATGGACCACATTTCTTTGAGGCATTTTTTCAAAAAACGCATTGCCTTGTCTATGCTATTTCTTACTATTATTCTTTCATATATTCCTTCCAAGCATCCATAGCATAGACAAGGTGTAGTGAACTATTTGAAAAGAAGCCAAGTAGTAAAAAGTGCTCTCATGGAATGCCATGACAAGAAAATGCAATTGGAAGCTGCTCCTAGACTTATTACTTATGATATGTGAAATAATTACATCACTGCTTATGTTGACTTTCTAAACAACTATATTGTAGTTGAAATTTTGTCATCTATCAACATCTAGTTATTCGTTATGGAATGTGAAGTAATGCTTTGAGTTTGAATGATGTGCAATGCAACGTAATCAACGATATGAATATAAACTACACAAATCTATTAAGTGCAATTCATTAGTTAAACTCTTTATTCTATTACTTGCGTGTAGGTTTGAGTAAATTCACTGGCACTAGGAGGTGTTCCCTCGAAACCTCCAATATTATCCTGTTCAATATCCAAAATCACATATTAAAATACCATTCATAAAACAATGCTATTAACATGTAATAAATTTATAATTATTTACTAGTTACATACCCCATTGATAGGTGTACTATAGAAATAAGTAGGTGTAGGTCCGATGTATCCAGTCTCAACAACATGACCTTGCAATTTTATTAAAATCATAAAACTAAATTAGTTAATCTTGCATTTCAAAATTGAAATTTAATAAATTAAATTCAATGAACATGCTAAATTTTACCTGAGTATCAATGTCATACTTCTCATGCAAAATGTCAGCTGCCCTCTCCATCTCCATAGTTGCAGATGGATCCTATGTAGTAGTCTCCTGAGTGTCAGTGGGGTCATATGAACAAGTCACCCCGCAAGATTGACACATATGGGTTTGAAGGCCACCACTCAAAGACTCCCTTGGATGGCATTGTAGAATAGGGATAGCATGCTTGATAACACTCTGGGTCAAAGTGTTGATCACCTACAATGTTTCTACATCGACACTCTCCTTCGCGATGAAAGGCATAATAACATGCTCATGAGACAGCCTAGTGAGAGCTCGTCTCCCTTGTTGTGTAGGATCCGGCTGTGCACTGGGCCTATCCTGAGCTGACCCCCCACCTCTCCCTTGGAAGTCCCTCATATCAAAATAATTTGGGATTTTGTTCAATATGAACTCAGAGTATAGTTTTCTAAGGAAATACTGTGGGACTTCACAATTGTTGCATGGTGGGTAATCAAAAACCATGTACCACCTATCATAAAAAAAAGTTCATAATCTGTTGGTGGTGGCACCAATGAATAGGAAACCTCTTCGCATTGAAGGTCAGATTTTGATTTGTGCATGGGTCAGTGAATAACGAGCACAAATCACCTTTTGTAATTTTTAAATCCTTTACATCTTTATATGATAATTTATCCACGTAATAAGCCCTAGCCGCCTACCTCCTATCTTGCCATCCAATTATTTGTTTGCTAATTGAATCTACATTTTTTAACATATCTTTCAACGAAGTTGCCAAGGTCATTCTTTCCATGGTTGAACCATTTGGATCGCTCAACCTCCCGATTAAATCTTCAAGTTTTTTTTTGTTGTTCTCAATTTCACTCATTAAATTTTGTTGAGTGCCAAGAGGGTGTTGAGGGATTGGTGGAGGAGGTTGTTGTTGTGGTTGATTTTTTTGTTGAGGATTTTTTTGCTCTTCTTGTTGAGGATTTTGAGGGTTTGCAAGTTGATTTGCATCTCTAACAAATTCAAAAAAAAAAATCAAATACAACCTAAATCTAACAAATTCAAAACAAAAAGAAAAAAATCCTTACCTCACACCTCCTTGTTGACATGGCGGCATCCTCGCAATGAAATAACAGCCGTTGATGAAGATTTTTGCAAAATAGCTAATCTTAGAATGCGAGCGCAGAATACTATGGTTTTGGCTACATAAAACAAATAAAACACAATCACAAGTAAAAATGAATTCATTTATTTGGTTTAAATAGTTTATAATGCGCTCATGTTATGAGTTTTCAAAACTTTTTAAAAAAGTTGTCCACAAATTGGCTACCCATCTTCATGCACTCACCCTCTTTCTCCCTTGAGCTCAAGAACTACCTCTATACCTATCCATCCTTCTATATCTATCTCTTTATTTCCCTCTCTCTCTTTCTAATTCTCTCTATCTCACTTCTCTCTCCCTTGATTCCTCACTTGCTCCCTCCTTCCATCTCTACTCCTCTCTATCTCCCCCTACCTCCCTCGTTCCCTCTCTACATCTCTCTATCTCCCCCTCTCTCTCCCTCCATCCCCCCTCTCTCTCCCCCTCCCCTCTATTTCTCTCTCACTTTCCTTCCCTCTATAATTCTCTCTATCTCACCATTCTCTCTCTCTCTCTCTCTCTCTCTCTCTCTCTCTCTCTCTCTCTCTCTCTCTCTCTCTCTCTCTCTCTCTCTCTCTCTCTCTCTCTCACTTTCCTTCCCTCTCTAATTCTCTATATCACCACACACACTCTCTCTATCCCTCTCTCTCCCCTTCTCTCTCTCTCTCACTCTTTCTTTCTATCTTCCTTCCTCCTAGCCACTTTCACTCTCTACTCTCTACCTAACCTATCCCTCTCTCTTTTCCTCCCTCCTCTTTCTCTCTCTCAATCTCTCCACCTTCCTCCTTCCCTCTCTACTTATCTCTTTATCACCTCTCTCTATCTCCATCATCGTATTTGTCTCTCTAATTATCTCTATCTCACTTCTCTCTCCCTCTCTACCTCTTTCCCCCCCTCTCTCTCTCCTTCCCTCTCTACTCTCTATCTAACCTCTCTCTCCCTACCTCTACCTCCCTCCCTCCTTCCCTCTCTACCTCTCTCTCTCTCCCTTTCCCATCTTTCTCTATCCCTCTCTCCTTCCCTCTCTACTCTATCTCACCTCTCTCCCCCATCCTTCCCTCCCTCCCTTCATTCCCTCCTTCCCTCTCTCTCTCTACTCCCTCCTTCCCCCCTTTTTCTCTCTCCTTCCCTATCAAATTCTCTCTATCTCTCTCTTGCTCTCTACCTCTCCCTCCGTCTCTCCCCCTCTCTCTCTCGCTCAATATCCCCACCTTCCTCCTTCCCTCTTTTCTTCTCTATATACCACCTCTCTCTCTCTCCCCCATATATCTCTCTCACTCTCTCATTCGATCTCTACTATCTATCTCATCTCTCTCTCCCTCCTTTTCCCTCTCTCCTTCTCCCCTCTCTCTCATTCCCTCTCTACTTTCTATCTCACCTCTCTCTCCCTCCCTACTTCTTCCTCCCTACCCCCATCTATATGCTTCCCTCTCTACTCTTTATCTCACCTCTCTATCCCTCCCTACCTCTCCCTACCTCCCCTCTCAAGGAGGGAGGGTGGTAGAGAGAGGGGAGGGAGGGAGAGGTAAAAAGGGATAGGTGAGATAGAGAGAAGTAGAGAGAGGGAGAGGGGAGATAGACAAAAGTAGAGAGGGAGGGAGAGGTAGGGAGGGAGGTGAGATAGAGAGAGAGAGGGAAGGGATGGTGAGAGAGAGAGAGAGAGAGAGGCAAGAGGGAGGAAGAGGTAGAGAGAGAGGGAATGGGGGAGGGAGGGAGAGAGGTGAGATAGAGATGTGTTGAGAGAGAGTGGTAGGGAGTGATGGATGAAAAGGTAGGTAGAGGAGGGAATAGGGAGATAGAGAAGTAGAGAGGGAGGGAGAGAGGGAGGGAGAGGTATGGAGGGAGAGAGAGCGAATTGATATAGAAAGCAATAAAGAGAGAGATAGGTAGGGAGTGATGGAGGGAGAGGTAGGTAGAGAGAGGGAGAGGGGAGATAGAGAGAAGTAGAGAGGGAGGGAGAGGCAAGGAGGGAAAGAGAGATGTGAGATAGAGAGAAACAAAGAGAGAGAGATAGAAAGAGAGAAGGATAGATAGGTAAAGAGATAGTTATTGAGCTCAAGGGAGAGAGAGTCAGATAAAATGATTGAGATAATGAAAGAGAGAGGTCTAGAACATAAGGGATAAACAATGAGTGAGATAGATATTTAGAGAGAGAGAAAGATGATATAACTTTCTAATTACTAAAATTTGACCTCTTGATTATTGAAATTTGACATGTTGATTATTAAAATTTGACAAAGTCTGAAAAATATAAGATCTTTCAAAAACTAGAATTTGTATTATATCTCCTAGATATATGAAACCACTCTCAAACATCTTAAAACTATATATACATGAAATATAACAAGTAAAGTATAAGAAATTTAATTTTCATATATAAATTTCAACTTTTTCATGTATATAATTTCATCGAAAGAGAAGGAGAAAATGAAAGAGAGAAAAAAAGAAAGATTATTTTTTTAAAAGAAAAACATAATGCAAGTGCGTTATAACGTGCTTGCATTTTGTGAAAGCATTTAAATAATGTGAACATGTTATACTGTGCTCGTGTTTTGTTTGCTTTGGAAATTTCCAAGCCTTTGTCTTCCAACTCAAAGGCTTGGAGTGACTTTTCAATGCCCAAAAATGTGTTTTTGTAAATTATAAAAAAATTGACATAATCTCTAGCGTGGTCTCCATCAAGTTTGCATGTGTTTCAATTTTAAATAAAAAACACCATGATAATTTTAAGCTCTCTCTTATCTTTCTAACCATATAATTTATTTCACGTTTTGAGTATGTTAAGGTTTTCGTATTTAATTTCTTTTGTTAGTGTATTTGTTTTTTTGTGAAAAGCCAATGTGTGATATTTTTTACTTTATTTTTAACCGTTCATCGAAATTTCAAATAAATTACATTTTTAGAAACTAGACTCCATTTTACACATATTTAAAAAAATGATTTTTGATTAGTTTTCAAATAATTTAGGGGGAAGCGCGCTCAATTTTTTGTTTTTAGGATGTGTCCACTTTAAAAGTTAGTAAAAAAATCATGTATTTATTAAATAATAGAAAAATTAGGGATAAACTACATGGTGTTAGCTAATTTATCACCAAAGCAATTTTTAAAATACTAAAAAAAGTTAACATTTTAGGGGGGCTACACCATACACTTGATATTTTTTAAAAAAAAAACAAGACCAGTTTGTGTGACCCACTTTTTTGAACTGTTTAATCTCTACCATTTTAAAAAAATAATAATAATTTAGAAAGTAGGTTTAGAGCACTATAGCACTTTCCTGATTTCAGAAAAAAAAAGTGACCACTTAAAAACCTCTTTTTGGTCTCCCATCTTTTTGCACTTACCCAATCCATATTCTTGTCAAGCCTGATATTTTAATGAACCACACCACTAAAATAGTTGGAGCATATAGATTTTGAAGAGTTATAGATGACCCAATTCTCATATGCCATAAATTTGTGGCACCAAGAAAACAAAGACATTAAAATTGACATACAAACCACCACCAAAAAAGCTAGCGCAAGCAAATTTTGAGGAATGACATATGAGGGAGTTCTCATAAACTCCTAGATTTATAATACTAGAGAAACAAATATACCAAATAATTGAAGATGGAACAAGTGAATTTTGAAGAATGGCATATGAGTTCGTTTGCATAAACACATTGTTTTATAATACTGAAAAAATAAATATACTAAATAATTTAAGCTGGAACAAGTGAACTTTGAAGAATGACATATGAACCAGTTTGCATAAACCCATAACTAATACACTAAATAATTGAAACTGGAGCAAACGAATTTTAAGAAATGACATATGAGCCAGTTCACATAAAGCCATGGTTTTATAATATTAAAGAATCAAATACACTAAATAATTGAAATCGGAACAAGTGAATTTTGAAGAATGACATATAAACACATTTCCATAAACCCGTAATTTAATAAAAAAAATCTAAATACACTAAATAATTGAGATCTGCCATTAAAGATATCTTCAAACACCATTCTTCTCCTCCTCAATGTCCCAATAAATTTCTTCCTATTGTTATTAGAACCTGGACATTTCAAGCTTGGTGGAGATCATATTCAATCATCAATCACAGTGATAAGATCGTTAGCAAAACAGAAATATAATTTAACATATAAATCATCCAAAGGACTTGAAATGAGTGGGTACAAAATAACCACAAAGGAGCAGTAGGAAGATCTCAAAATTATATCCCCATGAATACAGACTGAGATGAGTTCTATTTATTATATAAGTAGATCTGCAAGTTCACAAGTTCTTCTCAAATCTGTTTCACGTTGCGAAACAGCTTAACAATCGTCAGAAAACATTTATTTCTACACTATCATATTGACATATCCCTTACATCCTTAAAAAATACAAATGCTTCGTTTCTCCAGTATTATAAAATTGTGGGTTCTTACAGTCAACTTCATGGCATTAATTTCACCAAAACCAGGGGTGAAGGCATATCATTGAACAAGCCTGAGATTGATGTGAATGAGAACCTTTTGTGGTTCAGATATGCCATCAGAATGTGACAGTCATGACCAGATCCATGAACTTCAACAGTTTCATCAACTTGAGAGGAGTCATTTCACACTACATCATGCTCATTGAGTGCCCACCCTTTTTAAACAACCACATCATACCAAAACTTCACAATCATACTAAAAGCACACATCAGTTTTATTTGATAGCAAACCAACTAAACAAAACAGTTAGTTACAGAATTTTTTCTCTTGATGTGAAAGAAATTACTGGGATTGAAATCTGGGTGCTTGAAAGCCTACATATAAAATCTGGGGGCTAATCAGCAGCACGGGTCACTTAGTTTGCTAATGATTAAAACACTAGTTAGATGTATTCATGGACTTTGGGCAACTGGTCGGTGGGAAGGATAGAAAGTATCAATTGGTTCAAGAGTTGTGTTCATTTTAATCAACACAAAATTGACATTGAGTTAGCAATCCAACAGCAATGATTTTATTGCATGATATTGTCCAAATTATGGGTTTATAAGAAAAGAAAGATAAATCATAAACCACAATAAACTTGCACATAGTTTTAAAATTGAGTTCGAAAAAAAAAAATGAAAGTGAACATTGTGATATATTTGTGATGATGAATCATTAGAATGTAGATTTAATGTTAAGTTGTCTTTTTGATGAATATAACTTCACATCTTTTATCCTCATAGTAAAGAAGATTTCATAGAGAGACGTGATTTTATTTGAATAGGTAGTAGATTTTGACATGGATCTCATAATACATTGGATCCCTAAATACAAAATATTTTTTGGTTTTGATACATTGTTGTAGAGTTTATAAATGTGTCGGTCTCTCAAATAAAATGCTTTGACCCTATTCAAAGCTAATCTCAAACCAAAAGTAGTGAATTTGTGAGTTTATTCTATGAGTAGTGTGGTCTATAGTCAAACACAGAGAATTGATAACTTGGAGTTTGACAATATCTAGAAGAGTTGCTAGTGTGGGCCAAACTAGAATCACCATTGTAGTTGGAAAATTCAATAAGTTACAACTATTGAGAAGGATGGATGATGCCGGAGCATCTGGGCACTTTGGTTATCCGACTCATTTCTACTTTCAATTTTGATTTTAGTGTTTATCAATTTTATTGTGATGTTTAAAAACACTTTGATGCTCTTATTTTTTTGTCTGCCTGACATTTCCATCTTAAAAGCATTGTAATTGTATGAGTTCTCAAGGCAGAAAAAAGTTAAAGTTTTTGATTATTTAAATCACCATTTAAAAATCGAAGGAAACTCACTAAAAGTGCAGCCCCAAATTGGGCGATCAAAATCAGTCAAAATAAAGTTCCCAGGCAGATTTGGAACGCCATATATAGAACACACAAGACAAGAAGTTAAAAAAAATCTGGAGGATGCGTGGAAAATGAAAGGCCAAGGGAAGTTTGTGCAGCAGCTGAGAGATTTTGGGGGCGTCCAAAGTAAGAAGAGAATGCAGTTTGAAGACTCAGAAAAAAAAAAAAAGACAAGGCATCGACCCATGGAAAAGAGAGAAAATTTCTGCAGAGATAAAATACAGGAGGAAGGCGTGGCAAACAGGGGAAGAGAGGTATGCTGAAGCTGAAGAACAGCAAAGGCATTGAATGAGTTTTGAATAAAAGTTTTGACACATGAATTGATTAATATGGGCGCAGCATTTGTGAGTTGCTGAATGTATGTGGTGGAGTCTAAGCACAGATTCGCTGAACAGAGGAAAATATGAGTTTTTGCAGCCAATGTTTGAGACATTGAATTCTGTGGAATGAATCATAATAGTTAAATAAAACATGGTTTCTTATTTGATTTATGCAATTAAAATATTGTGATTATCTCTGTTTTTCTGTAAAAGTTGCTGCAATTAATCCCAGTTTGATAAAACTTGGATATTTGAGCTGCATTAATGGAACAAAGGATGGATGCAATAGAACCAAATATCTACAAAGAATTTGTCTAATAGGATAACCCTAGCAACTTTTAGAGGAGAAGGAGCAAGCCAAAGCATCAAATTATTTTAACAGAAGGAACAATAAAATTGATATGGTGATTGATAATCGAAAAAATGTTTAAGGTTCAAATCATATGAATGAGGGCATGTTTCTAGGGATCTAGTTGATCTCCTTGACATCCAAGAATGTCTTGGTGATTTTGGGACTTGGTGAGGCTGATGTATTTTTTCAAGAACGAATATCTTCATATATATAAAAAAAAATTGAGATTTCCTAAAAATTTAAAAGGAGATGATAGTCACTTCAAATTTACACATTAGGTTATTTATAACTTTTTCAAATAAAATTAATAATCTTTAAAATTATTTTAATATTTGTCCCTTCATAATATCCTTGCCATCCATAAAATTTAGATTTTTTTTGGCTCTTCCAAAAACTACATCCCCATCCCAAAAAGAAGAAATAATTCTTTTAGATAGCCAATACTTTGTTTATATGAGATTCACTCAATAAATTTACTTAATACATTCAACACTTTGTCTATGTGAAACCAATTTATGATTGAAATGGTAAATATTGCATACCCATGCCTTTTTCCCCAATGTTTTGTGCTCACTTTCATTACAATGACCTTTATGCAAACAAAGATATAAATGTGTCATGTTATCAACTAGGAGTGGGCACACAATTTGAGCCTTCTCTATTCTTATCCATAATCATTCCTAAGGACAAGACTTGATCCGCAAGTTTACCTCTTTTTGTCCCTAAATTAGATTTGTAGTCACATAAGTGATATCAATCACTTTTGTACTCGCAAAAATGATTTCTTTGCTTTTGAAATTTAAGTCTTAATTTGAGGTCAACTTGACCTATCCTTGTAACCATTGTGTTGTGATTAAAGGTGCAAAATCATTTCATTTGCGACCTTTTATATTGCCTTTAAAGCATGAAAGATCTTCATCACATGCAAACTAGCAATCAACATAACAAGTTTTTGAGTCTTGGTTGAGAATATTAAGATGAACTAAAAGTGATAATTAAAAATTTAGTAGAGATCAAATTCACACATCCAATTAGATTCATAAGTGTGTGGTATTGAATCTAGCCATGAAAATGACCGAGAGTGACAAACAAAATATTCATTATTTCCAAAGCATTCATTTTATCATCACTAAAAATTTAACACCATTGATTAATCAATATTTGACATTCATCATATTTTCCAACTAGGGGCATTTATTACTTTATCCATTTTTCAGTATTTTATTTCCTTTAGAATATTTATTTACATCAACTAATTTCTAGATCAAATTTCATAGCTCATTTATCTTGTGTAGGTTCTGGTTCATTGTTAAATATTGATTTACCCTATATTTAAATAAGGGGGTAATTAATTTCTTTATATTTTTTATCAACTTGCCTTTTGAAACCCTCTAGTTTTTTACCTTCTTTTTGTTTTTAATTTTCAGCTCATTTTTTTTTATGGTTATATCTTTGATTTTAGATTAGATTTACCTTAGGATTTGGGTTGTCAATATTTATTTCCTTCTTTACCACCCAAACAACCCTATGCATTATTGTTACTATACCTTTCTCATAGATGCCTTTTGCTGCATCCTATGCAAGCTCACTTCCTATGTCACCAAACTTTATGATGATACATATTTTGAGGCCTATTATTGTGACTTGAAAACTAATTTCACGCCATATTGATTTGATATGTCAAGTGATCTTGATTGTTTTGATGTTGTGTGTAGTAAGCACATCCCTTCTCGTTCTCATTATAGCTTTAATTTTACATCCATAGACTCTCCCCACCTCTTGATTGCTTCATGAGTGTTAACTAGAGATAATACATAGTGGTTTCAAATATATGATTATAAGGTTGTTCACTTAGCCACTTAATTTCAACCTAATTTAAGATATTGAAGTTAAATTAGATCTTTCTATTACTCTTGGCCATGGCAATCAAGATTAACTCTACTAGTAAGTTCTTATATTGGATTCTAATCTCACTTAATAATTCATAGTGCTTATTTTGACTTTAGTGTTTATTACACACAAACTAAGCTATCAATATTCCAATACTTTTTAAATCTTTATAAGATTCATCTAATTGATAAAAATCAATGACATTATGTTATTAAATAACTCTAACTAATGTATTAGAGTTTCGCTTAGGTGGTCATGAATTTAATTCATCAACTTAAGTACAAAGTGCTAAAATGATGAATGTTGTTTAATCTATCTCTATAGAATCCCTTCTTCTAATAGCTCCCCTACATATCTATCTCCACAAAATCAAGATCTATATGCTTCCTATATTTTAGTCTTCTAGACCATAATTTTATATAAAGGTTTTAATTTTTCGTTCATGATTCATAATATCTAAGTATTTAAGATTAATCACTTGACACTTAATCTTGTCATAATCATTTCTACATAACTTAAAATTCTATTGTTTTTATAAAAATAATTATCCTTATAAACTCCACCCATTTTGATGTAGCACAAATAATTCTTATACAATGTATAAGAAATTATCTTACACATAACAAGAGATTTTCCAATATATAAAAAAGAATGATAGCCTAACCTACCCTGCATGACTCTACTGCCTCTATATAATTACTTTGATCTCTACATCAACTAAAATCTCTATGATTCTTATTCTTTCTACATGGAACTATCTATTATTCCTCATATTTTTCAATATCACATATTTTACATTGCTCTCTACTAATTTTTCCCACTACATTGTCTCCTTGTTCTTGCCTTCACATTAATATAACATATTTTCCATTGTGTGAAACATATTACTCTATTGTTTTCTTTTTCTAACCTTTGATATTTGCACATATCCTCCATTATGTCACTTTCTCAATCATCACCCTTATATTAAATTATATTTTCCAATACTCCATTGTCAACCTTACATCAGCTCAGTGGACTCCAGGTTGCACAGTTATGGAGAAGGGTAGCATGCCAGTTCACATCCACATAGGAAACTCCCTCATGGCTTAGAATTAAGAGGTTTTTGTACTAAACTACCTATTTAACTACAACTGAGAAGACTACTAAATCGGTATTTCCAATCATTTATGACCAGTAGTCATAGTCTTCCTATAGTATATATACACTATTTTTGAAATGATGTGAAGGCTGGTCTCCATTAGTTGATTGAAACGTCCATCTCCTCCTCCATTTTTATACTCCCACAATGCAGTTGCAGTCAAGTTTTAAATTTCATTTCAAACTCATGGCCAATGCCATGAAAATCAGTCTTTGAAGTCTCTAGAGGAGGTTGCCATGAAGTCATAAATCTCATTATGCCCATCATGAAAGATATCTAGAATATACACAATAAGTTTCACGTTGTTTGAAGAGTATATGGATAACAACTTTTTGACTATGAATTTTTGCTTTATGTGGAAATGCGTCATAGAAAGTTGAGTGACAGCCAACAACTTATAAGTCAGATCACTTTACAGTACATGAGACCTGAAGGACTCCCTCCATGAGAAGAGCAGCAGGTATAAGAAGACTCTGGAAGAGCTTCGAGATTTTAAAAGTGCAGAGAATCCTTTTTCTGACACTCAGATGCCAAACATGGGATCATGGGCAAATGGAAAAAATACATGGACAAGAATAAAATCCAAACGATATATTAGGGTTCCTATGAACCGTCCTAGGGATGACTATCATTTTGACTATCATCTTCCTTACCTAAGAGGTATAGGGATTCCATTGAAAGAAAGTACTACCAAGATTTAAAGATATTTTTTGAGATTTTGTGTTAAAAGTAGTGTATAAATGTAATTTTTTTATGTTTAAGAGATCATTATCAAAATACATGGACAAGAATAAAATCCAAATGATATATTAGGGTTCCTATGAACCGTCCTAGGGATGACTATCATCTACCTTATTTAAGAGGTATAGGGATTCCATTGAAAGAAAGTACTACAAAGATTTAATGATATTTTTTGAGAATTTGTGTTAAAGGTAGTGTATAAGTGTAATTTTTTTATGTTTAAGAGATCATTATTTCTAAAGTAAGAGATGACATATAATTTACATATTGTTCTTTTTTCTGATTTTTTTTACTGTTTTTGTGTTTTATGAAGATAATTCAACTAAGACACTCCAATTAATATTTCATTGTATTGTGACTTTAGTTCGTTAATAATTTGTGCTTTTATCTATATTGTTTCTCATGTATCAAGATTACCTATGTGACCAAACGTCAGTCACTTGGCTCAATATCATAAATCTTTTGTTAAACTTGTGTGCTTTATTTCTATTTTGATAGTGACTTATTATTATTAGTAATTCATCACTTTCCAACATTATTTTGAAAAGTTCAATGATTAAATAAACAAGTATTCAATAAGTCTAGTTCAAATCCAAAAAAAAATTGATCTCCAATTTTTGGTACATCTAATCTTTATAGATAGCATGATCAACCAAAAATTTAATTTATAACAAATTAAACTAAACCAAAGATGCATTCCTTTGTGGAAGACATAAAAGATAATCATTTGAGCCTTATAAATCAACTTTTTTCTTGTTTTGATGCATGTATTACTACATAAAAGAAAGATCAATTAGTGACTCTCTCATGTATTATATGAATTGAAAAGCCATATTAGTTATGAGAGAAACTCCATTATAATGGTTAGACAAATAATAGTAAAGAGTGCAATTTCATTCACAAGGCTCTAATTATCTTATAGAACCATCCATGTACCAAGAGGAGCAACTCTTATTAATAATTTATATGGTGCTTCAAAAGTCGTATGATATTCTTTATAAGGTATTACGATAGTCTTTAGGTTTTGGGTCCTTTTGAATGTGATGGCAAGATCAAATTTGACCCAAAATGCTTCAAAATTATAACTACCTTCTGGATCTAGAAACCACTTACCAGCTTCAAACTCATATTTTTTTCCTTACATTTTTAATTTAGATAAATAAAAAGGATAAATTAAATTTCTTGGACACCCTAAACTCAATAGTATGCTCAGATTTCCACCAACCTACTCCAATATGAACCTAGAATACAAATACATGAAGAAAACCCCCCTAAAATCTAGAATTTCTATCAAGTTTTATTGGTTCTTTATGTTATCATATGATGCAATAGATTAGTATGTGCAAATTTTCAAGATTCACAAGATTTGCACCTTATATCTCTCAATAAGGACTAACAAGAAGCAATCCCACAAGCTTTGATACTACGTAAGAGTTGGTATAGAATTCTTTATAACATGCAATATTTGGAATAAGATATAGCCACCCAAGATCTAGGAGTTTTAATGAAATTACAAAAGAAATCAAATATGAGATACTAGTGTTACTCTATCAAAGGATGCAAATATGATATAATGATGGACTAAAATTATGGTGAGAATCTATTGGTTATGTAGGCCAAGGTGAGACATATGATTACATAAGATCATCACATATTTCTTAATCTTATGATTTGAGATATAAAGTGATAAGTATCTTATATATACCCTAAGTAAACTTAAGTAATTAGAGTTAATAGGACCTAGATGATGAACCAATTTGATAAAACACCCTATTCACACCAGAAATTGCATTTCCCCCATGATAATTACATCTTTTCCTTAATAAGAGAAGTCTACCCTTTAGCCAATCATATATATAAAATATTTTCATTATGATAACTTTAATTCTCATGCAATTATGTCTATTAACATCAATCATGATAAAGTTGCATTTTGATTAATTGTTTTCCATGAAAATTTTAAGTGCATTTCTAAAGCATTCCTTTACCCCCATTAATAAGAGTAATTCACACATGCCCACCATTTAACTATTTATATATATTCAGCCTAATAATACCAAAATATATCAATAAGAATAATAATACTAAAAGATATCACTAATTCTAGGAATTCCCCGAGTTACACTATGTTAATCTAGTAATCTCTATCTTATTATATCTGGTTGACAATACATATTAATTGATTAGTAAACAATTAGATTTGTCACACTAAGATTTTTCTACCTAGAATTATTATTATTTCTCAACTCATAATCATACTTAGGTAGTTCATCCTAGTAATCAATTAAACAAAATACATAATAAATGATGAACTCAATTCACAAAATGTCTTACTATAGAAGAGATATAATTTTAATATTAATCCCTTTAACACTCCTAAATTACATGTTTAACTACAACTAAGAAGACTACTAAATTTGTATTTCCAATCATTTATGACCCATAGTCATAGTTAAATTGCTATTTCCAATCATTATGACCAGTAGTCATAGTCTTCCTATAGTAATATACACTATTTTTGAGATGGTGTAAAAGTTGGTCTCCATTAGTGGGTTGAAACGTCCATCTCCTCTATTTTTATACTCCCACAGTCCAGTTGCAGTCAAGTTTTAAATTTCATTTCAAACTCATGGCCAATGCCACAAAAATCAGTCTTTGAAGTCTCTAGAGGAGGTTTCCTTGAAGTCATAAATCTTATTATGCCCATCATTAAAGATATCTAGAATATAGAATGATTTTTCACATTGTTTGAAGGGTATATGGATAACAACATTTTGACTATGAATTTTTGCTTTATGTGGAAATGTGTCATAGAAATTTGAGTGACAACCAACAACTTCTAAGTCAGATCACTTTACACCACATGAGGCCTGAAGGACTCCCTTCATCAAAAGAGCAATACAACAAGACTCTAGAAGATGCAGAGAATCCTTTTTCTGACAATTTTTTTAAGCTTTTAGAATATGGTTGCAAAAGACACTCAGATGCTAGAGAAGCTCAATGCCAAACATGGCTTCATGGGAAAATGGAAAAAATACATGGACAAGAATAAAATCAAAACTATATTAGGGTTCCTATGGACTATCTAGGGATGACTATCATTTTGACTATCATCTACCTTATTAAAGAGGTATAGGGATTCCATTGAAAGAAAGTAGTGCAGATTTAAAGATATTTTCGGGGAATTTGTGTTAAAGGTAGTGTGTAAGTGCAATTCTTGGCCTTATATTTATGATCCAGTGTCTTTGGGTGATGGATGTCAAGAGAATCATCACCTCTAAAGTAAGAGATGACATATAATTTGTACTGTTCTTTTTTTTCTTTTTACTACTTTGATGTTTTTATGATGATAATCAATTGAGATGCTTCAATTAACATTTCTTTATGTTGTGACTTCACTTCAAGGCTATCTATTGTGTGCTGATATCTTTATTGTTTCTTATGTGTCAAGTTTACCTATGTGACCAAGCATCAAAGTCACTTGGCTCAATATCGTAAATCCTTTGAAGCTTATGTGTTATATTTCTATTTTGACAATGACTTAATATTGTTAATAACTCATCACTTCCCAACACTATTATAAACACTTTAATAATTAAATAAGACTAAGAAATTATTCAACAAGTCAAGTTCGCAACAAAAAAAATTGATCTCCAACTTCTGGTATCTAAAGGTAGCATGGTCAACCAAAAAGTCAATTTATAACAAATTTAACTAAACCAAAGATGCATTCATTTTTGGAAGACATAAAAGATAACCATTTAAGCTTTATGAGAGATAAATTTGTACATGAGTCAACTTTTTTTATGCACAATTAGTTACTATTATCAAAGGCTTGAATTATAGGTGATCTTGATGAGGGTGCAGCCCGAGACATAGAAAATAACCCACAAATAAGAGAATAATTTTATTATTAAGAAAATGGAGCTTCTTACATGTAGAGGATCTCAAATCCCCAAGTTCTACAACACATGCAAGTTACACAAAGCTACAGAATCACCCTTTCGCAATATGCGAGCTTGTCCCCAAAAAGCTACCCAAAAATTAGAAACCCGCCCATAAATAGAGCTCCTCTTCCATTTGGAGCCAAAACAACATTCAAATTTGAGATTAGGCGGTTTGGCGCTGAAAATTACAACTTGAAGTTCAAATTTCAAAAGAACATTTGCAATTGTATCTTCTAGAAAGTGCACCAACTTCCCAGGGCCATAACTTTTGATTTGGGACTCCAATTCGTGAACCGTTTGAACTGTTGGAAAGGTCTCGAAGTCAATAACGCACTCTAAATTTTCTATGCCGATTTTGGCAAGTTTCAGGGTCGTTCTGGGAACTCTAAGTGCCTCAAATCTAACTCGGAAGATTTTCAGGTGTAAATCTAGGACTAAAACTGCAATATCTTTCAACCCAGGAATAGAAAATAAAAACCGTAAATTGGGAATTTCATTAAGATGAAAAGGGTATCCAAAAATGTAAAAATATCTAAAAATAGAGAAACTTGAAATTTAACTATTTTTGGGTGATGCAAGATTGCCCTTACACCACTGGATGCTCCTACATCAGATCTCAAATATTTTCAATGTTGCATGTATTACTACATGAAAGAAAGATTAATTGGTAAATTTTTCATGTATTATATGAATTGAAAAGTCATGTTAGTTATGAGAGAAACTCCACTATAATGGTTATACAAATATATAGTAAAGGGCACAATTCCATTCACAAGGCTCTAACTATCAGATAGAACCATCCTTACACCAAGAGGAGCAACTCTTATAAATAATTTATATGGTGCTTCAAAAGTCATGTGATAGTCTTGATAAGGTATTATGATATTCTTTAGGTTTTTGTGCCTTCTAGATGCGATGGTAGGGTCAAATTTGACTCAAATGCTTCAAAATTATAGCTCTTTTGAATCTAGAAACCACCTTCCAACTTCAAACCCTTCTATTTTTTGCCTCGCAAGTTTTACTTAGAAAAATAAAAAGGATAAATCAACTTTCTTGGACACCCTAAACTCAATGGTATGCTTAGATTTGCACTAACATACTCTAATATGAACCTAGAATACAAAGCCATGAAGAAGAACCCCCCAAAATCTAGTATTTCTATCAAAAAACAATTTATTCTCCATGTTGCCATATGATGGAAGAGATTAGTTTGTGCAAATTTTCAAGATTTGCATCTTATATCTCTCAATAAAGACTAACAAGAAGCAATCCCACAAGTCTTGATACTATGTAAGAGTTGGTATAGAATTTTTTATACCATGCAATATTCAGATGAAGATATAGCTACCCAAGATCTAAGAGCTTCAATGCAAGAAAAAAAAGAGATCGAATATGAGATAATAGTGGTGCTATTATCAAAGGATGCAAAAATGATACAAGGATGGATTAAAATTATGATGAGAATCCCTTGGTTATATTGGCCAAGGTGAGACATATGATTACAAAAGATCATGGCATATTTCTTAGTCTTCGGACTTGAGAAATAAAGTGATAAGTATCCTATATATACCATAAGTAAACTTAAGTAACTAGTGATAATAGGACCTAGACGATGAACCAATTAGGTAAAACACCCTATACACACCAAAATTTGTATTTTTCTCAATGATAATTTCATGTTTTCCTTAATAAGAGAAGTCTAACGTTTAACCAATCATATATAAAATCTTTCTATTATATGTTAACTTTAATTGTCACACAATTATATCTATTTACATCAATCATGATAAAGTTGCATTTTGATTAATTGTTCTTCATGAAAAATTTAAGTGCATTTTTAGAGCATTTCTTTACCCCACTAATAAGAGTAATTCACACATGCCAACCATTTAACTATTTACATATATTCAGCCTAATAATACTAAAATATATCACTAAGCATAATAATACTAAAATATATTAGTAATTCTAAGAATGTCCCAAGTTATACTATGTTAATCTAGTAATCTCTATTTTATTATATCTTGTTAATAACAATTAGAGTTGTCACACTAAGATTTGTTTACCTAGGATTATTATTAGTTCTCAACTCATAATCATACCTACTTAGTTCATCCTAACAATCAATTAAACAAAATTCATAATAAATGGTGTTCAACTCACAAAACCTCTTACTATACAAGAGATAATTTTAATATTAATCATTTTAAAGCTCCCTCAAACTAGGTTATGATTCTAAAATTTAGTATTATTGAATTTTACTTGAAACATACCATATCGAAGAGTTGATAATGAAAATTTCTTATATTAGAATCCCCTAATTCCTTTGTTTTTGATATAGGGAAAAACAGATTTTGAAGGGATCCAGAACCCTTTAACAAAAAAGAGCAAGGCTGTAGAAAAGACAGCAAGCAGCCAGCAAAAAAGACCAGCTCCAAAACAAGACCAATTAAGATATACATTTAACATTTTTCTTGTGGGAGCAAAGAGTCATATCGAAAGATGACCAAGAGGATTTATCTTTTTTTCCCTTAACTATGATCTAGCCATCTTCCACCTGTGTTGCCTTACCGTGCCACACCAGCTCGCAACTCTCATGAAGATGAAAGCCAACAGTCAAAGTATTAGGATTTACATTTTGATTCCTTAGCATAGATAAAGACTTTTCTAAAGAGCCACCAGATAGGGAAGCCGAAGCACATTCCCCAGAAAATGGCAGCCGATGACTCGATAGGGGTTGCCTTAGCGACCCCGCCATTTGAGATGACCGGAGGGGGCGTCCCAAGACCCAATGATTCAGAAGCAACCACCTCATGAACACTAGGGGTTTTCACAAGATGTTTAGTATCAACAAACCCACCAAAAGTGACATCCAAATGGGATTCCTCACGAGCTTGTGATTCTGAGGCAAGCACCTCAGAAAAGTTCCTTTGTTGATCAACATTCTTCTCAACCGTGTAATGCTTTTGAGAGGCACCTTTCCACCAAGAAGTTGAAGCATTTTTCTTGAAACCACATTATGCAGCAGTGTGACCTATTTTAAAACATCTTCTACAGCGGAAGAGAATCCATTCATAGTCCAAGGATTGTAACCAAGAACCCTTTGAAGTTTTAATTAAAATTTCAGTAGGCAGCCCTTTTGAAACATCCATTTCAACCAAAATTCGGGCAAAGGTAGAGTGAAGTATGTCAGAGGTAGCAACATCTACTAACAAGAAATCACCTAGGGCATTATCCACTTCCTCCAAAAGGGGGTCAAACCATAAGTGGAGGGGAAGGTAAGGCAACCGAACCCAAATCGGGATCTTGCTAAAAGTTTTAGAAGCAGGGTTGAAGTCAGCATGCCAAGGCTTAATCATCAACATAAATTTATTCTCCCAGCTAAAAAAATTGTCACAAAGAATAATGTTTTTGTCCTAGGCATTGTCAAACTTAACCACAAAAAACCCCTTAGCCGTGGAGAAAATAATTTTTTTACCAGAGATTAGAGGCTGCCATTCCTTGGAAATCCAAGAATGTAGTTGAGGGAGATTGGGCCAAAAGCCCTTGAATCGGCAGATCACTCCAGTCTCAAAGAGCTCAAAAACGTTCTCCACTATTTCCTCTTATGTCTCCACCTTCAAATCCACTGAAACAACATTGGAGACAGGGACAAACCCACCAGTCGTAGCCCTCCCATTCCAGAGCCGCACAGAAGATTTGGCCACAACCATATGGTCGCCACCCCTGCAACGACCACCACCTGGGTCCGAACTAGAGTCTATAGTAGTATCATTCTGGGAGCCAATCCCTTTGTGTAGGCGTAGGATGAGATGAAGTGTAGACTACTTTTGTATGTTGTAATTGGCTAGGGTTCGCCCATCATCGAGCTGCAACCCAGCGAAGATGATGCGTTGTTGAGCAGGGGGAATGCCCTCCTTGTCTTGGATTTTTGCGTTCACATTGTCAATGGAATCGGAGCTCTCCACATCCAAAGTGATGGTCTTCCTAGTTAGGGTTCTCACAAAAATCTGCATCGCCATCATATTTCACCGACAGATTTCACCACCGTCGGCCCAACCAATGATGTCGCTGCCACTAAACCAGCAGTCGCCTTAGGGTTATCGTGTCCATCCTCATTCACAACCCGCATAAAAGTTTCAAAACTCATTTTCCCGCTCGCGTCCATCCTAATTCCTTTGTTTATATTATATAAAATTGGAATTTATTAAAATTTAAGTAAATTGATCCAATCTATGTGCATTCAAAATATTATTTGAAATGTACATATATACTTGCTTAAACATAGAGACCAAATCTACTTGATATCTTACATGCTATTTGTTATCATGACATTGAACTAAGCTTTCATTAATATAATAATGTTACTCATGAGCCTAAATTTGATTACCAAATGTATAGATTCACTTAATCAAGGTTCTTTTCTTATTTTATTATATCAAATAATATATACTAAATTATAAATTATGAGCGTTAACTAGAAGTAATAAATGGTTTAAAACATATGATAATCAAGGTTGTTCACCTAACCACTTATTTTCAACCTAAATGAAGCTATTGAAACTACATTAGATCTTGTTATTACTCTTGACCATACCAAGCAAGATTAACTTTATTAGCAAGTTGTCATATTTGATTCAATTTTAAATTCATTTAGTAATTCATAGAATTAATTTTGAGTTTAGTGTTTATTATACACAAAATTAAATTGCCAATACTTCAATGCTTTTAGAATCTTCATCTAAGATTCATCTTATTCATAAAATTTATTTTTTTATGTTATTAAATAACTCCCACTAATGAATTAGAGTTCCACCTAGATAATCATAAATTTAATTTATAAATTTAAGTACAAAGTACTCAAATTATAAAGGTTGTTTAATCTAACTCCA
>VDFB02047230.1:461131980-461381317 GCA_007258455.2 Sequoia sempervirens
ATTATTAAAATTTGACTGAGTCTAAAAAATTATAAAATCTTCCAAAAACTAGAATTTCATTATAATTCCTAGAGATCCGAAACCACTCTCAAACATCTTGAAACTATAAACATGAAATATAACTTAAAGTATATGAAAGTAAATTTCAACTTAGACTTAATACTTAAATGTTTATTTCATGTATATAGTTTCACCGAAAGAGAAAGAAAAAGTTTCAAAACAAAACATATAACACGAGTGCATTATAATGCACCCACATTTTGTGAAAGAAAATTCAAATAACACAAGCACATTATAACACGCTTGCATTATGTGCAAACCAATCCATAAAATGAACATGTTTCATTATAACATGCTTGTGTTTTCTTTGTTTTAGGAACAAAAAGTGGCCACTTTTTGGTTCCCCATCTTGGTGCACATGCCCATCCCACAAACACTTGGTTAGTATATTTCCACCATTAAAACTAGCTTGTATTAGTCATTCTTCTATTAATTTACTTTTGATTAAGCATTATTTATGAATTAAGGTCATGCTATATGGGTATTTGGTTGAAGAGACCTATTTAGTTGCATGTTTTGGGAAAATGAGTTGGTTTCCCTTTTAATTTATAGAGGGTGTATTTTTTTAATTAGTGCTTATGAAATATAGGTTAATATAAATCGGCTCACAAGTATATAATTGAATTTTTAAAATTATATTATATTATTTGTTTAAGATTTAATGGATTATCATAAGGGTGAATGAATGTGAATCAAGTAAAGAAAGGAGCCAACAACGACCACTTTTTTCATTAAATTTGTAATGTCTAGAAAGTGCAGAAAGAAAGAAATTAAAAGAAAGCATGCAATACAAATCTAAATGAAATCTAATGCTAAGAAACAAAGAAAAAAGGAAAGCCAAAACGTAATAAAACTGAACAATCTCACCAAATTTGTATGTATTTCCATGATTCATCTCGATTTCCCTTCTCCATTTGCTGTTGTAGTATAATTGCCCTTAGATTTTCAAGAGTTTGTGCAAGTATAGCCTATGATAGTGATTTAGAAAAACATCGAAGATTCAAGATAGTTTCTCTTTATGTCATAAGATTTTGAGAGAGATTGGAATGATGAAGACCAAATCAATCTATAGAAAATTGGTTATTTGAATGACAGGCTAGGATTGAAAGATCAACAGACGGTTGAGATTGACTGATTAGACATGCATTATGATAACTGTCAGTAGTGACACGAGTGATACAAATTAGAAATAGAATTAAAGATTTAATAAATGATTTATTCTTCAAGTTTGGTATTTGAAAACAAAAGAATTATCTTTGCATGACAAGGATGAAGATGGATTAAAGCAACTCTTATTCGAATGCACAAACAAGATTTAATTAATGAAATAAGAATATTTAATTAATCCGCATGTACATGCAAATGAGTTAGAACCAGATGATTGAATGATTTGATGAAGAGATTACTCGAGAATGCCACTCAGACATTAAATCAAGAGTTAACTGAGCGATTTGAATAGATCTTTGAGTCGAGTAAAAGTGAATACTTAGATAAATCACACAATTATCTAAATATAGAGGAATGCATTAAAATAGAATTCATGAATTAAATAATTCATTTAATTCAAGATTTGATATTTGAAAAATAATTAAATAAATAAGATTTATTTAATTAAGTGATGAAGGGATTTAAATGAATAATTAAATAAATAAAGAATTTATTTAATTTGACAAGGATAAGGTTAATTAGTAACATAATTAAATAAAAAACGCTTATTTAATTAATCACATGGAATAAAAAAAAGTGTGAATTAATTAAATAATTAAGATTATTTAATTAATAGAAGAAATGAAGACTATAGAGAATAATTAAATAATTGACATTATTTAATCATGACCATGAAGAATATTGAAGTTGCAGGCTTAAACTAGATTTCGATGTCTACATTTCCCCCTCTTTGATACAATGCCATTTTGGCGTTGTGTCAAAGAAAATTGATAAAAATATGCCCCAATCATGCCCCAGTTTGAACAGGTGAAGGTATGCCCCCTCGGGAAAATTGAGAAATTTTTGAAAAAGTTCAAAAAAATTTGGAAGTGGTCCCGATTAGTCCATTGGATAGCTAGTAATGCATTGGAGTTGACAGAATTGAATTTGGAAGTGGTATGGACATGGTACAGATTGATTGAAATTAGAAATTGACGTAGCCAATAGAAAATAATGCCACCAAAACCCTAGGTATATATAGAAATTGGGGTAAAAACCAATTCATTTTCACCCACTGAGCTTCGAGAATTGAGAATTTTCTCTACACCCATAGCGATGATGTCTCCTATTCCGAACACTTACCATCACGCTTATAGGATCCGAACCTTCAAGTGGCTAGCCGATGCGGACACCTCGGTATGTACCTCAAACTTGACTTTTGAAAATTTTA
Organism: Sequoia sempervirens; assembly: GCA_007258455.2. Lineage (NCBI taxonomy): Eukaryota > Viridiplantae > Streptophyta > Pinopsida > Cupressales > Cupressaceae > Sequoia > Sequoia sempervirens. The sequence continues at coordinate 461,134,418 of VDFB02047230.1, forward strand.
AGTTGCGCGTGTTTTTATGCATTTAATTTGAATTTTACTTATGCATCATTTTATTAAAACGATGCATTTGCATGCGGATCAACGCATGTGAAACATTACGTAGATAGGTTAACGTAGCTTTTGTGTGGTTCACCGCATTTGTAATTTGATTAACCGCATTTGATAAAAACCAACGCATTTGCATTTAAGTTCATTGCATATGTTTATTTTTCACCACAGTTGCATTTTATTTGATGCATGTGCATTTAATTCGACGCATTTGCATTTCACTTACGCAGTTGCACATTATAATTATTTTCGCCGATGCATTTGTTAGCATGCACACATATGCATTATAAAGTTACGCATTTGACCAATATTGACGTATATGTGTAATTAAATGATGCATTTGATTTTCCTGCAATGCATATGTAAAATAACAGTGCCTGTGCGAAAGAATGACGCATTTACAAAATAATGACGCATTTGAATAGTAGTTAATTTAGTCATTTTGCATTAGAATAGATGTTTGATGTTGACATGAGGCATGTATAATGCCATTGCAGGTTGTGTTGGATATTGTATACATGCGAGAGTTTAGACCCATGACTTTTCACTTTCGAGACAACTTGCGGAGCGTAGAGCGACGTTTCCTATGGCACCTAGGTCTGCTACATGTTACAGACATGCCTCAGATTCAGGCGAATCGAGGTTTATTGACAGCACTATGCGAGTAATGGCACTCAGATTTTGAGACTGCCTATCAGAGGCACACGGGTGAGGTATGATACCCAGAGGGGTATTTCCGAGATGTATCAATATTACCCACATGTTGATGTCAGGCAGTTAGGGCTAGATCACTATGAGATTAGATGGCATGTATTAGCACAGAGGTATAGGCAGCTGGACTGTCTATTGTGTACACTGATAGGTGGCATAGTACTTCCTGACCGTCGAGGTCATGGTTTTCCCATGGGGTGGGGGGAGATGCTTGTAGGCATATTAGAGTGGTGAGTGGTATATGCTTGGGGTTCTTGTCTACTTGGGATGTTGTATTTTCATTTACATGATATAGCCTACCAAGAGGCTCAGTCCATGAGTTGTGGTACCACGCTCCTGATGGTATGGGAATGGGAACATATTGCGATCTTTCGGCCACTAGTGACAGTGGATGTACCACATGGAGCTCCTTATGCCTTCCGTTATGCGGGGGTGAACACTCAACACCACATAGGAAATACAAGATACTTTAGGCATGCCATAGATACGATGGTTCAGTTTACATAGAGGCCATACTTGGGATGCGCAGACTGGTCTGATGAGGATGAGAACTTTCCTTTTTGACAACAAACACAGTACTTGATTGGGCGGACAGTGTCACATGTCCACATCATAGAGCATCATTTTCTAGATCATGTCCTACAGCAGTTTGGTGAGATACAAGATGTGCCTAGAGGATAGGCTGAGTTCACGAGGTCATCGCGAGAGGTCCCCCTATGGGGTCTAGAGATTTCAGTTGCTATAGTTGAGGCAGACATTGATGCATTGCAGGAAGTTCCTTGGGGGTGGAGAGATGGTCTAGCAGACCCAGGTACCACAGAGGAGTATGATCAGTGGTGGGCCGTGCATAGGCCGATCCCTTTGATAGATCTGGATCAACCAGCATCGGTAGAGTAGCGAGGGACAAGACCATGAGGTAGGCGTGGCAGAGGTAGAGGTCAGGGAGGTAGAGGAGGTTGTGGTGATGATGGAGATGATGGTGGAGGTGGTTGGTGAGGTGGTAGGAGAGGGAGATGTGGACAGAGGGGACGAGGCCCACCACTATCACCGATTCATGAGGAGAGACTGGGAGAGGAGGATGTGGCCATGCCTGATATTGGCCAAGGTGGTGAGGAGGTTCGCGGGAGGAGGAGGCCCAGTTGTTCTCATGAGGGAGGAGGGATGGATCGGAGGATTGAATGGATGGCCGGATGGATGGCCCGAATGGATAGAGCTATCATGGATTGAGATCAGGCCATAGCTCAAAGACAGGAGACCGAGCATAGATTTATAGAGCTCAGAGCTTTATGTACTGGACCATCAGTTGCATTTTCTAGAGACTTAGTCAGAGTTGGGGAGAGGGAGACTTATTACCATGATTTATATGAGGCAGAGGTTCCTCCAAAGAAATGGGCTCCCAGCTTCTCACAGGCATGTAGCAGCAGGTCATAGACTAGGAACCACACTAGGACAGTTAGCACAGAGGGTGTGGAGCAGCCACACAGATTAGGTCCATATGATAGGCCTCACTTAGCTCATAGGTCATCAAGTTCCCGACATCATTCATCCGTGCACTCCAACCATGATAGCAGTGGCAGTTCAGGATAGGGGCACTTCTTGGCATATACCGAGACATTGTATTATGATTCTATAGCCTGCGGGCCTCCATGTTTATTGATACATTATGACATTGTGATGTGACACTATTGAGCGATATATATATATGATTTTGGTGGTGATTATCATGATATGCATTTCTATTTATTGATTAAGCATTCGTTTATTTATACATGTGATGTTTATATGATATTCCTATGTGATGAATGATCATATCTATTTTATGATGTGTTTATGCAACTAATGATATAATGTTAATTCTATTTGATGTTGATTCTATATGATGTATGTAGTTTATAGTTATGAGATGCAATATGATGTTATATGTACAATGCCTGCTACATGTGATGCTATACAAATGTAATGTGATGCATGTATTTACATTTGTTTTGTACATAAATGTTGAGGATATGTATTGTATGATGATGTATGTCTATTATGCCATGATGTCCTAGATATGATAAATGCCTATATGTATGTATTATTCTAACATGTATGTGTATGCAGGATGGCTTATATTGTTGTGTGTCACAAGACTCCATCATAATGCAAGAAAGAAGAACTGTTAATGCAAAAAGAAAGATTGAGAAATAATAAAAGAAATGAGATGGATGTTAGTATTAGCAATCTTCGATGTTTCACTGTATCACAAAAGGTATATCACTTTATCATCATTGGGAGGAACTAATACAAGTGGAGACAAACACCATGATATGACATAGATCAATGTGTGCAAGGTCATCCACTTGCTAACAATAAACAGTCGCAGACAAGAATTGTCATTAACTCATACTAAGGGCACAAGTTGCCCCAGTCTTTTTGTCAAGACAAACCACAGATAGCAAACAAAGTAAAAGAAGGGTCATGAGACGTCATCACTCCTCTAAATCCTTCATGGGACATCCTTGAGGAAACTAGTAACATGACTCAAAATCAAATTTAAAAGATAGTTGATAGACAACAGCCAAAGAAAATAGAATTCTGATACATCGTTGCTTCTCTAAATCCTTCATGGGACATCCTTGAGAAAGCTAGTAACATAATTCCTAGTCATCAATTCAAGATAAATGATAAGACAAATAAGCCATAAAGTCAAAAGGCTAGTGAAGTATTTGCCAAAACTTGATCTATTTGTTTGATTCGTTTTGATTGATAGAAGGATTGATTGATAGAGCCTGATTTGAGGATATACACATATTGGATAAGACTGTGAGTCTGGTTTTGATGTTATGACTATCTATATAAGGCATGACAAAGCCTGGTTTCAGAAAGACATGTATCATATAAGACGTTGAGTTAGATGTCGTTGATGTGATAACCTGTGTAAGGCTATGTTTGATTTTTTGACAATGTCGATTATGTAGGAAGGACTCATCCTATATAAGACATAGATTATTTTGCCGATAGCTATATTAGGAAGGACTCATCCTGAATAAGATACCGGTTGGTTGCTGTGATGATGTCTGTTTCTAGGAAGGACACATCCTGTAGAAGACATTTGTTGATCTATGTTGATTGTTTCGTTTGGAAAGTTGTTTGATTTGACTTAGAGACATTGTTGACTTCTTCACTAGATTGATGCATGACTTGATATGATGTGTTGACAATTGAATGTGTGTGATGACAAACCCTAAAGGACTAACCTAGTGCGGCCTCGAGGGATCATCGATTGATGGCCTTTCCTATGATATACACACAGAGACCTCGTAGTTCAACTTGACTTTGACTGACAAGACTGACTACAAATAGAAGATGTGTGTGAAAGTGAATGTGACGAACCCTAATAGACTGACCTAGTGTGGCCTCAGGGGCCCATCGATTGATGGCCTTTCCTATGTTATACATGCAGAGACCTCATAGTTTGACACAACCAATGACCTTGTCATATAGACATATGAATTGAAGCATGGTTTTATACATACAAACTGAAACAGACTGACCTAAAGCCTCGAGGGCACATCGGTAGATGGCCTTGCCTACATCCAGTCAAAGAGGCAATGTAGTTCGACACGACCAATGACTGACAAGTGCGACTGACTCTAACTCTTTTTTTTGGATTTTTGAAATGTTTTTATTTTTTTTGTCTTTTTGAAGTTTTCTGATGTTTTCATGTTTTCTTAGGTCATTTTGTGATGTTTGTGGATTTTTCTATGGTTTTACATCTTCAACACAACCAATGGAAGAATCAATATGACACACGTCAAGTGTTTTCCCCTAGTCGAGTATAAGACCAATTGATTATGAATAGGGTAAAATGGGGGATATGAAATGCACTCGATGTCAATCATTCTAGGTTATGGGAAAGACTACCACTTATTATGAATGGTATATACAAGTGATGGATATGAAAGATAAGGGATATGTACAGGGATAAGGACTATGTATAGGGTAGTGGACTATGTATAGGGAAGTGGACTATGTACAGGGAAAGCTAGATTAGAATAATAGTAGACAAAGGAGTAGAGTCAAGTACACATGGCGCGTGTTTGCTAGGTTTTCACCATGGTACCTATCCAAAGTGCCACCAAAGTGGTTTTCACTATTGGATGAATTATTTTTCTTTACTATTTTCTAGATTATCTACTTTTTTTGGTGTTACCAAGATGCCTATTTGCCAGGTTTTCACCTTGGTAACGATTTTTTTGATTTTTTGATTTTTTTCGTATTTTTGCTAATTAAGACAAGGCTCTCGAAAGTTATGCACATAAATTCTTCAGATGAAGACTATTACTTAGTGAGGAAAATGGCTCCCCTTCAGGAGTAGAGAGTATGCTCCTGATCCAAAGGCTTCTGTAACACTATACAGTCCTAACTAGTTAGGTTCAAACTTTCCTGGTTTGTCTCTTTCTGCTTGATTCTTTGGGTTCTCCATTAAAACCAGGTCACCAATGTCAAAATTTATGTTCAAGACCTTCTTGTTATAGCTACGACGAAGGCTATTCTGATATGCTTGGAGATGGTCTAGTGCCTTATGTCTGTGCTCATCCAGGAATTCTAGCTCATGGAGTCTTGATACTTGGTACTCTTCATCATCAATGTGGCCTTTCAAGGATACACTTAGGGAAGGAATCTCGACCTCAATAGGAAGAATAGCTTCAGAACCAAATACTAGTGAATAGGGAGTGGCACCAGTGGGAGTACGGATACTTGTGCGATAAGCCCATAAGGCAGGATAAAGCTGTAAATGTCAGTCACGACCAACATCATTGACAGTCTTCTTGAGGATTCTAATGATGGTTTTGTTAGATGCCTCTGCTTGGCCGTTACCTTGTGGGTAGTATGGAGTGGAAAAGTGATGTTGAATATGAAATTCATAACACAGATGGAGAACTTCTTGATTCTTAAATGGGTGGCCATTATCGGTAATAATGGATTGAGGGACACCATACCAACATATGATATAGTTTAGGATAAATTTAGAAATTTGTGTACCATTAATGTATGTCATAGGAATGGCTTCAATCCACTTCATAAAATACTCAGTGGCAGTGATAATGAATTTGTGTCCATTAGATGATGTGGGTTAGATCTTACCTATGAGGTCGAGTCCCCATTGGGCAAAGGGCCATGGTGATGTTATAGGATGGAGCTCCTGTGTGCACATGTATCAAGTCTCCATGAACTTGGCATTGGTGGGATTTCATTACAAAGACATATGAGTCTTTTCCCATAGTAGGCCAATAATAACCCAGTCTCATAATATTTTTGGCTAAGGTATGACCGCTAGAATGGGAACCACATATACCCTCATGCACCCCATGCAAGGTTGCTTGTACTTCAGTAGAATCAAGACATCTTAGTAGGGTATTATCTAAGGCGCGTCTATATAGGGTGTCTCCGATGATGGTGTATTTGGTTGACTTGCAGAGGAATGTCCTACATTAGTTATTTCATAGGCCAGTGGGTATGACTTTGGCATGAAGGTAGTCATAGATTTCTTTGTACCGTGGGGAATCGGGACCAACAATTTCACATACCATTTCAGAATCTGAGATATCATAGGCTGGGACCAAAATTTGTTCTACCAATAACTCAAACTTAGGCACGTTGTTAGGAATGTCGAGAAGTGATGCAATTGTAGCCATAGCATCTTCTTACCTGTTGAAAACATGAGGTATCTAATTAAATTTGACTTTTTCAAAGTATTCTTTAAAGCTATCAGCCATGCATTTGTAGGGAGCAAGCTTCTCATCCTTAGTCTCATAATCATCATTTACCTATCTGATTACTAGTTGAGAATCACCATATACCTATAGATTCTTAATTTTCCACTTAACTGCCATGCATAACCCTGTCACTAGAGCTTCATACTCTGCTATGTTGTTAGTACATGGAAATGCAATCCTAAATGGCTTAGGGATGGAATCACCCTGTGGTGTGATAAATAGTATACTAGCCCCTGAGCCATGATTTGTATGTGAGCCATCAAAGTATAGTTTCCATGTTATGTTTGTGTCAATTGTAAATATAAAATCATCAGGGAAATATGCAACTAATGGGTGATCTTCCTGTATTGGTGTGTTTGCTAATTGATCAGCAATGCCTTGTCCTTTAATATCCTTTCTTTCTACATACTGGATATCATACTCGCTAAGTATCATAACCCATTTGGCCAGTCGCCTTGTTAATGCTGCCTTGTTGAGAAGATATTTTAGAGGATCTATTTTAGCAATCAACATTGTTTGATGGTTTAGCATATAGTGCCTCAGTTTTTGGGTAGCAAATACTACTGCAAGACAGGCACGTTCAATGGTACTGTAGTTGAGCTCATAACCTACCAAAGTCTGACTGATATAATAGACTGCCCTTTCATGACCTTCATCGTCATTTTGTGCAAGCAATGATCTGAGTGATGAATGGGTTGCTATAATATAAAGAATCAATGGTCTTCCTTCAAAAGGTGGCATTAAGACTAGTGGTGTGAGTAAATATTCCTTAATCAATTGAAAAGCCTCCCGCACCTAGCTATCCATGCAAATGGTACCCCTTTCTTAAGTAGATGCTGAAAAGGATGTGTCTTATCTGCTAACTGCACTATAAATCTTCTGATGGATTGCAGTCTTCCTTGTAGTGTCGTTAGTTGACTAAGATTAGTGGGTGGAGGAATGTCTATGATTTCTTTTACCTTAGCTAGATACACTTCAATGCCTCGTCTGGAAATGATATAGCCTAATAACTTTCCTGACTTAACACCAAACACACATTTCTTCAGATTGAGTCTCACTTTATACTTCTCCAGCCTTTGAAATATCTTGTCTAAAACCTGTAAATGTTCTTCCCTTGTCTTGGATTTAACAATAAGGTCATCGACATAATCCTCCATAAGAGTGTGTACTAGATCATGAAAGATAGTGGTCATGGCACGTTGATAAGTTGCTCTAGCATTTTTGAGTCCAAAGGGCATAACATTCCAGCAATACGTACCCCAAGGACAAGTGAAAGTTGTCTTAGGTTGGTCTTTAGTTGCAATTCTAATCTGATTATATCCTGAAAATCCATCCATAAGAGACAACATCTCATATCCCACTGTCATGTCATCTATCATGTCTATGTTACGTAAAGGGAAGTCATCCTTAGGACAAGCCTTGTTGATATCTCTAAAATAAGTGCAGATGTGGATGCCCCTAGTTGGTTTAGTGACTGGTACAAGATTGGAAATCCAATCTGCATAGTCAATAGATCTAATGAAACCAACGTCTAAGAGTTTCTTGAGTTCTGCCTTGACTAATAAAGCAATATGCGGGTGAATTTTTCTCAATTTCTGTTTCACTAGTTTGGCACCTGGTTGTAAGGGCAAGTGATGCAGAATAAGTGCAGGATCCAAACAAGGCATGTCTACATATGACCAAGAAAAATTTATCTTTGTGGAAAGAAGTTGTGGAACTCTGGCTGCTCTTCTGTTGTCAATGACGCTGCAAAATAAACCAGTCGAGGATTCTCTTTTGTGCCTATGTTGACTTCTACCAATTCTTCAACGAGGATGGGTGAATTTTCCTGTGCAATGGGGAGAATGTTCAAACCCCCATCCTTAGGTGCCTCAGAGAAGTTTTCACCTTTGGATGCGTCCTTTCTTTTTACTTCTTCATTGTCTAAAGGTGCCTTTCATTTTTCACCTAGAGACTCATCCTTTTTATTTTGTTTATTCTTTTTCTCATTTTTGTGACTGGAGGGTTGAACAGATCCCCCAAAATATGCTTTATTGTCCAAGTCAATGGAAAAACCAGCCTTGTGATCACTATTAGGTATGCCTTCTCGTAATCCCAGGAACTCAGCAATTGCTTCGTCATTCTCAAAACTATCTAAGATGGGTATGTCTTGTTGGTCCCAATCAATGAGTTGGGGATAGACTAAGGGCATGTCATCGTCAGAGGTATCAAAGTTTAATGGATTCAAGGTAAGGATTGAGTTGTTCATATGGTCACAAAAGTCTTGTACTAAGTCCTTTTTTCTCTTAGGTTTAGATCTAGGCTAATTGAGAGGTGGGCCTAATGCCAAGGTTTGATTATTTGAAACAGAGGTATCAGGTTGCCAAGAGGTAGGATCAAGTGATTCCCAATAGTAGTGTTTAAACCATTCCTCTTTTGTCATGTTGTTTGGTGGATAGGAATTCAATGGATTTGGTGAGGATCTTAACATTAAGTAAAGTTCTCCAAATAACTTGTCAAGGTCCATAGAAGAGGTAGAGGATAGGGAATCCCACTCATAATGTTAGAGTTGGGGGAGTCACAGTGATATTGGTCTAATGGTTCATAAGATGTCTTAATATCTTCTGAAGCACTTACTTCCTCAAGTAAGGGTGATGTGGTACTAGGAACTCCAATCTGAATTGGTTGAAACCCTAGCCCCACACCTTTTGACCACTGAGAAACAAATATTGGTTCAATCCTCCCATCTTGGTGTAAGCCTAAACCACTCTGTCCATCATATCCCTTGCTCTGCATGATTGTGAAACCATTTCCATATAGATCTGTAGGAATGTGACCAAGTGAGAGAGGTTCTTCATTATCTTCCTTGTATAACCAAGAAGTGACATCTTCTATATCTATGGCTTCTTTGTTTAGTTCACCCCATTTAGTGAAAGTTGTCATGGGAGGAACATGTATAGTGACCATAGATTATCCCCTATCTGATGTAGGTAAACCATATGACATAGGAGGAATTAGATGGCTAACACAATAAGATGTCTTCATGTATACTCTCCACAACCCTTGTCTTGGATCTCAACCCTAGGAGTGGTAGGAATTGAGGGAGAAATAGATGTTCGAGTGAGTGTGGATGGAACAACATAGGAAGATGGATTAGACGATGAAGCCTCTTGGTTTACCGACACTTGGCGTTGGGGGATCTCTTTTAGATTGGTGCAATATTGGAAAGGATTTGGATCACCATCTATAGTTATTTTTGTGCCATTGTAAGGGAATTTAAGACACTGATGATACATGGAAGAGACCGACTTCATGGCATGAATCCATGGTCTACCTAGCAGAAGGTTATAAGGAAGGGTGAGATCCAAGACTTGGAACTTCGTCTCCATTACTGCAGGACCAATTCTGATAGGAAGTGTTACCACCCCCTTTGATTTTTGTTTCTCATCATCATAAGCTTTAATGAAAATACTTTTGGTTGTGTCTACACATGTTTCTGAGAAACCTAATGCCTTAATTAGTTTTAAAGTGCATAAATTTAACCCCGCTCCGTCGTCTACCAAAACTCGTCTAACTTTGGTGTCATCAACAAGGACTTCTAGATGTAAAGGGTCATTATGGCTAGTCTTTTTAGTTGTGTAGTCTTGTTGAGAAAATGTGGCATGATGATTATTGGTCAAATAGCCCACCATTTACTTGAAACGATTGACATCAAGGTCATTAGGGACCGTGGTGTTCTGTAAAGCCTTATCAAGAATAGATCAATGGTCAAGGGAAATATGCAACAGTTCCAAGATTGTGATTTGGAATAGGGTCTTCCCCAATTGGTCAAGCATGTTATATTGTAACTTGGAAGGTTGTGGTGTTTTCTGTGATGAAGGGCCTTGGATAGTGATCTTAGTACGACGAGTATTGATCGCGCACTCCATATTTTTAATGATAGTAATGGTATTGATATTCTCATCAGCAGCGTGAAGGTGATGAATGATTTTTCCACCATTATAATCATGCTTGATACTTGCATAGTTGGCTGAAATATTGGTCTTAGTACTTGAACTGGGGATAGTTCCTTTCCCATGGTCATGTAATGGATCATAAAAGACTTGATGATCAGTGTTTAATGACTTTGGTTTATGTCCACTAACTTCAATTATTCTCCTTTTGACAAGATCTTGTATGATATTCTTCAATTTTCGATAGTTTTGTAGGTTATGTCCCTTAGTTATATGATAATCACAAAAGGAATTGCCATCCCACCAACCTGGTTTAAATTGTCTTGGATCGTATTGTCTTGGTTCTTGTAGTTGTATAAGACTATGTTGTAATAGTTGTTTGAATGCAGACTCAATGGGTTCCCCTAAGGGAGTGAACTCACATTTTTGAAACCTCCTTTGTTGTTGTGGACGATGAGTATTTTGGACCATGTTAGGAGGTTGATTGACAACATTAAGCATGCTGGAAAAAGTGTGAGGTCCTTGTAATGTGATGAGTGGTCCTGCTTGTAGCGTTTTAGCATCAACTACCCCATCATTGGTGAAATTTTTGTTGCAAGACCAAAATTTGTTTCTGTCAGTGGGGTTGTTTTGCATGATCAGATTTCTATTAGATATTGATGTCTTAAGTTCACCTTTTTTAATGAGATCCTTTTCTATTATAACCCCTTTTTCCACTAGTTCTGAAAAATATGTACAACAATGTACCCTTGAGTTACTCCTTAGTTTTGCATGAAGGTTTTCTTCGAACATAGTTACTTTTTGTTTTTCAGGTATTTTGATAGGACATTGGCTGGCTATAGTCCTCCACCTCTGGAAGAAAGCGATAAATGTTTCACCTTTTTCTGGTGTTGTGTGAAAAAAATTTGCTATATTTATCTCATGGTCTATGTTGAAGGAGAATTGCTCCACAAATTTCTCAACTAGTTCACCCCAAGATCTGATGCCAGAGTCTAGACCTGAAAACCACTCTAGTGCGATTCCTACAAGACTTTATGGAAATAGTCTTATAAGATATGTGGGGTCATAGGTGACATCTATGCATATGGTACAAAATTCCCCTATATGTTCTATTAGATTATGTTTGTTGTTGTACTTAGGAAGATTTGGTATGACAAATCCGTGAGGGAAAGGGGTCATATACAATGATCTATCGAAAGGAAATGGACATATGTCCTTTGTTGAAAATGATTTCTTAGTTGACACCGACATGTTATCCATTTACGTTTTTAGTGCATGCATTTGTGTTTGTAAGACGTCAACTTGGGTCAAGGATGTGCTAGGTGGATTATGCAGATCTGTGTAAGTATTCTGAAATCCAAAGTCTCATGATGGGTTTCGATTGAACGTTGGTATTTGAGGTGGGTTTGGATTTGGAATGTTGGTAAATGTGTTTTGGTCCAGAATCTGCATAAAATGGTTTTGACTCAGGATCTATGTGAACCAATTTTGACTACCAATCTAGGAGAAAGGATTCTGATTCAGAATCTGTGTAAATGGATTTTGATTGCTGGTCTAGGCGAATGGATTCTGATTTGGAATCTGTGTGAATATATTCTGACTACCAATCTAGGAAGATGGGTTCTAATTGCCATATTGGAATGAGGGAATGCCTCCTATTTGTGTAGTCCGTGGTATAGTACTAGTGACTTGAGCACTAGGTATGGCCATCGATTGTGGTATGGTGTTTGTGACACTGGCATTAGGTATGGCGATTGACTGGGATGTTGTACTTGTGACACCGACATATGGTGTAGAGGCTGACATTTTAGGTCTTTTACTCCCAACAAGAGGACCGAAGGGAGTGGATGATGATCCTCCTATAGTGAAATTAAATCCCAATGTCATGCCAGATGTACCAAATGGAGATGTATGGACTGTCGTACTCTGTGTAGGTGTGCCAGATGGCATAGTTGTGCTGACCTGAGGTATAGTAGTACTAGCAGCCATTTTATTTTTCCCTTGTGTAGGTTGAGTTTGTAAGGTGTTGATATCAAATCCTATAGTTAAGGTAGGGCCTTCAGCTAGCAATTTAGCTAAGTATCATTGACGATCGTTTGCTAGGTACTCATCTATGAAAGAGGAAAACTCAGGGTCCTATGCAACAACATCTATGTCTTCTGTTGTAATGTGGCCTTGAGTGTTTCTAGTGGTGAATTTGTCTAATAGAGTCTTGTGAGCTCTTGAGGAAAATGGATTGATGAATTCATTTGGGTTCAAAATCTTTTCTCTCTCTCTTCTCTTAGACCTAGTTTCAACCATTTAAGATTAGCTCAATATGCAAGGGATGCAAAATTATGTCTATGGATAGTATGACTCTAGTCTATGTTTTTGGGATCTTCTGGATGCAAAATAAGGAATGTTCTAGGATGACACTAGCCTAAAATCTAAATATGTAAAGTATAAGCAAGGCTCTAAAATAATCTATTCTATAAACACAAGTTGGAGGGACCAACTACCTAAAGTCTAACCAAGGCATCAATTTAGTTAAGTAAAGAAACCAATGTAGGATGAGGATCAAAGACAAGTTGAATTTCCTAACTAGACTGATGAGCTAGGAGGACTCTCTGTAGGACAAAGGATAAATTGATAAGACTAGGTTCAATGATAGATTTCATTGACACTATGATTTTTCTAGACTGTAGATGGTAGACCTATCCTAAAGTTTGTAAAAATGGCCTTCCTAGAATTTTACTCTAAAGGAAAAAAGTATTCTAAGATGAGACCAAAACTATGAATTAGGAAAACTATGGTAATGACTATATGAACCTAAAGGATGCAAAATTGAGCAAAATTGTTTCTTGTTTCTATTCAAAGTCTGCCTGTGGGATGCCAACTAAAAGACTAGTATAACCGTGTTGACTAGACAGTGATCGTGAATTATGGTTTTCTATTTAGGAAAATGCGTCGCAAGATTTCACATATACGGTTAACTTTACTAGTTGCGGTTAAATTTCACAGTTGTGGTTAAATTTCACAGTTGCGGTTTTCTGATGATCAATTGCGTGTACCTAATAAAGTTTAATGTCTGACTCTGACAGATGTGTTTAACCTTCTCATAGATGCAACTTGTAATAACAGTTGTGACTCAGAATATAACATATGCGGTTTTTCGCAAAGCAAGTGCGAACTAATCTGGCAGATGCGACTCGAAGTTAAACAGGTGCAACTGAAAATGACAGATGTGGCCTGAAGTTAGATAGATGTGACTCTAAAACTAAATTGTGACCTTCTGGTGAGTAGTTGCGACTCTTTGTGTATTTTCAGTGATTTGAGATTTAAAACTGACTCTATTTTCTGTGATCAAATTCTGGAAAACAAGGACAATCATAAGACAAAGTATTTTTAGTTTGATTTAGACTCAAAGAACATGTAATGTGACAATAGACAAGCACATCCTAATAGACCAATAGGCCACAGGTTTGTATACTTGGTATAGCCCACCTAAATACCTCGGATTGGTGATAAACACCTTTCCTTCTCGAGAGCGGATAGCTTAGAAATTTGGTGGCATTGGCTCCCCTCCATAGCTCATTAACGTCATTTGAGCACACCAATTTAAATTTTTTTGGGTAATGACCTCCCAAGAATTGCTATCTCTACTTAAGGGGATCAATAGTGAGTGTCTTCGGGCATGATACTGTACCCTGCACTATACCAAGCAACGGCCAAAAAAAGGTTGGTCTTTACAACAAAAGGTGTTTGGTATGGGCATTCCATTCGTAGGGCATGATCCATGTGGTGAGATTTCCCTTTCGGATCCATCTCGTCGGAACCATATGCATGATTCTTGGGCTTTCCTCAAGAATCCACTTTTATATACCGGCTGGAAGTCCCTCGGGTTCAGGGTGCTACCGGTCTGAGTCGTCCTGGGGTGAGTATTTTTTCCCACCAAAATAGGCCCAAGTTCTAGAGTTGGTAACCATTTCTCTTACACCCAGGATTGCACGGATGCACAAGGGGAGAGCATACTCTGATGTACCAAACCGTGAGGGTAATTACACAATTGTGCTTTCGCACCAAACATAGTAGACACTTGTCAATTTTAAACCAAATGAAAGATTTGCTACACTACCAAACAATTTGTTCCAAAAATTTAACTAATGTCTTTGTCATGCATTCTGTAGAAAGATTCATTAGCAGTTTTTAGTATTGTCTTTACCAATTGTCCTGCAAAAACTTGTTAACTCCAAAAACAAAAAGCCCACACACTAAAAATCCGATATTAGTAACACACAAATCAATTGAAAATTTTAGATTTTCAAAAACATAAACAAAAGGTTACTAGTCAATTGCGTCATTGTTTTAATAGTTAGATGCATTGATGTTCTCTGCAATTGCATTCTTGGTATTTTACCAGTTAGTTGCGGTTCAGGAATTTGTAGATGCGTTGGAATTTTTTAGATACATCATTTCTGATGTCAGATGCGGTTCAAAAACTCAATTGTGTCGCTTCGTCAAATTGATGCATATTGGAATTTCAATTGTGGTGTTTCATCAAGCTGATGCGTCATTTCGTATGAAAAACCTACAAAAATCAAAATAAAAGTCTACGAATATGCAAAGATGGTGTCTTCACTCGGGTTCACCAAATGTAACGTCTAGAAAGTGTAGAAAGAAAGAAATTAAAAGAAAGCATGCAATACAAATCTAAATGCAATCTAATGCTAAGCAACAAAGAACAAAGGAAATCCAAAATGTAATAAACTAAACAATCTCACCAAATTTGTACATATTTCCATGATTCATCTCGATTTCCCTTCTCCATTTTGCTATTGTAGTATAATTGCTCTCAGATTTTCAAGAGTTCGTGCAAGTATAGCCTATGATAGTGATTTAGAAAAACATCAAAGATTCAAGATAGTTGCTCTAAAATTCATAAGATTTTGAGAGAGATTGGAATGATGAAGACCAAATTGATTTATAGAAAATTGGTTATTCAAACGACAAGCCAGGATTGAAAGATCAACAGACGATTGAGATTGACTGATTAGACATGCATTATGATAACTGTCATTAGTGACACGAGTGATACAAATTAGAAATAGAATTAAAGATTAAATAAATAATTTAATCTTCAAGTTTGGTATTTGAAAATAGAAGAATTATCTTTGCATGACAAAGATGAAGATGGATTAAAGCAACTCTTGTTCGAATGCATCCACAAGATTTAATTAATGAAATAAGAATATTTAATTAATTTTCATGTACACGCAAATGAGTTAGAACTCGATGATTGAATGATTTGACGAAGAGATTACTCGAGAATGCCACTCAGACATTAAATCAAGAGTTAACTGAGCGATTTGAATATATCTTTGAGTCGAGTAAAAGTGAATACTTAGATAACTCACACAATTATCTAAATATAGAGGAATGCGTTAAAATAGAATTCATGAATTAAATAATTCATTTAATTCAAGATTTGATATTTGAAAAATAATTAAATAAATAAGATTTATTTAATTAAGTGATGAAGGATTTAAATGAATAATTAAATAAATAAAGAATTTATTTAATTATAGTTGAAGTATGATAAAAAGTAAATTAAATAAGAATTTATTTAATTTGACAAGAAGGATAAGGTTAATTAGTAACATAATTAAATAAAAAGCGCTTATTTAATTAATCACATAGAATAAAGAAAAGTTTGAATTAATTAAATAATTAAGATTATTTAATTAATAGAAGAAATGAAGACTATAGAGAATAATTAAATAATTGACATTATTTAATCATGACCATGAAGAATACAAATTATGAAGAATATTGAAGTCGCAGGCTTAAACCAGATTTCAGTGTCTACAAAATCAACAAAACCTAAACTTTGACAAGTGATTTTAAAGTTGTTATTAAAGGTACATGTGATTAACTATAAAATATTAACTAGAATATGGATAATCATATAAGGAAAAAAATATAATCAACACTCATAACACTGGAGATGTATGTAGATAAATTATTTTGGTAAAAAGCTCCACCATCAAAGAGAGCACAAATCTATGTTAAACCAATAACAATGTAAAATTATAATAATACATCCAACTTATTTCCTTAATTTTACAACATTATAGTTGTGTGACAATACCTACAAAACTATCATACTTCAATATATATCTCATGCCTTTAATATATACAATAAACAAAAATAAGAAACCACAAGTGGTTTCTAAAATAACAAATCAAAACCATGGGCCTATACTAGGTGACTAGATACAATTTAAAAATTCAATACCCCATTCATGAAGAATAGCTTTCAAGAGTATAATATAACACTCTCTATCACCCTTACATGTCATATCTATCATTACTTTGGTATGCATGCATTCCCATGTTTGGAACACCATATAATGTGAATCCCATACATCATAACAAAATTCTCCACTAACTCTCTAACATCCAATTGCTCAATTAAAGATGTAAAAATAATTCTTATGGCAATGAAAACTATAACTCTTTATCAAGTTCTAAATACCTCATATGTGTAGCCTCACTTTTTCAATGCCATTAAAAAACAATACTTCAAGTTGTGATAGAATGATAATGAATAAATATTTATCTCTTTCACCCTACAAGCATCTGAGTACCCTTTCCCAAGGTGTTAGAGACACATATAAATACATTAGTTTTGCAAGATCAATATCATCTAATCCAAAAATTCTCTCATTTGATATTACGCATTGCAATAGAATAACTAATAAACATAAAATGAATCAAGTACATGATACAAGGCTCATGGCCTCCTTGCACCATACTCATTGGTTTTATACGAGAATATACAACATTACCCGAAGTATTAAATTTTTGAGTCATGATCTTACCACTCTCCATTATCTTACGAATAAAGTGATGCTAAACATCAATGTTCTTGGTGTTGTGCCTCACACAACACTCCAAATTTTTCTTAAAGAAAAATGGGGAACCCACATCCCCTTTTATTTTTTTAGTCTTCAATCAGATCTCCTTCCAATTGGTTATACTTTCAATTCTTGTTGGTCCTAAGATGGTTATAATTTTCTCTAGGAAGGTTGGACTTTGTCATTGAGTCACTTGATCCTCCTAGCAGTATTGGATGTCCAAGTATTTCACCATAGGTGTTTATGGTTTTGACACATGGTTTTTAACTTTCAATGGCTTTGTGGTTTATCCAAGAGGTCCTAATTCAATTGTATCATTTGTCTCCAAATGAGATATGTTCATTTAAAATTTTATATGTTCATGGCTTTGGTCCTTTTATAAGGTTTAACCCTTCTTTTTATATTGTGGGTACATAATCATGTTGTAATGGTTTGATTTTTAATAGATGGTGTAGGGGAGGGTTTGAGCAACACTTATAATAGGTTGAATTTTATCTTTGTATTATCATGTTTTCTTGGATTCCTTTAAGATAAATATTGAAAGCACAAATTCCACAAAACATAGAGATACCTTGTTTTGAGAAATACAATGCTAAAGGTGGTGCAAAAGCACATCGGCAGACAAGCAATCAACACCAACCAAAAATATTCCTTAGACACATTCAAAAATATATATTAGCAGATATGAATTGGGAGGTGAAAGATTTAGAAGTGAAGGTCGATGGATTTGTGTGAAGGACGATTGGCTTGAAAGACTAAGAAGGAGGCATCAAACAAAATATGATATGCAATTGTGAATGGAAGTGCACAAGCCATTGATTTAGGGAAAGAATTACACCAAGACTAAGGGTCCGTGTCCATTATCATCTTTGATAATATGAAGAGATGCTTACAACTAAGATAGAATGAGCGATGATTAAAAGGCATTTAGAAACTTTTGAACAACAATTTTAAAAATAAATCCATTAAAAGTAAATAAGGGGGAAGCGAATGGAAATGAAGGGGTGCACCATCAGAAGGTCTTCATATAAAATAAAATGCAGATAAATGTGATAAAAAGAGAGATATCGGGTTGTGTGATAGAAGAGGAAATGAATTGAAGAGGAAGAGACATGCAATATTGAGAGGACGGGGCTATGTAAGGAACCAATGGAATTGAAATGAAAATGCTCAAGTAAAAATGAGAAGAGGTGGAGTGAAAAAATGGAAGAAATGGTTGTGCTTCAAAACTATGTCAATAGATTCCTTAAAACCAAAACGAGGGATTAATATAGTGAAACAACAAAGGTGAGTGTAGGGGGAACCAAGAAGTGAAGAGGCTAATAGACTATGAAAGGCCAATAGTAATGAGGTTTAAAGTGGAGTACATAGATTATAGCTAAGTAGAATCCAAATTGGGGCAGTAGGAATTGTGGAACAATAGTGCCATTTATATGGCATGTGATGGATTAAGAAAAAAGGCTGCATCTCAAAGGATACATGTGTATTAGTGTGTGGAGGTGACACTAGGAAGAGCAATTGGAAAATAAAAAAGGTCTCACAGAGAAGGGAAAAAATTGGGTGACTAAAGATGGAGAGGGAATGTTTATTGGAAAACCAAATGTTGTGTAATTATTGAATGTTGGTTTAAATTGTGATTTGATTTAAAACAATGTTATGACTATTTGAAACTAGATTTCTTGAATTGATTTTGTTACTTTCAACTCTATAAAGTCTGAGTTTGTTGCAATCTCATTTTATTGAATGTTGAAATTGGGAAGAGTTGTATTGTGAGTTTGTTTTGTGATTGAGTTTGGTTGGCAGAGGGGAGGACCCTCTTGCATCAAAAGGAAATCCTAGCTACCATATAGAAATATACATTGCCATGTGTAGTGATTTTATTTTGAGGATAAGCTGCTAGCTAAACTTTTTCCTAGGTAATTAAAATATGTGGCCTTGGAATGGTTATGTTTATTTCCCAATAAATCAATACAATCATTCAAAGAGCTTGTTGATGTCTTCCTCAACCACTTCCAAGTGAAAATTGGTCCCAATATCAACATAACTAATTTAATGAGATGCAAACAAACAAAAGGTAAAATTGTTACATATTTCATAACCTGCTATTAGTTGATACTATCACAGGTTAATCTTAGTCTTCTTGATGTGAAAATCCAAAGAATGTTCATTGATAACTTGCAAAAGGAACTTAGAGAAAAAGTCCTCTTTCAAAAATTTACATACTGAGAGCTCGTACATCAAACCAATTATCAAAAATTCAAGAAACAAAAAAAGATCTTTTTAAAAATCAATTCATCTCAAACAAATCATGTTGAGCTTCAATTTGTACAATAAGTCCAACACCATACCAATTTTTAGCAAGAGATAGATAGTTTACCCTTTTAACTAATTCCCTCCATTCACTTTTGTCCCAACTTTTGAATACAAAGCTTATTCGATTGCCTCCTATTAGACTAGTAGATCCCACCAAGCCTCCACCACCACACATCAATCCAAATTAATTTTGAAACTATCATCACACAACATGATAAAAAATGATGCAAGCATCTTAAACATCAAGTTCAAGACCTCATTGATTCTAATCATATCCAGTTGGTCAGTGTTAATGATCAAGGTAATTAGTCAGTTGTTCCACCCAATCAAAATTTATAAATATTTACCAATCTAATGCCAATTCATTCAACCAACATTTTGTAAGCTAGCAAAGTCAAGAATGATGTGATGAATGTTGATAAGATTGAGGACACAAGTGATGATGATAATAATAACAGTGATAATGAGGATGACCTACACAACATGGTTGGTCTCATTAATGTTCAACCTTGTAAGGGCCAAACCAATTTTTTTACCTAACATTTCTTTCACTAATGATGATTTACGTAGACATGTGCCTGATGGTCCTCTCTACTTTTTTAGTCGTACAATAACATACCTACACAAGGAATACTTATTGATCCCACATGTGCAGAGAATGTGATCACCAAGGAGCTCTTGTTATTGCATGAACTCTACCAAGATTCTTATGAACAATAAAAATAATGGATTAAAACACAATTATTTTTCTTTCCCTACGATAGGTTCGATCACTCTTCCATTAAAAATTGGACTAAAAAAATTAGATGTGTCATTCTCCATCATCCCAATGTCAGACCAATTTTGTGTGAAGCTAAGCTACTCATGGTTAAATGCTCCATGAATATCATCCCATAGGTTATTCACAAGTACATAAAGTTTCCTATTGAATATGATATATTTATAGTGTATCATAATGGATCGATACAATGACAGAGGTCAAACAACTCAACACACCATCCTCTTGACAACAAATCCAATCACTAAATTGAAAACTTTTCTTGAGGCAACATTTTACCATGCAACTCTTCTTTGCAAAGCAACTTTCCTTCACAAATCCTTGACTTAAAGACTCCAAAACTGAGAACAAGACTCCCAATCACTATTTTATTCACTAAACATCATATTCAACATTTAAAAGACTAGCCCAAAACTCTTTTTCAACACAAACATCTCAGACATAGGATTTTTCATCAAAAATAGACTATCATAACAACAATCAGGAAATTTTAGACCCCATAAACAAACAACTCCTCAACTCCCTATTGGCAAGAGACACTACACAAGTCATATGGTGTTGTCATTGATGGAAACCCTAGTCACTAATCCCATCCACACTTCAGTATTTGCTTATATTGGAAGTCAGATTGAAGATATGTGTTAACTGTCAAAGCTAAAATAGGGCATCTGATAGAGTTGTGTACATTGATTCATATATAATTTACTATTATCACTTTGTGTTGTGGATCTTAGGGAAGGTATTTTTATGTATGAACTATCTTATCTTTGAATCATAGGGCCTCGTATTGATTGGTGTGCAAGTTAGAAGATTCGGTTTGTTGATTTTCAGTCTAACAGTGGAGAAAGGCCGACTAGATGAGTGTAGCGTGTTGCGGATATTTGAGACATAATTGTTTAAAGTGTTTCATGTTTGAGAGATGTTGTTTTGGGTCCTTAGTATGTTTTGGCCAACATTGTTTGGTGTGCATTCATAATTTTTTATGGATTGGGCCGACAATTTGTACATGTTTCATATTTTGTTAGAGCCAACATGTAGTTGATGTAATCTCTAGTCGCAAATATATATAATTGATTATTCATATCATTTTGATATGTGATGTGATATTATGTGAAAGTTAGAAGGATTATAGAAAGATTGTGCATAGTTTCATTTGAGTAGAACAAATATTGGTGATTCGAATTAAAGCAGATAGAGCTTCAAGAGCAGAATCAGACAAAATGTGAAGAATGTGTGCAATGTGCTTAACTAGAACTATAATCAGGCATTAGAAGATGCTATCACATAGTTCATCCACTCTAGTTATCTATCTATGACTATAAGACAATGAGTCTTCTTTTGGGCAGTAAGCCTTTTGTATTTGAGCAGTGAGCTCTAGGAAGTGTGCCAAAATGCATGTGCATTCCCCATTTGTAAATACTTATTTTGAGTATACTCATATTGTGGATTAGCCTCCACTGTGGTTTTTCCCCTAAGAGGGTTTTCACATAAAAAAATCCTTGTGTTATGGTTTTGTGGTTGATTGCTTTGTGTTCTTGCATCTTTCTATTGGTTTAATGCTATAAGTAGTTTAAAGATCAAGTTAATAAAGTTAAATTTTGTAGAAAATTGATTCACCCCCTATCAGTGTTCCTTTATTCCAAAAATTGGCATCAGAGCCTAGTTCCTCAAAAGAAGTTTAATAGCTTGAGGAAGATCCAGGAAGGTGATTCAATGGATTTTGATAGTCTTCATCAACAACTTTTGGTGGCACTAGATGATCTTGATCAGTCCAAGTTTGAAGTCTGAGAATTGCAAGCAAGCCTCATGAATGCTGATAAATTCATTCAAACATTGAAAGATCAAATCAATAAGTCTAGGGAAAAGAGAAAATATCTTTGTGATCAGCTCATGCATAAAGAGAGAAAAAGCATGGAAGATGAACACCTAAGTCAAGCCTTGAAGGAAAAGATAGAAGAATGTGAAAAGCTCACCAGAGAGAATGTTGTCCTAAAGCATGAGATGGAATCTATTGTGATGAGGATGACCAAGGCAATTGAAGAGAAAAAGAAGAATGAAGAGAATCTTACTTAGTCCTTGAAAGAAAAATATGAAGAATGCAGTAGAATTAATGATGGATTCAATCAGCTAGAGCTTGAATTGCAACAATCCAGAAACAATGAAGAAGAGATTGAAAGATAGATTGTTATTCTTAGGGATGAACTTGCTATTGCAAATGAATACAAGGAGAAGTTTAATAGTAGCTCAGCTAAGCTTGATGAATTGATTCAAAGTCAAAAGATTGGAAGTGACAAGCAAGGTCTTGGATATGAGAAAGGATAAAGCTCTGGATCTGGTCAAAGGAAATTTAGGCAAGGAAATCATACAAACAAAGCTAGAAGGTATCTGGTAAAAAAAAAATTAGGCAAGGAAATCAGAAAACAAAGCTAGAAGGTATTCGATAAGACAACCCAATGCTCAAAAATTTAATGGTTGCTCAATGTAGAAGTGGAAGTGATGTAGATAAAGAGGGTTCATACCATCAAATTTCTATATTCTTGGCAATAATCAAGTATACAACTGAAATTCTTCATTCTTGAGGCAATCTCAATCCTTTAACCTTGAGCAACATGGGCTCCAACTTACACAAATGGATTCCAATCTCTATTAGACTTGGTAAATGATTTCAACATGCTTAGATTCATCCCAAAAACTCATTACAACTATCCAAAGATTAGACAATAATGATTTAAGGCCAACCATAAACAAACTATGCATAGCTTTGTTCAAACATCAAGAAAACCATGTTTCTTTTACCACTCTCCACCAAAATGAAACACACAATCTACCATAACTCATGCAAATGAATAAATGAATATTTTTCCTTTAATTTTTTTTATAACATGTAAAAACATAAATTTTCACCAATTTTTATCACTTTTGATGGTGGAATAAAAAGATATGAATTTTTCTTATCTGTTGGAAACCCTAGTTTCAGAATTGAGTAGTCTTCACCAAAAACGTCATAAATCACTCAAAACCCCATGAAAATTGATCAAACAAAGTTAAAATGAAACTAGATTCACATATATAACATTTCCAATAGGTATGAGGTCTTTATTTGATCTATAAAATCCATACCATTCTCTGTAACATCATACAACTTTCAGAGAAAATAATCCCATAGGGCTACCAATGGTAAAATGATCATAACTTTCTCCAAACTCAAGGAAAAAACACCAAACCAATTTAAAATGAAATATAGTTCATTCCTCTATCAATAAAAATCAATTTAAGATCTGTAAAACTTCATAAAAAGTCGCACCATGTAAAAGAATAGGGCAGAACATTGGAAATTTGCAGAAAAATTCATCTCTTCATTCATAAATTCTTGTTCAATCTACATTCCAACCCCTAATTCGACTTGGAGTCCCATTTTTATGATTTTACAATCAATTTATGCCCCCAACCAACATAAATCTACCATTTAAATTTTTTTAACAAACTTCTAAAAAATTTCCATTTAACAAGAAGAGTTGTTATGACAACATTTGACAACTTTTGACAATGTTTTTATTTTTCAACTAAATGACACCAAACCTTCATCAATGACTCCAAATGACTTCAAACATATATAAAATGGATCATTCAACCTTATTACAACATTAAAACACCTAATTTAGTGAATTTATACAATATGGCATCATGGAGGCTTGAATGCAACAAGGTGGTCCTGCACCATTTTCCCCTTGAAGAAAAAACTCAAGTCCCTTGAGGGAGCAAAGAGCAAAAGACCTGCAAATAGAAATGAATCTTCACTATCACCAGTAATCACAAAAAAATGTATCTTCATCTTAACCCATGGTTTTTTCTTCCTTGAAATTACAAACACAACAAGAAGAAGGTATCTTCTTTCCATCTTCCCATCATGTACATGTATAAACTCATCCACAATCCCTGCACCATGATTTTCCTGCAACCATAATGTCTCTATTTCTGTTGTCTCAAGATAACAACAAACTTCTAAATGGAGAAAACTGAAAATACCATTAGTCTCATCATAAAACAATAAAGTAAACATTTCATTCTCATACCTCATTAGAAAATCCATTCCACCGTTGTCCTCTTCTTTATCAGATTTATACATCAGTCCATCATCTTCTTCTACCTTTACCATTGAATCTTCTACTACATTTGCTATCTTCATGTCCCAAAGGTCCATTTCTTGTGCATATACCTCAGTAACATCATCTATACCTTCACTCTCATCATCAGAGTACCATATATAACCTGCATCATATCCTTGAAAATCTTCATATATCTCATTAGAAAAAAAATCTGCAACATTGTCATTATCAACCTTATTATCAACATCTTGAGGATCAGTACCAACCTTATCAACAACCTCAACAACTTTCTCTACTTGTTCATCAACAACAATTTCATCAACCACTTAAGTATCAACAACAACCATATCATTAATCTCAACATCAACATGTTCATCAACCAACATGATTTCAAGTGGTTGGGTGTCTTTTTACACCTTTTGAAGCCTCATTTCAATTGGGCTTATAGGAAGTAGTGTGCATTGCCTTAACTAGGAAATTAAGAGTCTAAAGTGAAGTTTGATTAGTTCTAACATGAAACTAATCAAAGTTTCAGTTGGAGGACATTTGGAAAGGTTGTTAGAATTTTAAATAATCCTCTCATGGTCGAGGCATGATTGATGAAACTTTTTCTTTGAAGTTCTAATGAAAAATTGCTATTTTCTGGAAAAAAATCTGTGCGTTAAATTGCTGCTAAAACGCATGGTACAGACATTGTATGGACTGTACAGGTACAAAATTGATATTGTTGGATAGAGGGAAGACCTGGGTTTTATTTGGCATTGATTTGAGTGAATTTCATTTAGTATATCAAAAGTTATCGCCATTTTAGCAGAGGCAGGTTTGAAACCCTCAAAACAAGGGTTTTGGTTGAAAAATGGCTCTTCCTTCCATCTCCACATTGTAAAAATGTTGATTCTTGGTGGGATGGAAGGTACTTGTGTATATTTTCATATTTCCTTGGTTCTGGAGAATGGCAAGGTGTGTGTGGGAGTTTATGCATTGAACTAGATCTAGCATCTTCATGTGACAGGCCTAATTGGTGAAGCAAAAACTGAGTTTTGCTTGTTTTGTGTGGATTTTGCTTAAATAGGAACTTAGGAGTGATGGAAATGGTTGTAATTAGCCTGTAGGAATCTGAATCAGGGCTTTGGGGTGAAGGGGAAAGCCTAGGTAAACAAAATCCAGTTGTGATCAACAATTTAGGCCTCTTGGGGATAGTGATACATTGGTCCATGGTTGTTCTTCCATCCACTATCAAAGATGGAGACTTTGGGGACTTGTAGAGGCATATCATAGATGCCTAAATTTAGTAGTTTGATCCTGATATAGGCTTGTGGGTCGATTTTATTTAGACTGTCCTATCAGGAAGTGCTACAAGCATTCAAGGCTAAAGAGGCCTAATAGTATGAGCGATGAAAAAATGGAGTTTCCTAAGTGTTAATGAAGATGTTGTGGCCTAGTTGGGTCATTTAGAACTTGTTATAAGTTTCTCTAAGCTCCTTGGTGGTGTTGAGTGCAATAGCCATAGGTGAGTTGGGTCATTTCCTTAAAGGAGTAGTGGATTGGTAAAGTCCACTTAAAGAGTGTTTGAGAGAGTTGTGACAAATTGGTTGTTTGTTCATATAGAAGGAAGCTTCCCCTGCTCACTCTGCATCAGGAAGTAGAATGAATCCAAGTGGTCCATTATTCTCTACTTAGTGTTTCAATTGCAATATGTATGGTCATAAGTCAATTGAATGAAGAAATATGACAAACAACTTTTTCAATATAAATGTTAGATGTCATGCCTACAATAGATTTGGCCATATTGCTAACTAGTGTAGATCAAGAGAAAATAAATGGAATAACTAGTTTGGACAAATAAATTTTGTGTGCTATAATTGTAACAAATCCGGTCATATTACAAGATTCTGTAGAAGCAGGAAGGGTCTAGTAAACAAAGAGAAAAATATGCAAAAGGATGATAAGGGAAAATGAAAAGTTATTGCAGATGAGATTAGGAATCAAATGAAGAAGACATGGGTGAAGAAGAGTGTTTCTGATGCAAGAAATGAGTCCACACTAGAATCTGGTGTTGGAAATTCCTCCAGAAATTAGTTTAAGGCCTCTAGCTTAGGGGGAGCTCTCAAGAAAATAGGGTATCTAGAAGACCTAGGGAAAAAGAATTTATTGCGACAAAAAGTTAGGTGTGCTAATGATAAAAGGTTAATTCTATTCCTCATTTGTCACATTGCATTTGGAGAAGAAGAATTTTGGAGAGCTCGTAAGTGAATTTTGGCGAGATACAAGTCTAAAGGAAATTTGGAAATCAAACCCTAATCTGGCGAAAGCTATTTATCTAGAAAACTTGTGAACTTGAAATTTCTAGAAATGGCTACTCCATTAGTAGTTGATATTAAGGATAGACCCCACCCAAAATTCAAATGGCACCCATTCAAATCCAATGAGATAGAACCATTAGGTGCATTTTCTTCTATTTCATATGTTGTTTTGCACATTGAAGATATTAGGGCATATATTCATGCGAATGTTGAGGAATTAGGAAGCTCCTAGTTGTTAAATTTGTACACAAATCATATTGTAGGAGAATATCTCTATGTAAGGCCTAAATTTAAGAATTTGGAGGAGAAGAAGATCACACAAATTGTGAAATTTTCCGTGTTCAATGAAAATGAATGGGTTTGGTACATACTAAGTTGAGTGCATGCCGAGTTCATATGGTTAAACCAGCCCTTCAAGATCACAAGAGAAGCTATAAGCATTGTTACTAGTCTGAATTCATCTGGTGCATTTCCCAAATCAAAATTTGTGAAGAACCAAACAATCACTGAGGCAACTGGTTCCACTTTCAACAAAAGAGCCATGACAATTAATGACATCATTGAATTGGATATAATATTTGCTTCTATGGTTATTGGATATAAAATCTATCACTCCAAGTAGGATAACTTTGTATCTAGTACTGCAATCTATGCAACTTATCAAATGATCAAGGAAAATGCAAAATATGACTTATGTGAGTTACTCCAAAGCCAGTTAATTGAAAATTTTGGTAAAATCAAGGACAAGAAATCTTTCAAGTATGGCAATCTGCTGCTATGTCTACTCTTCTACTTCATGAATGAATTTCTGGGAGTTGGTAAAGTGCAATGGGAAGATGACAGACTAGTAGCTATTCAAATCAGAGACATCTTATATAGAATTGGTGATAGCAAAGCAAGGAAAACTGCTATTTGGGGTTACCTCAAAAGCTTCCAGAGTGAAATGCGAGCTAGGGAAAAGATTCCTAAATCTATTGTGTAAAAATATAAGGACACCATTTGCTTCATGGTTGACATTGATCAGTGTTTGATGGAAGCAACAAAACCTAGAACAATCTAAATAATGTCTATGGGATATGAGGTTGAAGAACACATTTTGGAGTTGTATTCCCAGCACTTGTTGAATAAACCTCGGGATCCGATAGAAGAAAGGTTCAGTACCTTTGAAGAGAAGAATATGCAAGTGCATACACAACTAAAGAAGCCTATGATAGTTTGGAAGGTGAGAAAGGAAGTTCAATATTTTGTAGAAAGCATCGACATATCAATTGAAGCAATGAGGGAAGCTAGGAGGAAAAGAGAAAAAGCTAAAGAAGGGGAGCCTACTAGAACTGAGTCAGCTAGTCTAGAAACATCCTCTTCCAAATCTAGATCTACAAGGAGCTTTGCACCCTCATCCGGTCCTACAAAGAAATCAAGCCCAATAAAAGATCAAGTCAAGACATCCAGAAGAGAAGGAAAGAGGAAGAAGGATAAAATCACAAGAGTCTATGTTGTTGAAGATGATGAAGAAACTCAATTAGATGAAGAAGTAAGAGAAATCAAGCATAAGGGCACAAATGCATCAAAATTCTCTAAGGATAAGCCCTCTGGTGAAGAGAAAGCAAAGAAAAAAGTGAAAACTGATAGATTAGGTATGATTGTAGAGGAAGTGGAAAAGGTTTTAATTAAGGATGGTAATCTCAAACCATTTTCTGAATGGTATGGCACTTTTGATAGTGCCGGTCAGAGAACTCTTGAAGAAGCCACAATAAAATATTTTAATATTTTCAATATGACTCTCATAGAAATAATGTCATCGTTACCTAAAGGGTTATATGAAGTCTTATAAATGAGGAGAGTAAATGCAAGAGTTGAAGATGAACAAATGAGAGAATGCATACTTTTCGATCTATGTCCGGTAATGTCAATAGAAGAAGTGAAGAAAATCCTCATTGATTGTAAAAAGGATTTTAAGAGAAAAACAAGGGTGGATAAGCTTATGATCGGGCAGACTGAGGATGTAGCAAAAGACACTGAGAAAATTCTTAATGCAGTTATGTTGAAGAACATATAAAACATTGTCTCTAGAGAAACTCATGATGAAGATGTTCCATCTAGTCGGAAAGTTCAAGATGCTCGGGCTAAGAAGACAAAATTGAGGACACTCTGACAGTCTAAATCCTCTAGATATGCAAGATACTGAAATTCCCATGGAGAATGAAGCTCCTAAAGATATGTCAGTTGAAGA
Organism: Sequoia sempervirens; assembly: GCA_007258455.2. Taxonomy (NCBI): domain Eukaryota; kingdom Viridiplantae; phylum Streptophyta; class Pinopsida; order Cupressales; family Cupressaceae; genus Sequoia; species Sequoia sempervirens. The sequence continues at coordinate 461,163,497 of VDFB02047230.1, forward strand.
AATAGAGATTCCCAAAGCCAAGAAATAATCTATGATTGAAGAAAAGAAAGCTGAGGCAAAGGAGGTTGCTATGGAAGCAAGAGACACTACAAAGACATTAAAAAAGTTTTTAGAAGAACAATAGGAGGATTTTGGCCCTAAATTAGTTGAAGGTCCTATCAACTTGGCCACTCTATCCCCTATTTAGAAGATGAAGGTAGCATCATTTGCTTAGGCCAAGGAAAGGGAGGAGATATTGAAATCTCACATTGAGGACAGTGAGCTACTAAGTCTTGCATGTGGTATCTTGGAGAAGATCATGCCCACACATGTCAAGGACTCATTTGATTCTCCCTCCAGTTAGTTGAAGAAACTTATCAACTCTATAAGTACTCACTTTGAGTTTCTTGAAAAGTTAGTTGAGGATAAGGTCTAGAAAGAATTTAGTGCAAACAGTTTTAGTAGATTGAAGTGTATGATTGCTAATGATAAAGCCTTATTAGCTACCTGTGAAAAGAACATTCAAGGTGAATTATTTGAGGGTGGAAATATCTACAAGTCATGCTTATCCTTGTCAAAATTCACTGAAGTCACTGAGAAGAAAATTAAGGAATATGAGAAACAGTTAGCAGATATTTCTCAAACCTTTGATCCTCTAACTATTTCTGTTGGTAAGCAAGAAGGTCAAGTCATATCCCTGCTTGAAAAAATTAGAAGTTTGAAGCATGAAAAAGACAGAATTGTTGAAAGGGTATGTGAGCTTAGAAGACTAATTCATCCTAAAATGGAGATAATGCTTAGTGCATTGAAGGAAGCACAAGATGCTATGGCTGTCAGTGATCCAAAAAATATTGAGTCAACAGAGATGCAAACCTACCTATTTTGTGGTTACATGAATATTTTGGAGAGTTTGAAAAAGGGTTGGGACACTAGTTTAAGCATGTTTGAAGAACAATATTAGAGACATATTCAAGTCCATGTAAGTTAGAAAAGCATGTTCATAGAAATTTTGTATAAATTTTGTTATGCAAATTCCTATCTTTTCCATTGATGTCAAAGGGGGAGTGTGAGACAGTGAAAAATTTCATATTCATCTTAGGGGAAGTTGTGGTTAAAAATATTTTTCAAGTTTTGAGGATTGTAGTGTATTCATGTTGGTATGATTCCGACACTTAGTCATTTTTCACTAAGTGTTGCCATCAATGCCAAAGGGGGAGATTGTTGGAAAGAGACACTGCAAAAGTCATCTAGTGTTTTCATTGATGGAAACCCTAGTCAGTAATCCCATCCACACTTCAGTATTTGCTTATACCAGAAGTTAGATTGAAGATATGTGTTAACTATCAAAGCTAAAACATGGCATCTAACAAAGTTGTGTACATTCATTCATATGTAATTTCATGTTATCATTTTGTGTTGTGGATCTTAGGGAAGGTCTTTTGATGTATGAACTATCTTATCTTTGAATCATAGGGCCTCGTATCGATTGGTGTGCAAGTTAGAAGATCTAGTTTGTTGATTTTCCGTCTAATAGTGGAGAAAGGCTGACTAGATGAGTGTAGTGTGTTGTGGATATTCGAGGCATAATTATTTAAGGTGTTTCATGTTCGAGACATGTTGTTTTGGGTTCTTACTATGTTTTTGTCAACATTTTTTTGGTGCACATTGATAATTGTTTATGGATTGGGCTGAAAGTTTGTACATGTTTCATATTTTGTTAAAGCCGACATGTAGTTGATGTAATCTCTAGTTGTGGATATATATAATCGATTATTCATATAATTTTGATATGTGATGTGATATGATGTGAAATTTATAAGGATTATAGATCAATTGTGCATAGTTTCATTTGAGCAGAACAAAGATTGGTGTTTTTTATTATAGTAGACAAAGCTTTAAGAGCAAAATCTGACAAAATGTGAAGAATGCGATCAATATGCTTAACTAGAACTATAATCAGGCATTAGAAGATGCTATCACATATTTCATCCACTCCAATCATGTATCTATGACTGTAAGACAATGTGTCTTCTTTTGGGCAGTAAGCCTTTTGTATTTGAGCAGTGACCTCTAGGTAGTGTGCCTAAATGCATGTGCATTCCCCATTTGTAAACACTTATTTTGAGTATACTCATATTGTGGATTAGCCTCCACCATGGTTTTTCCCCTAATAGGGTTTCCACGTAAAAAAAATCCTTGTGTTATGGTGTTGTGGTTGATTTATTTGTTTTCTTGCATCTTTCTTTTGGTTCAATGCTATAAGTGGTTTAAAGATCAAGTTAATAAAGTTAAATTTTGTAGAACAATGATTCACCCCCCCTCTTAGTGCTCCTTGATTCCAACACTCCTAAGCCATTACCACTTACTAATATAACAAAAAAGTATATATAAACCTGCACAACCACAATTGACCATCCCCTATCCTTTATTCATAACATTTCAACAATCACCCACTCAAAACCCTTCATTTTTTATTCCAAATTATGATTGTTAGAATAGGACATTCAAAAAAATGGACACAAAACCTTATGTTTTCACCAAACCTTATCGTGTAGTGGCTCATGATACACCTAAACATCATTTGAAAACAACATTATACAAGAAGGATTCAAAAACCATTATCAAAACTCTTTTAAACATCATAGTAAACTGGTTTTACCAGTCATATTCACTTTTTGCAAACCTAGGGCTCGCTTGAAACTACCCCAAACCAATCCTTTAGTCTCTAAAATTTTGGAATCTATTAAATCACATCTTAAACTATTTACACACCAATTTTTAGGAAATTTCACCAGTTAAAATAATAGAGACAACATTTTCTTTGCTACTAGTTACCCTAAACAGGGGTTTTGACCCATTTTGAGAAAACAAACAATATCTTCCTTAATTCTTCATGGAATTGAATGAAATAAAAGGAAAGATGAATTAGATTCATGTTTCTATCAATTCCAATGACTTCTTCTTGAAAACATGACTGTACAGGGCCGTACAATAGCCTGGAACACAATTTTACCAGTAAAAACATAAAATATTGCATATAAAACAGGGTTTCTTTATTGATTCTTCATTATTTACATCCATCCTGGCCTCTTTCTCGAGGTTATCCATAAATTTAAAGGTTTTATATCCAATATCAAATTACTACAACTAACTTTTCACCTACTTGAATCTTGAACTACCATATTTTGCCTTTTTGTCATTTTTGCACTTTAGCAATTTTACAAGATTTGCACTTTTTGACACATTAAAACTCCTAGGACTCAAATTACATTGAATATGGTCCATTATGACCTCAAAACCTCAAACATAGACCTTTCATATTAAATTGACCCTTCATATTCTTTTACATGCAATTTTGCAACTTTTTGCAAATATGACAAAAATGTGACAATTTGACACCAAATAGATAAACTAGGACCCTATGACCAAAATAGGACTCAAAAAATATTTTAAATGGTCCATTGGACCTTATTACAACACAAAATTTCCTAAATTAATCCAAGAACTCAAGCATGCCTCATGGAGGCATGAAATCCAAGAGGTGCTCCTACACCAAACTCCCGGAGAAAAGAAAATTCAAGTCCTCTTGAAAACCGGTTTGATCCTTCTTCTTGTTCTTCCATTTCTTTTTCAAATTTTCCTTCATCTTGGAAACTATCCTTGAGTCCTTATTCTTCTTATACCATCTCTTCTCTAGCAACTTCTCAGCTTTCATGTTCCAAAATTCAATTTCCTGTGTATATATTTCAGTAGCATCATCTATATCTTCATTCTCAACGGTTTCACCATAACCACAACCTACATCATATTATTGCAAGTCTCCATACACCTCATTAGGAAAAAAATTTGCAACATCTTTATTAACAACCTTATTATCAACAACATCTTGAGTATCAATACCAACTTTATTAGCAACATCAACAACCTTCTTTACTTGTTCATCTTTCCCATTGGATTCAAACAACTGAAAATGGCATAAAGGCTCATCCAAAACTATGTCTACCTTGTCCTTTTGAACTTCCTCAATACTTGATGTAAAATCAGTCACAGATATACTTACCATTTCATTGCTTACCTTTTCCTCCCTTGCTATTGTCCTTGCTTGTCTTTTTCTTCTTTGAATAATCATTTCAATGGGCCACATAACTCTTTTCTTCACTGTCAAATGCCAAATTGTTGCTTGTCTGATCCACTATTCCATCTTCATCATGGAATTTGCATAAAAATCACTAAACTCTGCCTCCAATCTTCTCATCTCTTGCTTCAATGCCACTATCTCTTTGTTTAACTTATCTTGCCTCTTTTCTCTTTCTTCCTCTACCTAAAAATTCCTTCTTAAAACTTCCATCTTTTAGATGGTCTTTAAGCAAGTCTCTCCTTGCTTCTACTAAACTTTTCTCTACCTCCTCTTGGAAACAAACAAGTTCTTAACCTACACAAACCACGACACAAAACCAACTTTCTCTAGCCCAATTCTTTTGCTAAGCTCTGATACCACTTTGATGCAATGACAGAGGTCAAACAACTCAACACACCATCCTCTTGACAAAAAATCCAATCACTAAATTGAAAAAATTTCTTGAGGCAACAATTTACCATGCAGCTCTTCTTTGCAAAGCAACTTTCCTTCACAAATCCTTGATTTAAAGCCTCCAAAACTGAGAACAAGACTCCCAATCACTTATTGATTCACTAAACACCATATTCAAAATTCAAAAGACTAGCACAAAACTCTTTTTCAACACAAACATCTTAGACATAGAATTTTTCATCAAAAATAGACTGTCATAACAACAATCAGGCCATTTTAGACCCCATAAACAACTCCTCAAATCCCAATCCATTACCACTTACTAATATCACAAACAAGTGTATATAATCCTGCATAACCACAATTGACCATCCCCTATCCTTTATTCATAACATTTCAACAATCACCCACTCAAAACCCTTCATTTTTTATTCCAAATTATGACTATTAGAATAGGATAGTCAAAACAATGGACATGAAACCTTATGTTTTCACCAAACCCTATCATGTAGTGGCTCATAATACACCTAAACATTGTTTGAAAACAACATTATACAAGAAGGATTCAAAAACCATTATCAAAACTCTTTTAAACATCACAGTATACTAGTTTTACCAGTCATATTCACTTTTTCCAGACCTAGGGCTTGCTCGAAATTGCCCCAAACCAATCCTTCAATCTCTAAAACTTTGGAATCTGTTAAAGAACATATTAAACTATTTACAAACCAATTTTTAGGAAATTTCACCAGTTAAAATAAGAGAGACAACATTTTCTTTGCTACTGGTTACCCTAAACAGGGGTTTTGACCCATTTTGAGAAAACAAACAATATCTTCCTTAATTCTTCATGGAATTGAATGAAATAAAAGGAAAGATGAATTAGATTCACGTGTCTCCAATTCCAATGATCCTTGGAATGAGTTCTTGGATGCCTAGGGACATGGAAGGAACAAATATTTAATATTTATTTTTTTGGCATATTATAATTATATTTTGTAGAGGCTGACACATGTTAGTGGCAGTTATGAGGTATATTGGAGGAATATTCATTTATGGAATAAAATTTGGGAGTGGGATACATGTGCATCTACATGTTGATTACATTTTTATTTGTGCATCTTCCTGAGTTGGGTGCCCAAGTGTGTATGTTGCATTTCCTATTATGTATCCATCAGATCCATCAAAGAGTTGTGGAGCACCTGATATTAACCAAATTTGATTGGTTATGGGTTAGGCACCCATGTGAAGGCCATGCAATCATTCATGATTTTTTGTGAACTTTATAGGTTGTCCATGATATGGGGAATATGATTTTTTAAGTGGTTTTGACCCTTTTTTGAGATACCATAATGGTATTCTCACATCTAGCTCTTCTATAAATTGGTGCATTTGGTTATTAGTTTTGTTACCATTTTTCACTACATCTCGATTGACAGAGCTAATTGAATGGATTTATCTCAAAATGAAAGTTCAGTTAATTTATGCGTGTGCATTAAGTACTATTTGTACTATATTTATCAAGTGTCAGTTATGCATTGTTTTAGTAAATTGAGTTTTAGGAATGAAGTACAAAATAGAATATACAAATGATTAATAATTCAATTGCTTTCATTGTATTTCACAACATTGTTATATTACAATATTTCATTTGTTTACAAGAATACAAATGATTGTACATTGTTTCATTTTCATGCATTTATTTTCAAAATAGAAAGGAAAAGATAAATTAAAAATCCACACAAGTCATGGATGTAACATTCACAATGCATCATAAGGAGCATGCCACACTATTGAAGATGTAGGAAAAGAAGTCGCATAAGCATGAACATAATCATCATTGCCTGTTGTTGTTGGCTAATGTAGGAATGGTGCACCATCCTTTGTCCTCAAGCTTTGATCGACCTGTAAGAGAAGAAAAGGGGTTGTTAGAGCTCCGATTATGAACATCCCTATATGAACCACCAACAATAATGTAAGATGCTATTGATAATACATTGAAACAGTTGAGAGAATGGGAGATGAATAGGAGCAAAGAAGGAAACATCATAATAATATATTGTTAATCTAACATTGTTTGTTTCCATGTACATGTATAGGAGAAGTCATGTAGCTGAACATCTTATGAAGACATAAAAGCATGTGGAGTAAAACGGGCTCCCACAAGGGTAGAGCTCAACATGCTGCCCCTTAAACTTACAAGTGGGCTGAGTAAGAAAATATAATTATCATGCCCGTCTAAGCCATTCATGAAGGAGTAAAAAAAAAATTCAATGATCAAAGAAAGCAAGTTTATTGTTCACTCATAACAATCAAGTCTGAGCAATTAAGTGAAATCTACAAGTGGACAATGAACTTAATGGATTCAATTCAATTGAAATGCATCAATTTCATATTGGAAAGTTTGAAATATTGCCATATTAATTGTATTTTGCTGCCATGGGTTTTATTCATTTTTATTCATGTTGTTTCATAATATCCTATTTTGGTACAACAAGTTTTCATGTTCATATTAGTGATAGAGAATAGGCATACATAATGCCTTATTAACAAAGCTTCTAATAAATGATAAAAGCACATAGAGAAGCTTCATTTTATGAAGTGTTTGAACCGAGAATGCACTCTTTTTTGAGGTATTTAAAATATGGAATGAGTGATGGAAAGCAATCTACAAGAGTTACATATAAAGGAAAGAGGTGATGTTTCTTTACTCTAGTGGAAGAACAATGAAAAGTAAGTACATGGCAAGGTTGTGCTACAAATTTAAAGCAATTCTGGCTATGATCAAGGAGCTGCATTTATAGGATAGCATTATGGCAAACAACATCAAAGCAACTTATGAAGATGATTCATGTTGGTATGATTTTTCCATAGTCCATAGAGTAATAGAGCAAGCTTTTGGATTCAACTGTGTTTGTTTTTAGATCGACATTTCAGATCAAACTCAGTGATCCATCACCAAGAAGAGGAAAGTGAAGAATAGGAGTGCAGATATTTCCACTCCTATTCTTCACTTTCCTCTTCCTAGTGATGGATCACTGAGTGTGATCTGAAACGTCAATCTAAAAACAAAAAAAGTTGAATCCAAAAGCTTTCTCTATGATTCATGTTGCTACAGGAAGTATAAAGTAAAAGAAAAGATGTTTTTTGCAAATAGAGGAATGGAAAAAAGTTTTGAAATAATTAATATCCTGAAAGTAAACGAGTTACAGTGTTATGGTTCAATACAAAATGTAGTTTTTCTTTCAGAGCACAAAATGGTCACATGTTTTCAACTTTAAATGTAGAATACAATCAAGATGTGGATTTCATTTCAAAATATATGAGGTTTTATTTCATTTTCACAAATACCCACATGGGGGTTTTGATTAAAATAGAAATTTCCTCTTGTTACAGCTAACCCACATGGGGTTTTTGCATAAAATATAGGAATGAGTAGTTTTCTCCCAAAATGTAGAATACCCTTATGAGGATTTTGACTCAAAATGTAGATTTCTTCATGTTACCATTTACCCATGTAAGGGTTTTGACAGAAAATCAGAATGAAAATGAAATACCATGGTGGGTCGAGCTCGAGTTTTGGAGAGGTGAAAGATAAAAATTATTCTTCTATAATACAGAGTACCCACATGGGCTTTGTGATCAGATATGAGGAATATCAAAATATACAATTATTAGCTTTGGAGCTCTTTAAAATAATGAGAAACAATGAGTAAGCCCATGGCCTGGAGAGAGCTCTTGGCTCATGAATATTCATCATTTCACAAAAAAATAGAAAACCCATTTTAAGTTTGCTATCTGAATCTCAAAATTGGGAAAAAAAAGAGTGTATGAGGTGCGAGTTTCTTGATAGGAATCCATAATCAAGCATACATGGCACAACCTACACAATGGGTCTATTTTTTTTTATAGATGAGCAATCATTCTTTTACAAAGATAAGCTTTTGAAAGCTTTATTTTTGATAGGAAAAAAAATAATGGAGGAAAGAGAACTCACCATTATAGGCCTATAGAAGAACATGTATAGTTCGTGGCCAAGCTCTCATAGAGCTTCCAAAGAAAAGCTCAAGCTCACACTCAGTGGAAGCCATGAAGAGTGAAGTATGCACAATAGAGAATGAAAACAAAAAAAATAGAATATGAAGAGTTTAGCCGCAGCCTTGAAGGCCTTTTGTTGCTTTCAAAATGAAGAGGAAAGCCACAAAATACTTTGAAAACAACTTACCAGGTCGGTGTATGGAGGAATCGACCATTTTGAAGGTAGAAATCTAAAATTTCAAGCTGAAAACCCTAGTCTATGGTGGCGCTCTTTCTCAACAGAGCCTTCTTCCCCAAAGTCACAAGTGCAAATGAAATGAATTTAGGGTTTGCATTTTGAGTTTTGTTCTACCATGCTACCCTAATTCGACTTAGGGAGAATATTGCATGCTTTTTGAAATATTAAACTTAAATTACCTGAGACTTTGTTTTCAATTGATTTTGTAGAAATCAATTAAAATAAATGATGGAGATTGTTAATGTTTTTATGATTTTTTCTAAGAAAAATGAAATTTGTAATGGAGAGAAGGTATTTTTTTTGCAAAGATTTTTAATCTTTTTTGCAAAAGATAAATCAATTTGGAGGAAAAATTAAAACTGCATGTTTCTGTAAAGCAAGGATAAAACAATGCTTTATAAATTGTTTTATTCTTTCTTGCTATTTTTAGTAGTTTTTGAAGGAAAAAGGGAGTTGACTTTTCTTGGGTGGATTTGAGTTGCATGGAGAGAAGATAAGGTTTTTTTTTTCCTTTAAAGAAAAGCGGACTTATTTTTAGGTGCTTTTCAGCATGGACATGCAAAGAGTGAGAGTTTTCCATTTTAGTTACTCATTTTGGGGTAGTTTTAGATGCTTTTTTAGAGCTTTCTTCCTGAGCTCAGATTAGGGTTTTGGAGATTTTATATTTGGAAAAAAAACTTAGAGTTTTTCTAAGTCCAGATTATTGTTTCTTACTTTGACACACATTCTAAGAGCTTGTAAACATTTTGTACTCAGTTAAGACAAATACACTCTTTCAATTTCAATAAAGCAGTAGAGTTCTTCCCATTTCTTGTCTCAGTTTTGTAATGGCAATCTGATGTCTTTTTGTTTTGAATTCAAATCCTTATATGTCTTGTTATGATGAATCTTTTTCTAGAACTATGTGGTTTCAAGTTGCATGTTGTATTTAGTTCTATTAAATCTTCATGCAAATCATTGACGAAAACATGTGCTAATGAGATTGTGAGGGCTATTGTGATAGAGAAATTGATGTGAGTGATAAATTCTGAATTTTCATAAGTTCTAGTGAATCATCTATTAGTTCTTAAGTTTTACTTTCAGTTATCATTCTTCCTTTTACCTCAGAATCATTTAGAATATGATTGTCATTCGGAGAACTAGCTCACTCTAGAGATTCCTTCTTCCTTCAGATCACCCACATTTGAAGAAGGTTTCCATGTGTCAATAGATAGTTAATTTTCTTCAAATTTATTATAGGGTGCATATCTGATTGATAACAATTTTTGGCATGCCTGGTGGGACTCTGAAAGTTTGTTTCAAAGGAAAGCATCAATTTTTTAAGCTATTGTTTTGGTATGCACAGTAGAGCTTCAGCCTTTGGAGGTGGAAAATAATATACCTAGCAACTCTATTCTCTAATTTTCAAGAAGATCTAATGTGAACAACACATAAAGGTGCACATACTGAAGGTTCAAGTGTTTTCTTCAGTATTATCAGCCTTTGGGGGAAAAATCATCAAACACTATGGCGACTCTGAAAAGCTTTTTTTGGTTTTAAAACGATCAAGTGTTGGTATGCTCTTAAATTTTCTAATTTTTGCTTGTTTTTGAGCCTTTGAATGAACAAGCATTTCAAAGTTTCATGATAATATGTCATACCATCCATCATATCATGAAAATCCTACTTACCCATCTTCATATCAGCCATATCCACATAATCACGCTACTGGTTTTAATTCCATGCCTTTTCAAAACCAGCATCCGCAATATGATTACCACCCATCCACCCCTGATCAACCTCCATCTCAACTGTCATATGCTCAAAATCAGCCAAAAAATATTGGAGACCTGAGTTTCAGAGATATAAGGCTGAACTACAAAAGGAAAATGTGTGAAATAGAAGAAGAAAGGAATCAGTCAAATCAACAGGAGGAGATTACAAGCCTAAAGAGTGATTTGTTTGAATTCATGAAGCAAATGAATGAGATCAAGAGACAACTTGAATGTAATCAACAACAAAAAAGAGTTGGAGGCACAAAGGCATGAAGTTCGAGTACCCCCTATATCCCTATGTCAGCCTACTCGAGAGGAGGTTTGTAAGTATCAATTTCCAAGCTTTACACAAGGTGAGCCTCCTAGCATACGTAAAGTCAAAATCCCAAGTTTTAGTAAAGATAGAGTTTTAAACTCCCCAAGCCATCCTTTTAATCCTAAAATCCCATGTTTCCAAAGCCATCGTCCCTTGCAAGTCAAGGGAAATTACTATAGTCAGCCTAGTGCAGCTCTAGATTAGCCCTTTGAGCAGTAGTCTTCATTGCAGGAAACCCAAGAATTTCCCCAAGCTTCTTCACCTAAAGAATCCATGGGTGAACCCTTTGCTCAAGATACATTACTCTTCATCGAGGAGCTTAGAAAGGTAAACCTATTGCGTTCAGCTTTGGAGGTTTACCATTTGTAGCAGCAGAAGATTGAACAACAAAATTCTTCCCCTAATGATTCCTTCAATGTTTTCACTAATAAGATGCCTTGTTTTGTGGAAGACGGTGAAATTTTTTCAAAGGATAAACCAGTGCAAAAATATACAAAGTAGGAGGTCACTGTTGATTGCACCATTTTCTCAATAGAACCTAAGAATGTCGCATGTGCAGAGAAGGTTGGTTCACTGGAACAACAGAATATCAATGACTATTTTGAAGTATCTAGTTGGTACAGCGAAGAAGAAGACTCAGAATATCAGGAGCAGTTGCTACAAGAGATAGAGGAGCTTGTGTTTGAAGAACAACAGATTCAAGATCAAGAAATGGCCGATAGTTCTCAAGTTCTACTTGATCTATTCAATTAATTACCATTTTATGTGGATAGTGAAGAAAGCACATCTCATATTATGACCTTACCAACTCTAGAACAACAAGAAGAAGTCCATAACTCTAATGTTTTGATACCTCCGAAGAGCTGCAGTAAGGTAGAAAATAGTCTTCCCTCACAAAAAAATGAAGATTAGAGGGAAGAAGACATGTTTTGGGATGACCTTGAGGCTTTTGTTTCAAACTTAGATGCCAAACACTCATCTTTTGAAGGAGAAAGTGTGGAGCAACAACTTAAGGAGGTAAAAGGGGTGTCCAAACTTGAGGTTTGACTAATTTATTTGAAGAGATTCCTTTGTTTTTGGGTAATGTTGAAGATAATTCATGTGAACTAACAAAGCCATAGAGTTATGGTCAGTAAAGCCATGAAGATAACATTGATAAGGTGCTGATCTATTCACAAATAAGTGGGGATAGCATGGCTATCAAATACCAAAACCCTGATAAGAATGGTACAATAGATCAAATAGAACAAAATCAAGTTGAGTGAAATCTTGAAAGTACTGTCCAAGGTTGTTTTCCTTCCAGTCCCAAGCCTTCAAGGGGATGTCCTATTAGGCACCTAGCTTGGTTGGAAATGAGTAAGGAGGAGCAACCCCATGGCAATGTTGGTTTCAAGCATCTAATGAGGTATCCAATTATGCACAATCAATTCATTTTTTCACCTGATCACCACTGGTTCACAAGTCAAGAAACATGGGTAAGTGATTACTTTTTCCTCCTTGGAAGGCTGTTACAACAAACTATTGAATATTTGATATTTCTCTACATATTTTTGTGGATTCACAAGCTGATTAAGTTGTGCAAATTGCAAAGAAAGGGAAGTTACTTTTTTGAACCAATTAATGGCTTTGTTTAAACAACTTTTTCCTCATTTAGTATAGGATAGGTTAGTTGTAGAAAATAAGTGCTTCACGCACATTACTTTTTAGTAGTTTTTCTTTCCCTAAGTGTTGTTGTGCATGTTTTGGTTGGCCATTAGGACCTATTAGTTTGCTTTCAATTCTATTTGGTTTTGTTTTGCTGCTATTTGGAGTGTTGTTGTTTGAATTTTTGAGTTTCATGAAGGGGAATATTTGACTCCACGCCCAATGGAGTATTGAAGGCAATTGATCTAATGCTTAGCAGGCAAGCATTTAATGGAAATCACCAAAATATTACTAATTTTCACTATAGCTCGACTGGCAGAGCTAATTAAATGGATTTATCTCAAAATGAAAGTTCAATTAATTTTCACGTGTGCATTAAGTATTGTTTGTACTATATTTATCAAGTGTCAGTTATGCATTATTTTAGTAAAATGAGTTTCAAGAATGAAGTAAAAAAATAAAAATAAAAATGATTAAGCATTCAATTGCTTTTATTGTATTTCACAACATTGTTATATTACAATATTTCATTTGTTTGCAAGAATACAAATGATTGTACATTGTTGCATTTTGATGCATTTCTTTTTAGAATAGAAAGGAAAAGAGAAATTAAAGAATCCACACAAGTTGTGGATGTAACTATCACAATGCATCATAAGGAGCATTCTACACTATTGAAGGCAGGAAAAGAAGTCACATAAGCATGGACATAATCATCATTTCCTATTGTTATTGGTCGATGCGGGAATAGTGCACCATCCTTTGTCCTCGAGCTCCAATCAACTTGTAAGAGAATAAAAGGGGTTGTTAGAGCTTTGATTATGAACATCCCTCTATGAACCACCAACAATAATGTAAAATGTTGTTGATAATACATTAAAATAGTTAAGAGAATAGGAGATGGACAAGAGCAAAGAGGGAAACATCATAATAATATACTGTTAATCTAGCACTGTTTGTTTCCATGTGCAGGTATAGGAGAAGTAATGTAGTTGATCATCTTATGAAGACATAAAAGCATGTGGAGTAAAATGAGCTCCCACAAGGGTAGAGATCAACATGCTACCCCTTAAACTTACAAGTGGGTTGAGTAAGAAAATACAATTATCATGCCTATCTAAGCCATTCATGAAGGATTAAAACAAAATTTCAATGATCAAAGCAATCAAGTTTATTGTTTACTCATAACAATCAAGTTTGAGTAGCGAAGTGAAAGCTGCAGGTGGAAAATGAACTTAATGGATTAAATTCAGCTGAAATGCATCAATTTCATACTGAAAAGTTTTAAATATTGCCATATTAATTGTATTTTGCTGCCATGGGTTTTGCTCATGTTTATTCATGTTGTTTCATAATATCCTGTTTTGCTACAACAAGTTTTCATGTTCATATTAGTGATAGTGAAGAGGCATACATAATGCCTTATTAACAAAGCTTCTAATAAATGATAAAAGCACATAGAGAAGCTTCATTTTATGAAGTGTTTGAACTGAGAATGCACTCTTTTATGAGGTATTCAAAATATGGAATGAGTGATGAAAAGCAATCTATAGGAGTTACAGATAAAGGAAAGAGGTGTTGTTTCTTTACTCCAGTGGAAGAACAAGGAAAAGTAAGTACATGGCAAGGTTGTGCTATAGATTTAAAGCAATTTTGGGTATGATCAAGGAGCTGCATTTATAGGATAGCATTATGGAAAATGAAATCAAAGCAACTTATGAAGATGATTCATGTTGCTACATGAAGTATAAAGTAAAAGAAAAGATGTTTGCTGCAAATAGAGGAATGGAAAAAAGTTCTGAAATAATTAATAACTTGAAAGTAAATGAGTTATAGTGTTATGGTTCAATACAAATGTAGTTTTTCTTTCAGAGCATAGAATGGTCACATGTTTTCAACTTTAAATGAAGAATACAATCAAGATGTGGATTTCATTTCAAAATACAGATGGTTTTCTTTCATTTTCATAAATACCCACATGGGGTTTTTGATTAAAATATAGATTTCCTCTTATTACAACTAACCCACATGGTTTTTTTGCATAAAATATAGGAATGAGTAGTTTTCTCCCAAAATGCAGAATACCCATATGAGGATTTTGACTCAAAATGCATATTTCTTCATGTTACCATTTACCCATATAAGGGTTTTGACAGAAAATTAGAATAAAAATGAAATACCATGGTGGGTCAAGCTCAAATTTTGGAGAGGTGAAAGATAAACATTATTCTTCTATAATACAGAGTACCCACATGGGGTTTGTGATCAGATATGAGGAATATCAAAATATACAGTTATGAGCTTTGGAGCTCTTCAAAATAATGAGAAACAATGAGTAAGCCCATGACCTAGAGAGCTCTTGGCTCATGAATATTCATCATTTCACAGAAAAAAAAGAAAACCCATTTCAAGTTTGCTATCTGATTCTCAAAATTAGGAAAAAATAAGAGTGTATGAGGTGTGAGTTTCTTGATAGGAATCCATAATCAAGCATACATGGCATGGCCTGCACAATGGGTTTGTTATTTTTTTTACAAATGAGCAATCATTCTTTTACAAAGATAAGCTTTTGAAAGCTTTATTTTTGATAGAAAAAATAAACAATGGAGGAAAGAGAACTCGCCATTATAGGCCTATAGAAGAACAACATATATAGGTCGTGACCAAGCTCTCACAGAGCTTCCAAAGCAAAGCTCGAGCTCACACTTAGTGGCGGCCAGGAAGAGTGAAGTAAGCACAATAGAGAATGGAAAATAAAAAATCAGAATATGAAGAGTTTAGCCGTGACCTTGAAGAGCTTTTGTTGCTTTCAAAATGAAGAGGAGATCCACAAAATAATTTGAAAACAACTTACCAAGTCTGTGTATGGAGGAATCGACCATTTTGAAGGTAGAAATTTAAAGTTTCAAGCTAAAAACCCTAGTCTATGACAGCACTCTTTCTCAATAGAGCCTTCTTCCCCAAAGTCACATGTGCAAATGGAATGAATTTATGGTTTTCATTTTGAGTTTTGTTCTACCATGTTACCCTAATTCAACTTAGGGAGAATATTGCATGCCTTGTGAAATATTAAACTTAAATTACCTTAGACTTTGTTTTCAATTGATTTTATAGAAATCAATTAAAATAAATGATGGAGATTATTAATGTTTTTATGATTTTTTCTAAGAAAAATGAAATTTGTAATGGAGAGATAAGGTATTATTTTTTGCAAATATTTTTAATCTTTTTTGCAAAAAATAAATCAATTTGGAGGAAAAATTAAAACTGCATGTTTCTATAAAGCAAGGATAAAATAATGTTTTATAAATTGTTTTATTCTTTGTTGCTATTTTTAGCAGTTTGTGAAGGCAAAAGAGAGTTGACTTTTCTTGGGTGGATTTGAGTTGCATGGAGAGAAGATAACGTGTTTTTTTCACCATTAAAGAAAAGTAGGCCTATTTTTAGGTGCTTTTCAACATGGACACACAAAGAGTGAGAGTTTTCCATTTCAGTTACTCATTTTGGGGCAATTTTAGATGCTTTTTTTAGAGCTTCTTCTTGAGCTCAGATTAGGGTTTTGGAACTTTTATATTTGGAAGAAAAACTTAGAGTTTTTCTAAGTCCAAATTATTGTTTCTTACTCTAACACATTCTAAGAGCTTGTAAACATTTTTTACTCAGTTCAGACAGATACACTTTTAATTTCAATAAAGCAGTAGAGTTCTTCCCATTTCTTGTCTCAGTTTTGTAATGGCAATCTGATGTCTTTGTGTTTCAATTCGAATCCTTATATGTCTTCTTGTGATGAATCTTTTTCTAGAACTACATGGTTTTAGGTTTCATGTTGTATTTGGTTCTATTAAATCTTCATGCAAATCACTGATGGAAACATGTGCCAGTGAGATTGTGAGGGCTATTGTGATAGAGAAATTGTTGTGAGTGATAAAGTCTGAATATTCATAAGTTCTAGTGAATCATCTATTAGTTCTTAAGTTTTACTTTCAATTATCATTCTTCCTTTTACCTCAGAATCATTTAGAATAGGACTATCATTTAGAGAATCAGCTCACTCTAGAGATTCCTTCTTCGTTCAAATCACCCACATCTGAAGAAGGTTTCCATGTGTCAACAGATAGTTAAGTTTCTACAAATTTAGCATAGGGTGCATATCTGATTGATAACAAGTTTCATGAATTATTTTACAAGTTGATGAAGTAATAAATTGTTGCTAAAATTCATAGAGAGATGTTGGATTGATGTATACTCTTTGAAGGATTAATACATACATTGGATCTCTTTGGGTGTGGAGTTTTTCCCACAAGGGTTTATCAATGTAAATATTTTGTCGCTTTTGTTTCTCAACTTGAGGTATTGCTTATTTTATGTTTATATTGAATGCACAATCATATTATAATCTTGGGTAATCTTTGTTTCATATTTTCAAACACATTTAGAATTTAATATTGTAGTTTAGTTTGCCTTGTATTTTTAACACAAAGTGTATTCTTTTCCTTCTTTTTTCTCTAGTTATCTTAGATTAAAAAAAAAGTTGCCTCAAAACCACATCTTTAGAATAAAATAACATTAATGTCAGAGTCCATTTCAAATATTGAAACCCTTAAAATTATCACCATATCTAATCTAATAAATATGTATTTCTAATAATTTGTTGTTCTGTTGGCATTAATATGTCATTGATGTCAAAGTATTTGACCTGGTTTTCCATTGGTAGTCATTTATCAAGGTCAAGTCATTCATTATTCAAGGTGCTTTCATCATTCAAGGGATTCAAGTCATTCATCTCCATCAAAGCATTCAATTCATTTAGTTAAGCTATGTAATGTGGATCAGTCGATGTAATGATTCAAGTTACTCAGTTTTTTCATGTTCATTAAGGGTACTTGTTCATAATTTGTCATATCTTTCAAGAAGTTGTGTCAAGAAGAGTGTTGTTTCAAGGTACAAATGTGTTGATAATGAGGTTTATTCAAAATGAAAAATCCTACATCAAATTTTATCAAAGTTGATGAGTATAAATATCACATCTTGCTTCAAAGGCTTTGAATTGAATCAGAAGTCATAGTACAGTTATATGGTTGCAATTTTGTAGAGATATTGAATTTTTCTAGGGTTACTTCTTTGATTGAAACCCTAACTTAAGAGAAAAGACCAAGATTAATGATTTTCTTAAGAAATGAAATACATTTTGTTCTAATTTAGAGGTGACTTCCTATTGTGGGTTAAAGTCACTTAAGTGATTTTATGAAGGCATCAAGTAACATTCTTTACCAACCCCTTCTGTATGATCAACCTGTTGAGTAGGTTAAGATTCTTATGAAATATGCTAAATCAAAGATCAACGGTTTTGGTTTGAAGTTGGTTTAGGTGGCAATAGTGAATCAAGGGCTCATTTTTAAAACTCCTAACAACTATTTCCTGATGGTGCAACATTGAAGGTAGTCAAAATGTCATTTGTTTCTTTTTGCAAAGTTGTTTCCATTTCGGAATGCGAAGAGGTGTGTAATTTTTGATGGGTGCCAAAAACTATCAAGAGTTTGTTTCCTTTTTGGATTGAGATGGTTTTGGAATGCATCCATAAAAAAAAGGAATTATTTTATGCAGAAAATAATGCTTTTGTTTTGGAACCTTTATGTACTCAATGTAAGTTCTAAATATACAATGAATTTGATCAGCATATCTTTGTATAAGACCATTCCTTAGAAAATCAACATAAAATGAAGTCACACAGGGTTTGTGAGTATATGCAAAATTGAGGATGAAAGAGATTTTAAAAGGCATAGGAAAACTAAGAGGGGGGGTGAATCAGTTGTCACACAAATTCAAATTCAAAACTTCAACACCTATCAATCCCACAACCACACTATTCTGTTATTAAGTATGAACATGAAATGCAGATAATAGAAAGTAAAATCAACACAATGAACACTAGATTTTTATGTGGAAAACCCAATGAGGGAAAAACCATAGTGAGGATTAACTCACAATATAAGAGATTATAAAACTGAATGCAAAGGCTCATTGCTAAGGGCTCACTGCCCAAAAGAGGAGTCACTATCTAGATACAAAAGCTCACTGCTTACAAGGGAGGCTCACTGCCTACAAAAAGGATTCATAAAACAAAATTGGGCTTCATAGCTAGAATGAACTGAAAATAGTACATCTAACAAGTGTTGATGCAATTCTGGTGATGCTCAATAGACTAACTTGACACACTTGATCATTTTCACACTTCTTCACTTTCACATTTACTACTACTTCATCAATCACACACACACACACCCACACTCTTCAAAAACTGTTCAACATATATATATACTCGATCTATCCACAAGCATCAATTAGGTTGGTATAATTAGATGCATTTCTTTGCTTACCAACAATACCAACCTGTCATCTTTAGGAATTCACAAAATCTTCCAAAAAGGAAATCCAAACATTCGAAACACTACATCATGTCATCATAGACATAAGATAGGTCACACATATATCCACATAACAAAATTAATTCACCATATCACGACTAATCCAAGAAGTCTGCTAGAAATATAATTCATAACAAAAAGCAATTAATAGAATAATTCCAATACACTATAAAAGCACCTGAGCACAAGAAATTATGAATATACTTGCCTTCAACAACCATAAATAGTTTCTCAAAACTGCAAGCATCAACTACCAACTATAGAGGATTATGGACTAGAATACCGAAGAGTGTAGCTTGAGTACTAGTTCAGATACCAGACCAAAATACTAGATCAAGCACTGACTTAGACTTGCAAACACAACATGGTGACATCAATGACAACACAAAATTGTAGAGATGATCATTCTTCTTCATTCTTCCAACAATCTCCCCCTTTGTCATTGATGGCAGCATGTGCCAAAATTTTCAAAAACTTTCCCCCAATCTCTCCCAACTTTCCAAATCTCTCCCCCCTTGACATCAATGGCAAAGGGCGACCAGAAATATGTAAACATGGTGACATCAAAATTGCAAAAAGATTCCCATTTTTCCAAAAAATTCCATCGATTCAAAAAATTTCAAACATTCAACAATTTAAGAACAATTCAACTTTTCTTCATCTTATTCAGATTCCTTTTTCTCTTTCTTTTCATCTTGCCAAAACAAACAAAATAGTAGAAATTGAGCATTCAAAATTCAAGTAAAAATGACATTCTTCACTTCAAACACCTTCTTGTATCTTTCTTTGATAACTTGATATAACTTCTTCCAGTTAAATGTAGTTGAATCTATTCTCATGCAAATTCTTTCTAATAGATCCAACAATGTAAAAGAAGATGACCAGTATGATTACTATCTTTCACAATCTTTTGCGTCAGTAAGTATTTTGGAAAGATGGTCTAACTAGATCTCAACAATCTCAAGGAGCTAGAAATTTTTCACCACATCATCTCTTTGTCTATGTATAACAATCAATTCAACATGCAATTCACCAAATCTCAACCTTTTTTTCCCTTCTTTGTCTTAAAAGATATCAAAGTTCTTTCTGATGTTGTTTACTTCAGATTCAATTGCTTCAATCCTACTTCTGAAATTGTCTATCGTAGTAGGCCACCGGAGACAATATTTGTATATATCTAATATTTCTTTGATACATTTCTTCATTTCCATGATAAGTTCTGATAATCTCTTCTTAGCTTTAGTACATCTCTTTTCAAACAAGGATTCCAACTTGCATCCTTCCAGACCTTCAAGAAACATTCTTTCTTCAATAATCTCAGCTAATTTTTTTGGTAAGGAGTTAGAAATAGTTGATACATGAATACCTTTTCAAAGAAGATACTCTACTAGAGTGCCATTAATCTTGAGTCTTTCAACTAGAGAAGCTGCATTCCATAACTCACCAATCTTCTTCATCTTTCCTCTAACCAACATAGATTGGATGTCATCTAGATTAGAGGATTTAGATCAAGGCAAAGATTCTTTTTCCTTCTCAATGATGTCCTCAATTATAGCTTTACTTTTCTTTGATTCCAAAGGGGAATCACTAATGATAACTTCCAATTTTCTCTTACTAGAGAATGAACCTACTTCAAACTGACTCAGTACTGACATACCTATGCATAGAATTGTTCTTAAGGATGTGAAATATGATTTGCACACACTTACATTATCTGCCAATGATTCCAGGTATCTGTAGACTTGTTTCCCAATAGGATTACCAGATTCCCACACAACATTTTCTCTTCCCGACAGAGAATTCAAAAAGTAAAAATCCAAGCACATAACCAAATATCCAAACTGAAAGGGATAACCCTCAACCACTAACATTCAAGAACTCTTAGCCAAGTTTTCAAGTAATAGGTTACACAAATCAAACTGCCCGTTTTCCTTAACCATCATATGTGCAATATAAACAACAATAGCCGATGTCGAGCCTTCACGATTTCTAAAATAAATTTTGTAAGAAACATTGTACACAACATACCTTACATCCAAATCCACAAGAGTTTTTATCAATAGAGCTCGAGGGTCTTTGTTAATGCCAGTAAGTTCTTCCACGTCTTTGTATTTCACAGTTTTCTTTCGAGGAAGATCCCCAATACTACATAAGCCAGTAATCGCTTTGATGGCTTCCTTCATGATTAGGTAGGGTTTTTCCAATACAATGTTGTCATTCTTGAATTGATTCAATAAGAACAAAATAAAATCTTTCTCAGCAAACCAAGAAAATTCTCCCCATAAGTCCATACCTAGGGTTTTTATTCTATATAATTCATTTTTGTTCAGCCCTAGTTCCATTTCCTTCAACTTTCTATGATCAAATTCTTCCAATTCAACTCCTTTCATCTTTTGTGGAATGCCCCCACCTGATCCCTTATCCATTGCCATGCTTAATTCCTTAATATTCATTAGAGACTTTTTCTTTCGCAGATTGAGAAATAATTCCTGAATATCCTTAATGATTTCTTCAAATTTCTTCAGAAATGCTTTAGATCACTTCAAGATTGCTCCAAGGAACTTTTCAAACACTTCAAATGCTCAACTAATAAAAAATAATTACAAATTTCACCTTATACACCATCAATTTGTCCTAAAACACATTAAATGCAACAAACATCAAAATTCTACTAAAAACATTCTACTCAACACAGAAAACCCTAATACAGTCCGCAAATTTTCATGTCAACATTTTTTCTTCTAGTTCCTTTTTCAAAACCTCTGATTATTCTATCTTCACACTTCATCCTCGTGCCACCCTCTAACATGTCATTCATCTAGGGGGTTTTTATAATTTTTTGATAATGCTCCCCCTAAGACCATGCTAGGTCTAATTACTGAATAAATCATCTATACCGAATGAGGGAACAAACACATCAGTAGTTTTAGGTTCATCTTCCTCTTTCTTCTTCCATATCTTATTCATCTCTTGTTTCATCTCTTCTTTGTCGATCTTCTTTACCAGATCATTCTTCTCTATTGTAGCAAACTACTTTCCCTTCTTACTTCTGCAAACCTTTGAGATATGTCCAGGTTTGTTACAATTATAGCAGAAAACACTTTTGTGATTAGTCTGACCTCCATTACTTCTTGATATACATTGATTTTTCTTTGTGTCCAAATTTTTTATAGGTATAGCAGTAGCCATTAAAGGATTGATTCATTCTACCTCCATTAAACCTATTCATCATCACCCGACTGATCATTCTCACCTGAGATATGCATTCAGTAGCTTTATATCCAACCTTCTTGCACGGAAAAAATTGTCTAGAGAAAGAACTAGGAAACTAATTCATCTTTCTCCTACATTTTGTTTCCTTGTGACCATATTTATTACAAGAAAAACAAATAACATTGAAAGAGGGATACCTTTGTGCATTAGGCTATCTCACAGTCAGTCTCCTTGCAAATTTTCTTGAATTTCCTTTTCTCTTCCCTTTGTCTTGAGTCATTTGATTGTCCTTAGAAATTTCACCTGCATCATTTCCCAAGTGAGCTTTGTCTTCACTTGATTTTTGTCCAGCAATTAGTTCTCCAAGCTTATCAGAGCTAGACCTGAAATTATTCTCACAGAGTTTTTCCTTTCCAATTCTACTCTCAAGTTTACTACCTCCTGTTCAAGTTTAGTTAGAGCATTCATTAGACTTATTATGTACCATTGTATTTAGAAATTCTTCAATTCTCTTCTTTTCTTCTACAAGCACGTTTAGCCCAATTATCTCTTGTTTCAGCTACTCACTCACTTCTTTATGTCTTTCCTTGAATTTATTTAATTGTTCTTTTAGCTTCTGGACACATTCATTTGCTTCATCATGATTCTCTTTCAGATCTTTATTTTCATTTTCAACTTTTTCAAGATCCTCAAGTGCAGTCTAAATTTCTTCTATATCATCCATTTGATCAACCTTCAATATCTACCTCAAGTGGTTAAGCTCTACACCAAGGAACCAAAGCTCTGATCCAATTGTGAAAAGGTTCATGACAACTAATCGGGGGGATGAATCAATTGTCACACAAATTCAAATTCAAAACTTCAACACTTGTCAATCCCACAACCACACTATTCTATTATTAAGTATGAACATGAAATGTAGATAACATAAAGTAAAATCAACATAATGAACACCATATTTTTACGTGGAAAACCTAATGAGGGAAAAACCATGATGAGGATTAACTCACAATATAAGAGATTATAAAACCAAATACAGAGGCTCACTACCAAGGGCTCACTACCCAGAAGAGGACTCACTGTCCAAATACAAAAGCTCACTGCTTACAAGGGAGGCTCACTGCCTACAAAAAGGATTCACAAAATTTTTTTGGGCTTCACAGCCAAAATGAATTGAAAATAGTGCACCTAGCAAGTGTTGATGTAGTTCCAGTGATGCTCAATAGACTAAATTGACACACTTCATCATTTTTTCTCTTCTTCACTTTCACATTTACTACTGCTTCATCGATCACACACACACTCACACTCTTCAAAAACTATTCAACATATATATATACTTAATCTATCTGCAAGCATCAATTAGGTCAGCCTAATTAGATGCATTTCTTTGCTTACCAACAATACCAACCTGTCAACTTTAGGCATTCACAAAATCTTCCAAAAAGGAAATCCAAACATTCAACACGCTACATCATGTCGGCATAGACCTAAGATAGGTTGCACATATATCCACATAACAAAATTAATTCACCATATCACAACTAATCCAAGAAGTCAGCCAGAAATAGACTTCATTGCAAAAAGAAATTAACATAATAATGTCAATACACCATACGAGCATTGGTGCACAAGAAATTTTGAACATACATGCCTTCAACAACCATAAACAGTTTCCCAAAACTGCAAGCATCAACTACCAACTATGGAGGATTTCCAACTAGAATACCAAAGAGTGTAACTTGAGTACCGGTTCAGCTATCAAACGAAAATATTAGATCAAGCACTGAATTAGACTTGTAAACACAACATGGTGACATCAATAACAACACAAAACTATAGAGATGATCATTCTTCTTCATTCTTCCAACAAGAGAAGACTAAGAACTTCCTATAATTTCTTTGTAATGAATACTGAGAATCTTTTATATGTTTGATAAGATTGGGTACAATAGATGATTGATGTAAAAGAATGGTGCTTAAATATTCATGAGGCAGTGCAGTATCAAAGGTATCAAGAATTTACATAAGAAGTAATTTCAGGTGTTTTGGTTTGTGATAAGGTTTTTGGTTGAATAGAATTGTAATTGATTCTTTTTGAAAAGAAAAGCGGTGATTGCAAAATAATGAAATAATGGTAATTGGATCTTTTTAATTAGAGATTTCAGAGATTGTAAATGTAGTATACCTTGTTCAGGATTGTATGTGTTCTTTCTATTGATTCCTGAAGATTTGTTTTCCTTTTATGCCAGATAGGGAGAGATAAGGTGTATGTATAAGAGTGATAGAATACATCTATAAATTGTGTGTTTCAATGTAAAAAGATCAGTACTCTATGTTGATTTACTGATATTTAGATTGGAAAACATGATGTTTAGCTAGTGAGGCTTATTGTGTTGTCAGTGAGACACACAAATTGTAAACAAAAAGTTTGTCTAGTGAAGCCTAATAAAGTCTTGTTTCAAGAATGGTTTTTTCACCCTATTTAGGGGTTTTCCACTCATAAAATTTTGGTGTCTTATCTCTCTTTTATATTGTGAGTTTTGATTTGCATATCACATTGAAATTTGTACATTTATGATTGTTCATGAAATATAGTATCCAAGTTTTTGTGTAAACAAGGAGGTTAATAATTTGGGATTTATTTTATTTGACCAATGATTCATCCCCTCCCCCTCTTAGTGGTCCTATAATCCAACAAGTGGTATCAAAGCCACATGTCCCTTTGCAAAATTTTAAACAAGTTGGGAGATTTTGGTTAAGGAGTACTCATTATGGCCGATCAAGAAGGTTGGTCTACATCTAAAGCACCATTATTTGATGGTTTGGGATTTTCCTTCTAGAAGTTTAGAATGGAAAACTACTTATCCTCTCAAGGTTATGATGTTTGGGAAATAGTTGAAACTTAATATACTGCTACTGCACCACCTTCTACTCCAAATGAGAAAAAATCCTATGAATGTAATGCTAAAGAAAAAATGCTAGTTGTTGTGGATTAACAAATGATATTCTTGTCAAGATAATGGACTTTAAATCAACAAAAGTTGTGTAGGATATGTTAACCAGTATCTATTAGGGTGATGATAAGGTTAAGGAAGCCAAGCTATAAAAATTTAGAGCTAAATTTGAAGGGTTAAGAATGAACGAAGATGAGAATATTGTTGATTATCTTTTAAGGGTTCAAGAAACAATCAATGCTATTCGAGGCCTTGGAAAGACTTTTCTAGGAGAAAATAGTTGTCGAAAAGGTGTTAAGGTCACTTACAACCAAGTATGATTCTAAAATATCTGTTGTTGAAGAAAGGGATATAAATAAGCTCACCTTAGATGAACTTCATGGTACATTCACAACATATGAAATGAGAATTTATAATGAAGACTCCACAAGCAAAGAAGTTGATTTTAATTCAGTCAAGGAAGATAAAGAAGAAAATTATGATTCATAAGAATTAAATGATAAAGAGTCTATCTTTGTGACAAAATTAAAAAAATTATCAAGGAAGTATAAGGGGAATCTTCCATTTAAATGTTTCAGCTATGGTAAAATTGGACATTTTGTTGCTAAATGTCCATATAAAGATCATGTAAGTGGTGAAGAGAATACTAGAAAGAAAGGTAAGAAGAAATAGTTTAACCCTAAAAGGAAAAAAAATTCCAAAAAGAAGAAAAGTTTTTTTATCAAGGATGTTGATGTAACAGATAGTTGCTCACAAGATTCCATTGAAGAAGAAGAAGAAACTTTAGTCATGGCTATTGATGATCTAGGTGAAAAATAGAATGAAAAGAGTGAGGATCAATCTAAAAATGAAAAAGAAGAGATTTATTTTGAGGGAGAGTTAATATGTGCACTGGGTGAAATTAAAAAACTAAAAAATGAGGCAATATAAAAAAGAAATCAGATTGAAAAATTGATCAGGAGGGTCAATAAATCAGAGAAATTAGTTGCAGATTTAAAACTTCAACTTGAAGAGAATAAGGAAATTGTCGAAGTCACTAAAATGGAGCTAGATACAAAGGAAAAGGAGTGTTGTACTCTAGAAGTATAAGTTGTGGATTTGTAGAAAAGATTGGATATGTGTGGCAGTAGTGATAAGCTGGTAGATCTCTTGGACAAGCAAAAAGGTCATAAGAACAAGGCTGGTCTAGGGTTTGCAGAAGGTGAATGCTCACATTCCAATAATCTTTAGCATGTTGATAGAGGTGCTAATTTCACAAACAAAAGTAACATGATGCCACTTATTAGCAAAATGAATACTTCATTTAGGTACAATCTATATTACTCTGGTTATTGCTTTAGTTGTAACCAATATGGGCATAAAGCTAGTGAGTGTAAGTTTGTGGCTAAAAGAAGATCTATTTTTGCTAATAGAAATCCTTTTGAGTTCTTAAGATGCTTTAACTATGGAAATTTTGGGAACATAACTAAGTTTTTTATACCTAACTTGGAGGTGCAACAAAAGAGAATTGTTGCACATTTTAATGCTGATAAGGTGAAATTAGTTTGGAGACCAAAGGTGACTATTAAAAAGATTGAAGCTATAACTGCTCTGCATTCCAAGAAAAAGGATCCTTGGGTTGTAGATAGTGGGTGCTCTCATCACATGCAAGGTGATAAGATAAAATTCATCAAATTTGAAGACTGTGATGGTGGATCAATCAAGTTTGGAGATGATTTTTGCATTCAAATCAGAGGTAAAGGTACTATATATTTAGATGATGATACACCATTGCATGATGTATACTATGTAGAAGGTTTGAAACATAATCTTTTGAGTGTTATTCATATTTTTGATAATGGATTTGAAGCTCTTTTTAGTGCTCAAGGTTGTGTTATAAGAAAAAATCAAGAAAAATAGTTGTAGTTGGGTTAAGAACAAAAGGAAATATCTGTAATCTTCAAGGTGGTGTAAAAATGGATAAAGATGGACACATTTGACTCATGGGTCAAGTTGAAGAAAGTCAGTTATGGCACAGGAGGCTTGGACATGTAAACATTGGCAATCTTGTCAAATTTAAAGTAAAAATAAGAAAATAAGAAACATGCCACTCATCTCGAAGCCAAGCAGTAATACTTGCAAGGAATGTCAATTAGGTAAGCAAACAAAGTTTAGTCTCAAACCCAAAGAATATTCTTCTACTAAACCTTTGCAGCTTTTTCATTTTGATTTGTGTGGTCCAACAAGGACATAATCATTAAATGGTGAAAGATATTTTATGCTCTTTATTGATGACTACACTAGAATGACTTGGTTGACATTTTTGAAGCATTCAATAGATTCAAAGTCATTAGAAAGATGGTTGAAAGAGAATCAAATTTGAAAATCAAAATTTTAATATTAGATAAGGGAGGAGAGTATACTTCAAAGGAGTTTGTGGACTATTGTGAAAGTGTAGTGTCCCTCCATTCTCGTTGTGGATGTGCACGTAGTTTGGCCTTGGAACTTGGAGACGAAGGTAAAATAATAGGGATATTTAAAGGTATGTGCTAAAGTTGTTAAGAAATTGATGTTGTATATTATGAGGACTAATCAACATTATGTGACTAATCTTATCCTAATGTCTATATGGTTGATTGTTTATGAATTGATTCGATTAGTAGGTGTTATTCTGACTAATGTGTTTGGGTGAAAGGGACAGTGTCACATCACTCACTTGTGAGTGCTCTGTGACACTTCAATTGCCATTTTCATGATGTGCCTGATTATATGTATATGTATATGCATGATCATTTTGTGTGTTGCAAGTTGTAGGTACTAGGCATCGACTCCACCTGAATTGGCAGGTCTGAGCATGCCTCAAAACCCAATGGATCAGTTGATTGGAGATAGCACTTGGTCCCCCTAACCTAGCCATCATCCTTGAAGAGGATGAGTATCTAGTTTTGCACCCAGTCAGTGTTTTCAGTGTGGTTGGTATGGTCATTCAGTGTTGTTTGTGGTCTTGCTTTTCGACCTTGCTTTGTGATTAGGTATTGATTGGTATTTGGTTTATTTAATTTAAAATTGTTTGATAAATGTTTTGATTAATTGTCACATTTAAAATAAAATTATTAAGTTAATAAGGTACTTTTGATAAGTAAATATAAATGCTTTTATATAATCATAGTTCATGGTAAAATAAATTATAATGTAATGTTAAGTTAATAAATAAAATATTATAAAGCAGAATTATAAAGTTGATTATTAAATGTAAATAAATTAGAGTATGTCTTGATAAATAAATATAATAAATAAATAAAAGGATATAAAATTGGGTTATGAAATTAATTACAATATGCAAATAATTATGGTTAAATGATTTTTCCCATTTGTGTAAAATTGGAAATCCATTATATTACATTGTCATGATTTTTAAATGCTTTTAATTAATTTAAAATTAATTACTAGGGTGTCGAAAGGTTGATTCAATAGATTAAAAAATTAATTAACTATAATCTGTTATAAATTCCATTGGAATTCCCATGCAACGGTTAGTGTTTCATCTTCCCGTAATTATTTTGGGGTTTTTGAGATTTGAAGACAAGAATTAGCGTCCCTTCATTTTGGAAGCAGGAGCTTGTTGAAGGACATTGGGAACCGAGCAATGTTGGTGATGGAAGGTAAGAAAGGAGACAAAGGAAGCCAAAGGAGGATAATAAAAGAAGAGTAGAGGTAGCTTGGTTGAAGATTGAAGAGAATAATCTAGTCTCCCTCTTGAGTGGGAGAAAATACAATATATTGGTCAACCTTTGTTTGCACTGCATAGGGGCATCCTTTGGCATAGAGCAAAGACTATCATTGCAAGAAGGTGTTGTTATCTAAATCACACTCAAGGCAACATATCAGAGTGAGAGAAAAGAAGGTTAAGTTGCCTTACTCCTTGGTTGAAAGGGGCTTCAAATCTTTCATAGTTTTTCTTAAGTGCGTGTGGGATTCGTGCGCTATAAATTACGCAATCATACCTTCTTCGAGCCTCTTGTAGAATATAATTTGCATGCCCACTTTCTGCTATAATCTTGCTATGTCATGGGCAAAGAGGATTAATTGGGTATGAATGTTGCTAGCCTTATTTAATATATGTGTACATGGTGTGTGTGCCTAGTGCTACTGGGAATAACACCCAAGTGGCATTAAGATAGTACCTTTATGGCATGACCCTGTTTCTATATCCCTAATTCCTAATGCTTTATTATTTTATGAATTATGAATTCATTCCTAGTATTTGTACCACCCTTAGAGTCATGAAATGAATGAATTGTTGGAGAGTTATGCATTAACCCATAGTGCACACGTTTAGGCCTTCAACCCTTGAGGCATACTGTTAATCATTTCATGATCTTTTACCATGTTTTAAGTTTTGCATGCTTATCATCTATTGTGGATGACACATCGAAGATGTACTCGTATGAGTCAACATTCATATTTTGATCAATAGCCATTTAATTGCTTATGATTGTGATTTCTTCTCATAGCAGATCTTAAGGAACATTAGATCTTGTTTAAGGAACCTCTCTATCCCCTTGTTGCTCAACCTATTTGAATGTATCTTGCAAACATGACCTTTATGATATTATTTATGACTTTGGAATCTTTGAAATAGTTTATTGCCATGAGATTGCACTATATTTTTTGTAAGTGCTTTTGTTTCAGAATGTCCTCTTAGTATGAGCACACTATTGTAACAATGCAAGCCTATTTGTATATTGTATTGTAGACACTGAAAATTGGTCTAGGCTTGCTACTTCAATTTCTTTATAATTCGTACCTTCATTGTCATAATTAAATAATATTAATTATTTTCTAAAAGTCCTTTCTCATCTATTAATTAAATAATTTTAATTATTTAATTAATTCATTTTAACATTTATTCAATCCCGATTAATTAAGTAAATATTTTTTATTTAATTATGTCACTAAATAAGTTATCCCTTTTCTAAAATTAAATAATTTCTTATCACATTTTCAACTATAATTAAATAAATCACTTAAAATTATTTAATTATTCATTAGCCTTTTCTTTAGTCAATTAAATAAATCTTAATTTATTTAATTTAATCCTTAAATTTTGAATGTTGAATTAAATAAGCATTTAATTCATAAAAAGAATTATTCCTAGCATATCCTTCTATAATTAGGTAATGCACTTAGTTATCTAATTATTCATTCACCACTTAACTTGACATTTAATTAAATCAGTTCGTTATCTCCTGATCTAATATTTGTCTATTTCTAATGAAGAGACTTCTTGATTTAATCAATCAGTTATCTTGTTTTATTCTTTTGTGTGCACACATTTATTAATTAAATAAATTTATTTATTTAATTAATTAATTCGTGCGTTCAAATAAACCGTTTCCTCCAAGCTAATCCTCATCTTTACATGCAATTATTATTCTTCTAAGTTTAGAACACTTTGAACTAAAGATTAAATTATTATTTAATCTTAATTCCCACCTTTTATGTTTTATCACTCACATCACTAGTGACACTAATCTCAATGCATGTCGAATCTTTCAATATTAATTGTCTATCTATCTTTCAATCTGAACTTGTCATTCGAAAACCCTATTTTCTATAAATTGGCTTGACCTTCATCATTGTTACTCCTCTTGAAATCTTATGACGTTTGGAAGCAATCTATTATCTGAATCTTTGATGTTTTTCTAAATCACTATCATAGGCTATACTTGCACAGAGAAATCTGAGGGAAATTATAATCAAACAGTGAAATGGAGGACAATCGAGGTCATGCATGGAATTGTGTAGATATTCGGTGAGATGGTTCTTTTATTTACACTTTTATCTTTCCATTGTTCTTTGTTGCTTTAGTTTACATAAGAGTTTATTGCATATTGTTATTGATTTGATCTCCTTTGTTTTCATGATGTTAAATTGGTGAACCTAATGTGAAGACACGCTCTTTGCAAAAATTTGTAGAAATTTTATTCATTTTTGTAGGTATCGTACAGTTTGACACATTTGACGCATAAAATGATGCAATTGACATTGTGAGCCGCATATGACGAGTAAAGTAATGCATCTGACAACCCACAATGCATCTGTGGCTTTCTGCAATGCACTTGACTGGTAAAACCCAAGACACATCTACCACCTTGCGTGATGCATTTGACTTGTATAATTTCTGAGTCCGAATTTTGAATTTCAATTTTTCATTATAGTTTTTGTTACGACTAATTTCAAATTTGCAGCGTGTGTTTTTGAGGAGTTAACATAGTGTTTGTAGGATGTTGCATAGAAGACAAATTTTCAAACCCTTTTTGCAGAACGATCGACAAAGACAAATTTGAAACTGCTGATGAATTGTTTTGCAGGACGTGTGTTGAAGACTATTTGAGTAGATTAGATAATTGTCATTTGGGCTTAAAATTAACTATTGTCTACTGTGTTTGGTGCATTTGCACAATTTGTTAGATTACAACCTGATTTAGTAATAGAAGTATCCTCTCCCCTTGCACATTTGTGTGATCCTAGGTGTAAGAGAAAATGCTACCAACTCTAGAATTGGGCCTATCTTGGTGGGAAAAAGTACTCACCCCAAGACGACTCAAACCGATAATGAAGCTTTTTAGCCAAGCTACTCTCGACCAATATATAAATGTGAATCCTACTAGAAAGCTTAGGATTACAGGTGCAAATTTCTTATGCAAACGAGATCGTTGTATCTTGCCTCGCACATAGCCAGCTGAACGAGTGCCCTTACTACGAGCCAATTATTTTTAGTTAACCAAAAACCTTCTATGTGTTGGTGCAAGAGGTCAAACCTCTGAAGTCATCTCACGTTCATGTGGTTCTTAGTAGAGATGAAAAGTATGCCATGGGAGTTTCATGGGTACTGAAGCTTAGCTACCCTAGAGGAGTGTCATGGAGTGGAGCCAGTGGTGCCAAGCTTCTAATCATCCTCTCTGAATAAGTGCAGCTAGGGAAACTCAAGTGAGAACTAAACAAGTATTATCACTACCAGCCTTAGGATTGTACTTATCTTCTGGAATTATACATGTTCATGATCATCAAACTTGAAATACATTATTTTTTTATTGTCTTTATTTTCCAAAACTTGATCACAAACAAAGTCAGTCTAAACTGTCATTTACCAAAAAACCGTAATTGTCAAACAAAGTTGCATTTGTCCACTAGAAAAACACATATGTTAGCTAGAGTCGCATCTTTTTACCAGTCAATCCATCTATAAAACTGAGTCTAATCTATCATTTACCATAAAACCTAGTCGCATCTAATTACCAGTTGGCCGCATTTGTAGTTTTGAGTCACATTTGATTACCAATTAGCCGCATCTGTAGTTTTGAGTCACATCTGCTTACTGGAAAACCACATTTGAAACCCTCTGTGATGCATTTGATCTAGTGATTCACATCTATAGTCTAGAAGACGCATATGCCCTGTCATAGACCTAAACCTTTTTTTACTAGTATACAGTCTGAGTTCAAAAACTGCATCTGACAAATCCTAAGTCACATCTGATATAGTGAGTTGCATCTGCCTGATACAAAACTAAGACATAGTTCACCAGAAAACCACATATGACCCAAAGAACCACAATTCACACAGATTCTGAATCAAAACCCATTCACTAGCATTCCAAATCAAAATCCACCTTACATACCAACACTTAACCAAAATCCATCACAAAACTTTGGATTGCAAAAAATGTACATAGACCCATACAATCCAACTAACACATCATTAACTCAAGTTGACATCCTGCACACAAAAATGCAAGCTCTTCAAACACAGATGGATAATATGGTAGTGTCTAACAGAAGAATCTTTTCAGCAAAGGATTATGCCCATTTCCCTTTGACAAATCATTGTATATGACGCTTTTCCCACATGGGTATGTTATACCAAACTTTCCCAAGTACAATGGAAAGCGCAATCCAATCGAACACATAAAGGAATTTTCCACGATGTGCATATATTTCGCATATGACCCCACTTATCTTATGAGACTGTTTCTGAGAAGTCTTATTGGAATTGTACTATAATGGTTTTTGGGTCTCCAATATGGCATAAAATCATGGGGTGAGCTAGCCAAAATATTTATCTAA
This sequence comes from Sequoia sempervirens, assembly GCA_007258455.2. Taxonomy (NCBI): domain Eukaryota; kingdom Viridiplantae; phylum Streptophyta; class Pinopsida; order Cupressales; family Cupressaceae; genus Sequoia; species Sequoia sempervirens. The sequence continues at coordinate 461,196,700 of VDFB02047230.1, forward strand.
CACTTCTCCTTTAACATCGACAATGTGATCAACATAGCAACCATGTGTCACACTGCACAAGACGAAGGAGAAAAATTTATCACATTCTTCCAGAGATGGAGAAGTATAGCCAGTCAATGTCCTATTGAAATACCTAAAAAAATAGAATGTCACTATATTCCAAGAAAACCTCAACTCAAAATTGAGAAGTGACTTGAGGGTACACTGTTGTACTACATTTGCGAAACTAGTGGAAAAGGGCCTCATACTAGAAAAAGGTCTCATTGACAAGGGTGAACTCAAGATCCCAAACATAAATCCAAATGTCTAGAACACCCCAAATGACAAAAACAAGTTTTGGTCTCAGAAAAAAAACGTTACCAACGATGGGATTGTTGATGCTAAAACCTTACAAGCAAGACCGGTCATTACACTTAGAGGAAATAACCCCTCTACCAACACACTCAACATAGTCATTCAAACTCCCAACACTATCCAAAACACCCATTGACCACAACAAAGGAGCTTTCCAAAACATGAGTTCACTCCCCTAGGGGAACCCATCAAATCAATCTTCAAACAACTGTTGCAACATAACCTCATACAACTTCAAGAGCCAAGACAATACAATCCAGGTCAATTTAAACCCTTTTGGTGGGATGAAAATGCATTTTGTGATTTCCATAGAACCAAGGGACATAGCCTGCAAATTTTTTGACAATTGAAAAAACATCATACAAGATTTTGTTGAGAACAAAACTATTGAAGTTGGTGGACAGAAAATGACATCTTCAAACACTGATCACAAGGTCTTTCTAATCCATTACATGACCACGAGAAAGGAAAATCCCCCAGTTTGGGAAACAAGACTAATACTTCATCCAAATACGGTAGTGTCAAGCATGATTATAGTGGCCCAATCATAAATCACATCTGAGTTGCTGATGAGCATGTCAATATGATTACCCTAAACAAAACTCCTGAGTGTGCTATCAAAACTCACAGAACCAAAATCACCATCCAAGGAACTCCTTCACAACAACCACCACAATCTTCCAAGACTTAGTATAACTTACTTAAATAGTTGGTGAAGACCCTATCCCAAATCTCTATCTTGGAACTATTGTGTATCTCCCCTGATCATCGATCTATTCTAGACAAAGCTTTGCAAAGCACCACTATCCCCAATGACCTTGATTTTAATCATTTCCAAGAGATGGTAGGATACCTAACCAACAATCATCATGCTACCTTCTCTGAACAAGATTATGCAACCAAAAAGACAAACCATAAGATCCTTTACATCTTGAAGTTTTTTTTCATAAAATGAAAGTTAGACGAGTCTTGGTAGATGGAGGAGCAGGGTTGAATCTTTGCACCTTGAAACTAGTTAAGGCATTAGGCTTCTCAGAGGTGTGTGTGGACACCACCAAAATCATTATAATTAAGGCTTATGATGATGAAGAACAAAAATCAAAGGGAGTTGTAACACTACCCATTAGAATTGGTCCTGCAGTTATGGAGACAAACTTCCAAGTCTTGGATCTCATCCTTCCATATAACCTCTTGCTTGGAGGACCATGGATTCACGCTATGAAGGCAATCCCTTCTACTTATCATCAATGTATAAAATTCCCCTACAATGGAACTGAGATTACAATAGATGGTGACCCAAATCCTTTCCAATATTGTACTAACCTATGAGAGATACCCCAACGCCAAGTGCCTATAAACAAGGAAGCTTCATCATCCAATTCATCCCACTATGTCGATCCATCCACTCTTTCTAAAAAATCCACTTCGCAATCACTAACCTCCACTCCTAAGGTCAATATCCAAGATAAGGGTTGTGGAGAATATCACATGAAGGAATCTTATTGTGTTAGCCACTTGGTTCCTCCAAAATCATACAGTTTACCTCCAGTAGATAGGAGACAATCAATGGTCACCATGCACATCCCTCCCACAACAACTTTCACAAAATGGGGAGAACGAAGAGGCCATAAATGAAGATGATGTAACCTCTTGGTTATATAAAGAAGACAATGAATAACCTCCTCCACTTGCTTAGATACCTACAGAACAATATGGAAAAGGTTTCACGATAATGTAGAGCAAAGGATATAATGGACATAGTGGCTTAGGGTTACATTAGAATGGGAGGACTGAACCTATCATTGTTTCTAAATGGTCAAAATGCCTAGGTATTGGGTTTCAACCACTCCAGATTAGTGTTTCTAGTACCACATCACCTTTCCTAGAGGAAGTAAGTGCTTCTGAAATTATCGAGACATTCAATGAGCCATCTGACCAACCCTATTGTGATTCCCCCAACTCTAACGAATATGAGTGGGATTCCCTATCCTCCACCTTTGTCATGGAACTTGATAAACTATTTGGAGAACTTGAATTAATGCTTAAATCCTTTCCAAATCCATCGAATTCCTATCCACAAAAGACTTTGACAAAAGAGGAATGGTTTAAACATTACTATTGGAAATCTCTTGATCCTACCTCTTGGGAACTTGAAAAATCCACTTCAAATAACCAAACCTTGGCAATAGGACCATCTCAGAATCCGTCTATGTCTAAGAAAAAGAATAAGGAAGATTTGATAAGGAACCTTTGTGACTATGTGAACAACTCAGCCTTTACCTTGACTCCTTTGAACTTTGACACCTACGATGATGACATGCCATTAGTATATCCACAGCTTACCATTTGGGATCAACAAGACACTCCCATCTTAGAAATCTTTGAGAATGACAAAGCAATAGCTGAGTTCCTGACACTGCGAGAAGGCATACCTAGTGGTGACCATAAGGCTGGATTTACCATAGACCTGGATAACATGGCATATTTTGGGTAATTTGTTCAACCCTCTAGTCACAAAAATAGGAAAAACAATGAAAAAAATAAAAATGATGAGTCCCTAGGTGAAAAATGAAAGGCACCTCTAGATGATGAAAAAGCAAAAGATAAGGACACATCAAAGGGTGAAAACCTCTCCGAGGCACCCAAAGATGGAGGTTTGAACATTCTTCCTATTGCTCAAGAAAAGTCACCCATGTTAGTTGAAGAATCTGTGGAAATCAACATAGGCATTGAAGAGAATCACAGGCTAGTCTATTTTGCAGCATCTTTTATAGAAACATAGCAACTTGAATTCCGCAACTTCTACAAATCAATTTTGCATGGTCATATGCTAACATGCCTGGATTGGATCCTGAACTAGTATTACATCATTTTCCCTTACAACTAGGTGTTAAACCCATGAAGCAGAAGTTAAGGAAAATGCACCCACAAATTACTTTACTAGTTAAGGTTGAACTAAAGAAACTCTTGGATGTCAATTTTATTAGATCAATTAACTATGAAGATTGGATTTCCAATCTTGTACTAGTGACAAAACCAACAGGGGGCATCCACATCTGTACAAACTTTAGAAATATCAACAAAGCATGTCCCAAAGATGACTTTCCCTTGTCAAATATAGACATGATTGTGGACTTAACAATAGGATATGAAATGTTATCCCTTATGGATGGTTTCTCAGGATATAATCAGATCAGAATCAAAACTGAAGACCAACCTAAGACAACCTTCACTTTTCCATGGGGAACTTATTGCTGAAATTTCATGCCCTTTGGACTTAAAAATGTAGGAGCAACTTATCAACGACAATGACAACTATTTTCCATGACATCATACACACTCTTATGGAAGACTATGTGGATGATCTGATAGAAGAATCATTAACAAGGGCTGATCATTTATAGGTCTTAGACAATATTTTTCAAAGACTAGAAGAATACAAAGTGAGACTAAATTAGAAGACATGTGTATTTGGCATGAAATCAGGAAAACTTCTAGGGTACATCATTTCTAAACAAGGCATTGAAGTGGACCCAACAAAAGTGAAAGCTATAATAGACATGCCTCTACCAACTAATCTCAGTCAACTAAGGACACTACAAGGGAGACTACAATCTATCAGATGGTTCATAGTGTAGTTAGCAGATAAAACACATCCTTTCCAACATCTACTCAGAAAAGGAGTACCATTTGTATGGACAGGTAAATGCTAAGAAACTTTTCAACTAATCAAGGATTACCTACTCACACCACCAGTGTTAATGCCACCTATTGAGGGACAACCATTGATTCTCTACATATCAACAACCACCTCAACACTAGGAGCCTTGCTGGCACAAAACAACATTGAGGGTCATGAAAGGGTAGTATACTATATCAACCGCACTTTGGAAGGTTATGAGCTCAACTATAGTACTATTGAATGTGATTGTCTTGCAGTAATTTTTGCTACTCAAGAACTTAGGCATTACATGTTAAACCACCAAACAATGTTGGTTGCCAAGATAGATCCTTTAAAATATCTCCTTAGCAAAGCAGCATTAATAGGACGACTGACCAAATGGGTAATGTTACTTCATGAATATGATATCCAATATGTAGAAAGGAAAGCTATAAAAGGAAAAATCATTGTTGACCAGTTGGCTGATGCACCAATACAAGCAGTCCATCCTCTAGTTGTATATTTTCCTAATGAGTTTATATTCACTCTTGACACAGGCACGACATGGAAATTATACTTTTATGGGTCCCACACAAATCATGGCTCAAGGGCTGGTATATTGTTTATCACAACATAGGGTGACTCTATTCCTAAGTCATTCAGGATTGATTTTCCTTGTACCAATAATATAGCAGAATATGACGCTCTGGTGACAGGATTATGCATGGCAGTCAAATGGAAGATCAAGCACCTCCAAATTTATGGTGATTCTTAGCTATTAATCCAACAAGTCAATGATGACTATGAAACCAAGGATGAAAAGCTTGCTCCATACAAACAAATGGCAGATAGTTTCAAACAATATTTTGACAAGATTGTCTTTGATCAAATACCTCGCATTCAAAACAGGGCAATAGACACCATGGAAACTATTGCTTCACTCTTGGACATACCTAGCAACGTGCCTAAATTCGAGTTTTTGGTAGAATAACTTTTGGTCCCTACCTATGACATCCCAAATTCAGAGATGGTGTGTGAAATTGTTGGTCCCAATTCCCCATGGTACAAATACATATACAAATACCTCCATGTCAAAATCCTACCCCCTGATCTTTCCAACAACCAACGTAGGACATTTATCCATAAGGAAACGAAATATACCATCATCGGAGATACCCTTTATAGGCGCGCCCTAGACAACACCCTATTGTGATGTCGTGATACTGAAGAAACACAAGCAACCTTGTGTGGGGTGCATGAGAGTATATGTGGATCCCATTCTAGTGGTCCTACCTTAGCTAAGAAGATTATAAGACTAGGTTATTGCTGGTCTACAATGGAAAAGGACTCATATATCTTTGTCAAGAAATGTCGACAATGTCAAATACACAAAGACTTGATACATGTACTAGCACAGGAGCTCCGTCCAATAACATCACCATGGCCATTTTCCCAATGGGGACTTGACCTCATAGGTAAGATACACCCTACATCATCCAACAAACATAAATTCATTATTATTGCAACAAATACTTTACCAAGTGGATTGAAGCCATTCCTATGACCTACATCGCTGACACACAGATTTCTAAGTTTATCCTTAACTATATCATTTTTTCGGTATGGTGTTCCTTAGTCCATAATCATAGATAATGGTCGTCCATTCAAGAACCAAGAAGTCCATCATCTCTGTGAAGAATTCCATATCCAATACCACTTTTCACTCCATATTACCCACGAGGTAATGACCAAGTAGAGGCATCTAACAAAACAATCATTAAAATCCTCAAAAATTATGTTAATGATGTTGGCCATGATTGGAATTTATAGCTTAACCATGCCTTATGGGCTTACCACACAAGCATTTGTACTCCCACCGATGCCACTCCATATTCCTTGGTATTCGGTTCTAACGCCATCTTGTCTATTGAGGTCGAAATTCCTTCCCTAAGGGTATCTTTGAAAGGGAATATTAACGATGAAGAGTATCGTGTGTCAAGACTACATGAGCTAGAGTTTCTAGATGAATGAAGACAAGAGGCATTAGATCCTCTCCAAGCATATCAAAATCATCTCCGTCCTAGCTACAATAGAAAAGCCTTGAATAAAAATTTTGACATTAGTGACCTGGTCTTAATGGAAAATAAAAAGAATCAAGCAGAAAGAGAGAAACCAAGAAAGTTTGAACCAAACTGGCTAGGAACTTACTGTTGGAAAAACAAGACCATACAACTGAGAGGGGGGGTGAATTAGTTGTCCCAAAACTTCAAAACTTATCTTATTAACTTTATTCTCAAATTTGATTATTAAGCATGAAAACAAAAATTAACAACACATCAGAAGCACACACAACACCAAGATTTTTTACATGGAAACCTTGTTAGGGGAAAAACCATAGTGGAGGTTAGTCCACAAGATTATACCGTGTTAAAAGTATAATGAAAGTGAAATACGGAGAATGCATTTACATTCAGGTGCACTACCTAGAGCTCACTGCTCAATTACAAAGGAAGACACATTGTCTTACAAAAGGATTCGGATTAAAGCCATCTACAATGATTTGAACTGATAAAATAGCATCTGTTAATGTCTGCTCAATGTTCTGGTTAAACCCATGAACAACAACACGTCACTCTTCTTCAATTTTCTTCACACTCTACTCTACCTTCAAATGATTAGGACATTATTCACACATACACACATGCTCGCACAATCTGGCACACATTCGCTTCGAACAAACTGTTAGCTCTTAAAAATGTAGGTAAAGGTACCTCAAGAGGCTACCAATCTCTTGATACATTTTAGGGTAACAGACAAGGTTGAATGGCTCAAACCTTCTACTCTTCAGGTGCTGCTAAACCTAGGTGGGTGTACCTATCTGAATGATGCAGACTTGACTTATGATTATCCTTCTTGCAATGATTTGTCCACAATGGTAGATGGAGGTGAACAAATGAAATCAAGCTTGGTAAAAAATATATAGTAATACTTAAAGCTAAATCCTAATATGTTCAGTTAACAGACGTAAAGAAACTGAATGAATCCAAATGATGAAGTGTAGAGACTAGTGCCTTATTGGGTATGTGGAGTCAAATGAAATAGAAGTGGGCAACTTATTCTAGCAGAAAATCAAATTGTCGGCATATGATATGTTTATAACTTGTATAAACATGCAGGATTATGACTACTAAGCTCTACTTTAATAATCTAGATGAAATTCCCTGATTACTATGATCAACTAAAAGGATTTAATCTCTCTTTGAAAGAACCAATCAATTAATCACATAGATATAGCAAATGTGCACTGATAAACTGAAAATAAACTTGTTATATCCATTTAAACAACCATAAAGAATCAACTTGGAGATAGCTTAGCAATACTTTTCAATAAACTCAACAGACAATTGACACTAGAAATAAACTTCCACACCAACTGATTTTCATTGAAATTTCCATTTGAAAACATGCATCATAGTCTCTGATATGAGAACTTTATTCTACTGTATCCATTCCTAATCTACGTACTGTGATAATGCTTGCTCATTTACAATCGGGAATGAACATTTATACATATGCATCTGAATAGACACATCGTTTCAAAATCCAAGTCGGCCAACAACTGTATTTGAGCTTTCACATGTGGGCCAACAGTATTTGAATTTTTGTTAATCATTAATGAAATAGTCACTGAGACAACCCTATAAGTATGCTGAAGGAAATTATAATGCTGTCAATCACCCCGTGCTCTTTGTGTTTCGTCGTGACCTATCAGAGTCAGAGAGATGTCAAATAGTTCACATCATGTCTCACCAAGATGTATCTTTCATTCACCTTCGCCAAGACAACTCATAGTCGGGGAGATGCTATATAGATTACCCTTTGTTTTACCGAAACACCCCAAGCTCACCTTAGATCGGTAAGACAATACCAACCTCTCACTGAAAGCCATTCATTAGACTTTGTCGGCAAGACTTGATAGGTTCGCTGAGACTCTACTCTGAAGTTCATGAGTCTTATTGAGATGTATATTTTATGTTATCAGTTGGTAAGACAAGGGAAGTTTTCCATGATATTAAAATGAAGAAAAACCTCTCGCCGATGAGCACCTTTTGTATTAGTCGGTCGGTGAGACCAAAAATATTCACTATGACATCCCTCCAAAAATGATTTCCTTTACCGATCTGCCTTTTTGTATTAGTCGGTGAGACCTGACCCATTCGGGGAGACCTCACCCCAGTGAAAAATACTCTTGCCAATAGACCTTTCCTTTGTCACCAAAACTATATGTATGTCTTGTCGATAGCCACTAGTAAATGAAATCCAATCACCATGACATCAGAAACGTCTTGCCGATAGGCAAAACAGATGTTTATCAGAAAAATGGATCGGGGAGACCCTAATATTGTCATGCCAATATGAACTGCAATATGAAAAATGCATGACCTGATGGATCTTATGGGACAAATATGTGCAAAGTGTGAACAAAATGATATGAAAACAAACCCTTGTGCTTATGATGAGGACTTCTATGGAAACTCAAGGGTATGAAACCATGTGAAACTATTCAGAATTTTACAGTTCCAATAGTGGCTCCATCTGGGGATGAATGATTGTGAGATCATTGCACGGATCCAGATCTTTGGGTGAGCAGACCTGACACAAAATGATGAGCAGTGAGCAGAATGGAAATGGAAATACAGCATGATGGAAGAAATGGATGCAAAATGGAGATGAATAAAACCCTAAACTACTGTGCATGGAAAATAATTTTAAAGAGGACCATCAAGAGTTGTCCATGCACTGGCAACCCTTAATCCTCTGTGTTTCAACTTCACCTGTTCTGAGTTGTTACGATCTGAAACTCAAACCATACTTTCACCTATCAAATACCCAATTTTTTCTTGAGTTCATCAGATTCTTCTTGAAGATAATCATGCAACATGCTTTGTCACTATTATTGAAAGTTCTTAGAGAATCATCATGCTCAGCTTGGCCCACATTCCCTTCATCATTCTATAATTCAAATTCTCCATCATTATGGGACAATATTCTATTATTATTAACATACAAAGTACATGCATATTCAATGTAAAATTCCTCATTATCTTTCTCACTGTTATGAATTATGAAACACTCTCCCAACTATATTGAAAATTGACCATCAAGGTGCTTCTCTTGAGAAACAAAGAATTTTTTCATATCGGTGCTGTCTAAAACAAACAAATCTGAAACCTTTTGCACCTCTTCCAAATCATCATTTGGAGACAATACTTGATTATGACTCATATCTCCAATACCATGCATGTATGAACCAATCAAATCTGGACCTCTATCATCCTTGGTATGCAGATAAAAATCTTCTCCATATGAGTTAAAAATTTCAAAATCACATACCTCATCTTGAATGGACACAGACTTTTGATCAACTTGAAAGGTTTCACCATCAACTCAAGAAATGCACTGAGAGTCATAAGAATAATCACACAAAGATCTTTCACTGTCAAAACAAATGCAAGATGGACACAAAACCTCAGAATCACCTGCATGTGTATATCTCTGATATTCAAGAGTTAGCAAATCTGAAATTTGCTCACTGCTAAGTGAACAAGCTTCTACGTTTTCATCACAATAGTTATATTCTTCACTTTTGTCATCATCAAAAAGAGGTCCAAGATCATTAGAGAATGAAAAATAAGAAAGATTACTAGCACAGTCATTTGTTCCATAATTTGACACATCACATTGTTTGTCTGAAAATATCTTTTCATCATTATCAAGGTGATATGAAAATACCTCATCATCTAATGTATCTTCATAGTACTCAACCGCGGCTGGAAGTGTTACTTGTTCTCTATCAAATGGATCCACATTTTCCATTACTTCCTCTTCCTGATCATCACAAGAACTACAAGAATCACCTTGTTGCAAATCAAAATCCACAAATCCATCTTCACAATCTAAATATTCATTGGATCCCTTAAAACATACATTGCCTTCTATGTCACAATCTGATATGCAGGAAAGAAATTCAATATCCTCATCTTCCTCATGTAGGCTATCATATGAACCATATTGACTTGCACATGTCTCATCTTTTATTGGTTGTAGTGTATGATTGATCTCCTGTTGCTCATCTGTGATATCACCATTGTCTTCATACCTTTTCCCCCTCGTGGTGTCAATAAATTTATTCACTGGATCAAAGGTACATTGTTTTGATGACTCTGGCCAATAAAATGATTCAGGATCCCACGCTTCACCAAAGTACGTCCTCCACACACCATTGCAGTCATGCGCAACATATTTTTCAATTGGATCAGTACTGACTAACTCTGGCTGAGCTAATTCCATCTTGAAATTGCCAAGATCCACATCACAAAAACAATTGATTTGATCTTGAGGTATACAGTCAACAACCTGGATCATTCTTGGCTCCCTATACAACCTAACATCCTAACCATTCACTTGAATATTTGAATAAGACAAATCCAATTGAATATTTCCCCCAACTCCTACTGTCCACTGTCTTGATAAAAGCATCCCAAACTGAGGAGGGGTATCAATTATTGTTATATCTATATTATAATCCACCTGTGGATAAGTAGCTAGTTTTACTTCAATATCTCTCATAATACCTACCACAGGAACAGGTATGTTATCCATTGCATAGCACTTTCCCCCATTACTATCAACCCACATGACAAGCTGCTTCATAACTCCTACTGGCATGATGTTTATAGCAGCACCAGAGTCTATCATGCAATTCCTCAACAATTTGTTATTTATGAGTAATGTAGTGAAAAAAGGATCAACATGTGGGGGAGTTGTTAATACATCACTCAAGCAGACTTCTAGGATATTTACTTTCTCCTGCCTATTGACTGCTTTAATAGCTACTTTATTTTCAAAATTCATTATCAATTGAACAACACTGTCTCTGTATTCCTTAATTTTCATCATCTCAAGTAGAGGAACATAAATTTTTACCTAGGATAACACCTGAGTGAAGTCAAAAGAAGAGCCCTCCACCTTAACAATTTTCTTCTATTCTAACATTTCTCCTTTGTTTTCTTCCTTCTCTCTTTCACTAGGTTGGTTAGGCTTTTGCATCTCTTTGTGTAATTCCTTCACTTCCTCCTTTTGGATAGGCTTCTGTTCACCTTTATCAGGCTGTCTAATTTGCGGCTTCTTCATAGTTCCTTGTGTCACCTTCTGATCCTTCATAAAGATTCCCCTAGGGACACTTTCCTTCTCATTTACTATCCTATTTCTCAACCAGTATTTACTCTTGGCCTCTTCAACTGCAGCAATAGTTAATCTTTCTATCTCTTCATCAGTGAATCTCCTCAAACTGTATTGAGTAGGCATTTCTACAGAATGTGGCTCTGTATAATATTCTTTAGAGTCAGAAAGGACCTACTGTTCAGCCATATGAACATTGTATTTCTGATTTGAAACATCATACTCATAACCTTCACCCTCTGAAGATGAGTACCCTTCCACAACATGGTGAAAAGTATTTGAAGTCAAATACACCATGTGATCTTCTCTGTTGTTTCTCATCAATATTCCATCCTCTTGCATTATTTGGGCTACAACACAATAATCTGGGGAATGTGGCTTATCACAGGCTTCACAGAAATAATTGTTACTCACCATATGTATAGGTTCCCTTTTGCCTCAATGGATCAGGAGTTTCTTTGTTTCCAGGCCTAGCTGTTATAGGTTTTTTGTCCTTCCAGTCTGTATTATAAGGCATGTCATGCAACCTCGGCCTTTCATTCCTATATGTGCTCTCCTATCTATACTGATAATTGCTACTTTGTTGAGGAGCCCTAGGGTTGTCTCTTTTACTAATTATACCAGCAGCCTTCCTGTTGTTTTCAATTGTCAGTGCTACCTTCTGAGCTTCAGCCAAATCTCTCGAGAATATATTTCTCAGTTCATACCCTATTTTAGGATCAAATGCATTCAAATAAACACTCAATGCTACAGAATCTGGAAACTTTGATCCAGGAGGTATCTTATTCTGCAATTTATTGAATCTCTGATTGAAATCATAAATTGAGTCATTCTGATTTTTCTGAATTCACATCAATTCATGAAGAGCAGCATCTGGTGCATTTAGATTCCCATATTTCTCTAAGAATCGGTCCTGGAATATTTGAAGAGAATCAATTGAGAATGTTGGCAAGCTGTTAAACCAATCCCTAGCATCTTCAATAAGTGACATCATAAATAGCCTCATGTGTAAATCTTCATATGGCACATCTATGTCTTGGATGAAAACATTGAAATTCCTTAAATGCTCTTCAGCAGTAATTGCATTACTCCCTGTAAACTTAGGCACCAGACCTCTCCAGCTGCCATCCATTGGATAAGGGGATAATTGAATCCCTTCCTAATCAAATTGTCTAATCATTGTTGTGTACTGGTGAGGAGGAGGGTTAGGTGGATACTGATATTGGTACATAGGGCTGTTGTATTGTGCCTTATGCTATGGGATGTAATGCTAACCATGAGGTGGCTGCATATGTTGTGTGGGAATATGAGGTGGATGATTTGGTTGTATGTACTGATTCCCTGTCTGATTGTGAGGAGCATTTGATTGATTAGAGGGCCCTACACCATTATCACCCTGCTTATGAGGCAGTACATACTTTGGAGGGCAATCAGTTGTCTGAGTAGTAATTTGGGCTTTCAAAAATTTAGCATTTAGTTCCTCTATCTCCTTCCTCTATAATTCAAATCGTGATTTTACCTCCTCAAGAAGCTCATGATCAATAAAATCATTTTGGTTACCTTCCATCTTCTGATCATATGCATGCTGAATTCTAATTTTTTAAGCCTCCAGTGCAGCTTTAAACTCAGCTTGTTTCTAAGGATCGAGAAAAGAGAAAGGATTTCTTTGATCTTTTGGAGTACAAGGCTCTGCACTCAAATTGTTTCTCCATGTATCATAGCGATCATACGTTTCACAATGTGATTTGGATGCTTTGTCTTTATCTGTTAAGCACATATCCTCACTTATCCCTTTTCCCTTATCAACCTTGTCATCTTTGTGTGTCCACTTACTGCTGCCAGCAGGAGCTCCAGTATGATCTCCCCTGTATTGAGATCTTCTTCCATTCATGTTTGAACAACTGCAAAATTCCTGTCAGAGTCGCCACTCACTTTTGTCAAAAATGAGAAAATACTTGACGTTTCTTATTCCCAGTGGAGTCTGTATAAAGTTCCTGACTCTATGATTAAGGCCTTGATTCTGAAAGTATTCCCCACCAGAGTCGCCAATTTGTTAGCTCTCAAAAATGCAGGTAAAGGTACCTCAAGAGGCTGCCAGTCTCTTGATACGTTTTAGGGTAACAAATAAGGTTGAATGGCTCAAACCTTCTACTCTTCAGGTGCTGCTAAACCTAGGCAGGTGTACCTATCTGAATTATGCAAACTTAACTTATGATTATCCTTCTTGCAATGATTTGTCCACAATGGAAGATAGAGGTGAACAAATGAAATCAAGCTTGGTACAAAATATATAGCAATACTTAAAGCTAGATCCTAATATGTTCAGTTAACAGATGTAAAGAAACTAAATGAATCCAAATGATGAAGTGTAGAGACTAGTGCCTTATTAGGTATGCAGAGTCAAATGAAATAGAAGTGGGCAACTTATTCTGGCAGAAACTCAAATTGTTAGCATATGATCTGTTTATAACTTGTATAAACATGCATGATTATGACTACTAAGCTCTACTTTAATAATCCAGATGAATCTCCCTGATTACTATGATCAACTAAAAGGATTTAATCTCTCCTTGAAAGAACCAATCAATTAATCACATAGATATAGCAAATGTGCACTGATAAACTGAAAATAAACTTGTTATATCCATTTAAACAACCATAAAGAATCAACTTGGAGATAGCTTAGCAATAATTTTCAATAAACTCAACAGACAATTGACACTAGAAATAAACTTCCACACCAACTATTTTTCATTGAAATCACCATTTGAAAACATGCATCATAGTCTCTGATATGAGAACTTTATTCTACTGTATCCATTCCTAATCTACCTACTGTGATAATGCTTGCTCATTTACAATCGGGAATGAACATTTATACATATGCATTTGAATAGACACATCATTTCAAAATCCAAGTCGGCCAACAACTGTATTTGAGCTTTCACATGTGGGCTAGCAGTATTTGAATTTTTGTTAATCATCAATGAAACAGTCGCTGAGACAAACCTATAAGTATGCTGAAGGAAATTATAATGCTGTCAATCACCTCGTGCTCTTTGTGTTTCATCATGACCTATCAGAGTCAGAGAGATGTCATATAGTTCGCATCATGTCTCACCAAGATGTATCTTTCATTCACCTTCACCAAGACAACTCATAGTTAGGGAGACGCTATATAGATTACCCTTTGTTTTACCGAAACACCCCACGCTCACCTTAGATCGGTAAGACAACACCAACCTCTCACCGAAAGCCATTCATTAGACTTTTTCGGCAAGACCTGACGAGTTCTATGAGACTCTACTCCAAAGTTCATGAGTCTTACCAAGATGTATATTTTATGTTATCGGTCGGTAAGACAAGGGAAGTTCGCCATGATATTACACCGAAGAAAAACCTCTCACCGATGAGCACCTTTTGTATTAGTCGGTCGGTGAGACCAAAAAGATTTGCTATGACATCCCTTCGAAAATGATTTCCTTCACCGAGCTGCCTTTTTGTATTAGTCGGTGAGAACCGACCCATTTGGGGAGACCTCACCCCGGTGAAGAATACTCCTTCCGATAGACCTTTCCTTTGTCGCCAAAACTATATGTATGTTTTTCCGATAACCGCCAGTAAATGAAATCCAATCTCCATGACATCAGAAACATCTTGCCGATAGGCCACACAGACGTTTATCAGAAAAATGGATCGGGGAGACCCTGATATTGTCATGTTGATATGAACTGCAATATGAAAAATGCATGACCCGATGGATCTTATGGGACAAATATGTGCAAAGTGTGAACAAAATGATATGAAAACAAACCCTTGTGCTTATCATGAGGACTTCTATGGAAACTCAAGGGTATGAAACCATGTGAAACTATTCATAATTTTATAGTTCCAACACAAACAACCACTCTTATATATCTGCAACAAGAAATTTCACTGCTATTAGTTGGCCATAAAGAAATAATATAATGAATATAACTGTCGGCCCAAATCATTCATAATAATCAATGCATATCAACCAAAGTTAGCCATAACTTAGTGAGGACCTAAATCAACATCTTCAACACACAAACACTTCAATTAAATTATCCTCGAAGATCCACAACACGCTTCAACACCATGTCGGCCAAGAACATGAAAAATATGAACACACAAGAGAAAATTGCCAATCACGATCACAACGATCAATGCAAATGTGCAAAAAAGATAGAGCACGATCTAGATGCATCCAAAAAATTTAAGAACCAATAGAGAAGCATCCACAACAATTGAATTAACAGAAATAGCCTCATCTTCAATCAAGAACACTAACTGAAGAAACAAAAAAATTGTCTGAATGAAAATCTTCATAACTTGATCAACTCTTCATGCGGATCTCTAAAACTTGACATGGATAAACTAGATACAGTTAGCAAGAAACCCTTTAGTCCAAAACCTCTGATCTTCAACGTATAGAACATACTACCATACTGAACTTCACTTAACCACTAACAACCTGCAACTCATTTCTTTACAATTTTCTCAATATCCTTGACATATACAACATCAAATACATTTATGCTAATAGTGTTGACATCAATGACAAGAACATATTAGAAACACAACCACATCATCCAGTAATCTCCCCCTTTGGTATTGATGGCAACACATGATGTGAAAAACAACATCAACACAACTAACTCTTGACACTTACCCCCCCTTAGGATCTAACTCATTTTCTCCTCAATTCTTCCTCATGACTTCTTCTCCTGCATAAATCTTCTCTCCAGATAATCACTATTTTTTCCCTTGACTTTTATCCCCCCTTTGACATCAATGACAAAGAATCTCTAAGCTATGAGCCACATATCTGAATTTTTGAACATATGACTGCTCTACCTGAACCACCACAACATCAATCCGAAACAAAATATGTCTATGAAATGCACAGACTAATGCAATGCATTGCATCCTTAGTTCTGATTAGGAGGGGCAATCACCCCTAACTTCCCTCTGAGATACTCAAAATTATCCTTAGGCAACGAATTTGTAATGATATCTACAATTTGCTCCTTAGTAGGCACATATTCCAATCTTACTTCTTTTTCACTTACCTTCTCCCTCAAAAAGTGAAACTTGATAGATATATGCTTTTTCTTTGAATGAAACACTGGATTCTTGGAAATGTTAATAGCACTTGAATTATCACAGTATATAGCAATAGCCTCATCATATATAACTCTAATATCCTTCAACATCTACTTCATCCATAGGAATTGAGTATAATTATTAGCAACATCAATGTATTCAGCCTCAACAGTGGACAAATAAATGGCATTTTGCTTCTTGCTTAACGATGAAAGTAGCTTCGTACCCAAAAAAATGCTCCACCACTAGTAATTTTCCTGTCATTTACATCTTTGGCCTAATCAGCATCAGTAAAGGCACTCAAAGTAAGATCATCATCTTTAGGATACCATAGGCCAAGATCAATAGTTCCCTTCAAGTATCTAAAAATTCTCTTCATAACAATCACATGAGATTCCTTTGGATCAACTTGAAATCTTGCAACAATACATACAACATTTATAATATCAGGTCTAGTTTGAGTTAAGTACAATATTCCACCAATCATTGATCTATATCTTGTCTGATTTGGTTTTAGAGAATCATATTTTGTTTTCAACTTGCATCTGGTCACCATGGGTGTACCAACTGGCTTTGAATCTTCTATACCAAACTTCTTCAACAATTCCTTTACATACTTGGACTGAGATATAAATATCCCTTTATCTAACTGAGTAATTTTCAATCCCAAAAAGAATTTCATCTCACCAATCATAGACATCTAAAATTCATTATGAATTTCATTAGAAAACTTCAAGCACAAGGCATCATCTCCTCCAAAAATAATGTCATCAACAAAGACTTCAACAATTAGATATTTATCATCATTCTTGAAATACAGATTACTATCAACAATACCTTTGTTAAATCCAAGCTTTAGAAAATACTTGTCCAATCTGGCATACCATGCTCTAGGGGATTGCTTAAGTCCATACAATGCTTTCTTCAACCAACACACAATATCTTCCTCATCAGTCATCTAGAATCCATCAGGTTGCTCAACATACACTTCTTCCAATTCACCATTTAGAAAAGCTAATTTTATATCCATCTGATAAACTTTGTAATCCTTGTGAGTAGCATAGGCAAGAAATAATCTTACAGCTTCAATTCTAGCAACAGGAGCAAAGGTCTCTTCAAAATCAATTCCTTCCATTTGTGAATATCCTTTGCATACCAGTCTTGCTTTGTTTCTAATCACTTCACCTTTCTCATTCAGTTTATTTCAAAAAACCCATTTAGTTCCAATAACATTCTTATCCTTAGGTCTGGATACAAGAGTCCATGTATCATTATTTTCAATCTATTTCAATTCCTCTTTCATTGCTTCAACCCAATGCTCATCTTTACATGCTTCATTCACACTAGTAGGCTCAGTTTTAGAAATAAAGCAATATTCCTCTGCAATATTTCTCCTAGTCTAAAAACCTTTGTTCTTATCACCTATAATCTGATCTTCTGAATGATTCAATCTTACATACCTCAGAGTATTCTTAGGTTGTTCTTCAACTTTAGTTTCTTTTGTGTTTCCTCCAGTTTCTCCTTCTTCATTCTCTTGATTTACCGGATTGATTTGTACTTGATTTGTAGTATGATCTTTCTTTCTTGATTTGTACTATCATTTTGATCATTAGATTCATATCCACAGGTTTTGGATGGTGTACCAAAGTCTTCATCAACCTTAACATTTTCACTTTCAACAATTTTCATCAATCTTTTATTGTAACACTGGTAGGCCTTGCTCTTAGTAGAATAACCCAGAAAGATACCTTCATCACTCCTAGCATTAAACTTTCCTATGTCTTCATCTCTCTTAATGTAACATCTGCTTCCAAATATCTTGAAGTATTTAACAGTAGGATTTTGACCAGTCCATAGCTCAAAAGGGGTCTTACCAGTATCACCTTTGATTTGTACTTGGTTGAGTATGTACACAATAGTATTCGCAGCTTCTCTCCAGTAGATATGAGGGGCATTTCCTTCTAGCATCATTGTTCTAGCAGCATCTTCAACTATTCTATTCTTCCTTTCCACAACTTCATTTTGTTGAGGGGTCTGCGGTGCAGACAATTATCTTCTTATTCCATATTCTTCACAAAAAGAATTAAATTCACCGGAATTGAATTCACCACCTCTATCTGATCTCAGACATTTAATCTTCAAACCTGTCGCTGTCTCAACCATAGCTTTAAATATCTTAAACTTTTCCAGTGCTTCAGATTTCTCTCTCAAGAAAGTAACCCATACCATTCTAGAATAATCATCAATGAGTAACATGAAATTCTTGTAACCTTGTAGACTTTTGACCTTAGAGGGACCACATAGATTAGTATGCACAAGCTCTAAAAATTCATTTGAACAATGTTTTTTACTCTGAAATGAAATTCTAGTTTTCTTTCCCAATTGACATTCCTTGCATATTGCATTAGTAGGTTTCACCAACCTAGGTGGATCTCTCATAGCCTTTGTAGAACTTATCTTGACAATATTATCAAATTTAACATGACACAATCTCCTATGCCATAACCAACTTTCATCAACTTGAGCAATCAAACAACTTTTACTAGCAGCATTTAAGTGAAATATATTACCTTTTTTCTTTGAACCTGATGCAATTACATTTCTATAACTCAATATTCTACACTTTCCATCATTAAACTGAAGATTATATCCCTTAGCAACCATTTTACCAACACTCAAAAGATTATGCTTCAAGCCTTCCACATACAAAACATCATCAGTATTATGCTTACCATCAAGAGAAATGCATCATCTTCCACAGATCACACTAGTTGTATTATCACCAAATTTTACAACACCACCATCATATTTTTCAAAGCTCACAAACTTAATTTTATCTCTTGTCATATGATGTGAATATCCACTATCAATTATCCATTCATATTTCTCTTCAATTCAAATAGCCAAGGCTTTCTCCACATTTGTACAACTAGCAGATTCACTAGATACAAGACTATTTTCTCTAACAAAAATAAATACCCATTCATCATCATCTCTATCAAATTCTTCATCTGTTACACCTTCATCAGTAGCATAGTAATGTTTCTTCTAAAATCTAGGCTTGCTATGTCTTGGTTTACGGGCTCTTTCCAGACACCTTGATGAAAATGACCTATCTTATTGCAAGAAAAACATTTAAGAGGCAACTTTCCTTCATACTTACCTTTTCCTCTTGGTACCTTTTGACAATAAGTGCTTCCAGCTCTTCCATCTCTTTTTCTTCTTCTTCAATCTATCTAATTTCATCTTCATACTTGAATGTCTTTCTAGATGAACTCTCACCCGGTTCATATCTTTGTCTACCTCTTCCGAAAGTAGTGGCCTTAAATGCATATTCAACTTTAGGAAGGGCATCACCAAATTTACTCAACTCAAAAGCAGTCAACTTACCAACCAATGTATCTATGGTTATGTTTGTTACAGTCTGGAGCTCTTCAATAGCACTAGCCTTGACTTTGTAGGAATCAGGCAGGGATCTAAGCACTTTAGCAGCAATATCAGATTCTTCTCTTTCCACCAACACATCTAATACCACACACAAGTTCATTCACTCTTTGCATGAAAGTATTAATATTCTCATCATCACCCATTCTCAACCTTTCATATTTCCCTTTCAAGCTCTACAACTTAGCAATCTTCACATTATCATCACCTTCATACAAGGTTTCCAACTTTTTCCAGATCTCATAAGCAGTCTTCAGATCCATAACATTTTTCATCTCTGAATCAGTCAAAGCACTCAACAAAGCTTGCTTAGCTCAAATATTATACTCAGCATATGTACTATTCAGTGGAATAACATACCTATTACTTGTAATGCTCTAGTTGGGTTCACCAATGCATCTCAGATGACACTCCATTTGAGTCTTCCACAAAGAGTAATTTGTTCCATCAAATCTCAAACTATCCTTCTTGTAACTTTCCATCTCAGATCACCTTAAGTTGTTAAACTTCTTCCAAGGAACTTAGCTCTGATACCAATTGTTGGAAAAACAAGAGCAAACAATTGAGAGGGGAAGGTGAATCAGTTGTCCCAAAACTTCAAAACTTATCTTACTTATTAAATACATTCTCAGATATGATTATTAAGTATGAAAATGAAAATTAACAACACATCAGAAACACACATAACACCAATATTTTTTACGTGGAAACCCTGTTAGGGGAAAAACCATAGTGGAGGTTAGTCCACAAGATTATACCTTATTAAAAGTATAATGAAAATCAAATATGGGTATTGCACTTGCATTCAAGTGCACTGCCTAGAGCTCACTTCTCAATTACAAAGGAAGACACACTATCTTACAAAAGGATTTGGATTAAAGCCATTCGTAGGGATTTGAACTGATAAAATAGCATCTGCAATGCCTAATCATAGTTTTAGTTAAGTGCATGAACAACTCTTCACTCTTCTTCACTTTTCTTCACACTCTACTCTGCCTTCGAATGATTAGGACATTATTCACACATACACACATGCTCGCACACTTTGGTACACATTCGCTTCGAAAAAACAACTGCTCTTATATATCCATAATAAGAATTTCACCGCTACAAGTCGGCCACAAAGAAATAATAAAATGAATATAACTGTCAGCCCAAATCATTCATAATAATCAATGTGTATCAACCAAAGTAAGCCATAACTTAGTGAGGACCTAAATCAACATCTTCAACACGCAAAAACTTCAATTAAATTCTCCTTGAAGATCCACAACACACTTCAACACCATGTCGGCTAGGAACATGAAGAATATGAATACGCAAGAGAAAATCCCCAATCACAATCACAACAATCAATGCGGATGTGCAACAAGGATAGAGCATTATATAGAAGCATCCACAAACATTAAGAACCAACAGAGAAGCATCCGCAACAACTGAATTAACAGAAATAGCCTCATCTTCAATTAGGAAAATGAACTGAAGAAACAAAAACACTGTCTGAATGAAAATCTTCATAACTCGATCAACTCTTCATGCGGATCTCTGAAACTTGACGTGGATAAACTAGATACACTCAGCAAGAAACCCTTTAGTCCACAACCTCTGATCTTCAACATACAGAGCATACTACCGTACCGAACTTCACTTAACCACTAACAACCTGTGACTCATTTCTTTACAATTTTCTCAATATCCTGGACATATGCAACTTCAAATTTATTTATGCTAATAGTGTTGACATAAATGACAACCACATATCAGCAACACAACCACAACATCCAACACTTACATTGTCACAAAAGCCTTTGGATCAAGAGCATACCAATTCTCTACTCCTGAAGGGGAACCATTATCAGCACCAATCAATAGCCTCCATCTAAAGAAGTTCTACCCATAGCTTCTGAGAGCTTTTCCTTAATCATCAAAAATACAAAAAAAATCAAAAGAAAAAAAAATCGTTACCTAGGTGAAAACCTAGCAAACAGGCGTCTTGGTAACATAAAAAAAAAGAAAAAAAATCAAAAAAATTGTAAAGAGAAATAAGTCATCCAATAGCGAAAACCACTTCAGTGGCGCTTTGGATAAGTACCATGGTGAAACCTCGCAAAAAGGTGCCATGTGTAGTCAACTTTTCTCCTTTGTTTACAATCATTCTAGTTTGACTTCCTTGTACATATCACCTATCTTCCCATCCGTCATCTGTACATACCACTCATAACAATTGGTGGTCCTTTCCATAACTTGGAATGATTGACATTGAGCACACTTCGTATCCTTATCCCATCCTATTCGTAATAAATTGGTCTTATACTTGACTGGGGGCAGGCGCTTGACTTACGTCATTTGGTTCTTACATTGACTATTCTAGGGGCATAAAACCATTGAGAAAAATCCAAAAACATCACAAAATGTCTTGAAAAAAATCCAAAAACATCACATGTCTTGAAAATATCCAAAAACATCAAAAAACTTTAAAAAGACAAAAAAAATCAAAACATGTCAAAGATCCAAAAAAAAAAAGAGTCAGATTCAGTCGCACTAGTCAGTCTTTGTCATTGTCAAACTGTGTTGCCTCTAAGATTGGACATAGGCAAGGCCATCTGCCGATGTGCCCCCGAGGCATTAGGCCAATCCGTTTAGGTTTGTCTGTATAAAATCATGACTCAATTTATTTCTCTATATGACAAGGTTATTGGTCATGTCAAACTACAAGGTCTCTGCATGTATAACATAGGCAAGGCCATCAATCGATGAGCCCCCAAGGCTGCACTAGGTCAGTCCATTAGGGTTCATCACAGTCACTATCACACACATCTCATATTTTTAAACCAATCAAATCTTTTTCAGTTAATCTTGTCAATCAAAGTCTAGTCAAACTATGAGGTCTTTGCGTGTATAACGTAGGCAAGGCCATCAATCGATGAATCCACAAGGCCGCACTAGGTCAATCCTTTGGATTCGTCATCAAATACAATCAATTATCAACACATCACATCAAGTCACACATCAACAAGATGAATAAGTCAACAATGTCATCAATTCAATCAAACAAATTGCCAAAAGCAACAACCAAAACAAATCAACTTATGTCTACTACATAATGTGTCCTTCCTGAAAAAAACATCATCAAAACAACAATCAACTTATGTCTTATGCAGGATGGGTCCTTCCTAAATATAGACACTGTCAAACAGTCATCATAGCCTTACACAAGTTGTTACATCAACGGCATCAGAATCAATGTCTTATATGATACATGTCTTTCTGAAACCAGACTTTTGTCGTGCCTTATACAGATAGTTACAAACTTGAAACTAGACTCAACGTCTTATACGGTATGTGTCCCTCCTGAAACTAGGCTCAATCAATCATTCATCTTATCAATCAAAAAAATCAAACAAACAGATCAAGTTTACTGGAAAATATTTACTGGCTTTTGACATTGTGGCTTGTTTATCTTATCATTTCATTTGGCTTTATTTTGGAATCCTGTTACTAGCTTTCTCGAGGATGTCCCGTGAAAGATTTAGAGAAGAAAAGATGTATCAGAATTCCATTTTTTTTTTTATTGTTGTTTGTCGACTGTCTTTTGGATTTATCTTTGAGTCATGTTACTAAGCTTCCTCGAGGATGTTCCATGAAGGATTTAGAGGAGCGATGATGTCTCATGACCCATCTTTTATTTTTTTGCTCTCTGTGGTTTGTCTTGAAAAAAACTGGGGCAATTGTGACCTTAGTATGAGTTAGGACATTCTTTGTCTGCAACTATCTATTTTTAGCAAGTGGATGACCTTGCACACCTTGGTTTATCTCATATCATGGTGTTTGTTCTCCATTTGTATAGTTACCGCCCAATGATGATTAATGCAAGGCCTATTATGTTTCAGAAAAAATATTGAATATTTCTAGTACTAACATCCATGTCTTCCATGCTAACACTTCTTCTTTTCTGCATCTTCATCATCCTTATCTATTTTCCCCTATCCTTTTGTCCTTCATCTTCAAGTTCCCTCAAAGATTTCAATAGCACACTCATGTTCTTTGAACCTACTTGTCCTCTCGAGGGGGCATATGACTACTTCCTCGTCATCCTTCCTCATCCTACTTTTACTGGGACATATTTTTCTTTGACACAACGCTGAAATGATATTGTATCAAAGAGGGGCAAAATATAGACACTGAAAATTGGTCTAGGCATGCTACTTCAATTTCTTCATAATTCGTACCTTCATTGTTATAATTAAATAATGTTAATTATTTAATTGTTTTCTAAAAGTCCTTTCTCATCTATTAATTAAATCATTTTAATTATTTAATTAATTCATTTTAACATTTATTCAATCCTGATTAATTAAATAAATATTCTTTATTTAATTACATCACTAATTAAGTTATCCCTTTTCTAAAATTAAATAAATTCTTATTTAATTTATTCTTATCACATTTTCAACTATAATTAAATAAATCACTTAAAATTATTTAATTATTCATTACCTTTTCTTCAGTCAATAATTTATTTAATATAATCCTTAAATTTCAAATGTTGAATTAAATAATCATTTAATTCATAAAAAGAATTATTCCTAACATATGCTTCTATAATTAGGTAATTGCTTAGTTATCTAATTATTCATTCACCACTTAATTTTACATTTAATTAAATCAGTTCGTTATCTCCTGATCTAATATTTGTCTATTTTTAATGAAGAGATTTCCTGATTTAATCAGTCAGTTATCTTGTTTTATTCTTCTGCGTGCACACATTTATTAATTAAATAACTTTATTTAATCAATTCATTCATTCTTGTGTTTGAACAAACTATTTCCTCCATACTAATCCTCATCTTTACATGCAATTATTATTCTTCTAAGTTTTGAACACTTTCAACTAAAGATTAAATTATTATTTAATCTCAATTCCCACCTTTTATATTTTATCATGTCACTACTAACACTAATCTTAATGCATGTCGAATCTTTCAATCTTAATCATCTGTCTATCTTTCAATCTAAGCCTATCATTCGAAAACCCTATTTTCTATAAACTAGCTTGACCTTCAACATTGTTACTCCTCCCGAAATCTTATGAATTTTTGAAGCGATCTATTATCTAAATCTTCGATGTTTTGCTAAATCACTATCATAGGCTATACTTACACATAGAAATATGAGGGAAATTATAATCAAACGACGAAATGGAGAAGGACAATCGAGGTCATGCATGGAATTTTGTAGTTATTCAATGAGATGGTTCTTTTATTTACGCTTTTATCTTTCCATTGTTCTTTTTTGTTAACTTTAGTTTACATTAGAATTTATTGAATATTGTTATTGCTTTGATCTCCTTTGTTTTCATGATGTTACATGTATCATCTAGCTTCACCATTATTTGCCTACAAAGGTCAATGACAGGGCATCTCATATTTTGTTACTTTCATTTGGCAGAGAAAGTCCCTTTTCTTCCCCTCTTTCGTTAATCCTCAATATATTTTACCTTTTTATAGCAGAATGAATCATACTCTGGTTACAATCATAAGATGCAATCATCTTTTATTAATCTTAGTTTCACAACATTATGCCAAGGGAGGCGCTACACACTTCCATACTTTGTATTCTTGGCACGAAGTCACTCATAGCCTTGTTGACCATTGTAAATTCTTCTTTCCTTTTGGATCTATCTAGTGTGTTTCTTAACTCAACTACAAACTTTGTTCTTCAGTGTCAAGTTCTTTCCTACTTCTGGTAATTAGAATAGTCCAAGTTAATCTAGTTTACTATTAGTATGTTGATCAAGTTTAATCGTTTCCCATGAGCTATTCCATTCAGAAGCAATCGCATGTGTTTTGCTACATGTGTTCCTTGATAATGCACACTTATTTCTTTGTGAGCTATATCCTTCTTGAAGTTTGAGCATTTTTAATAATTATAAATTTAGGCATTTTTGAGCTCAATTGATGTACTTAAGTCTTTAATGATTTGGTTCTATAAAATATGAGATAAATCTACATATATACATGTATGTGCAAATACAGATATAAAAATGCTTTTATATTCATATAATGCTGATGAAATTTTATATTTGTATTCCTTTAGCATATGATTGTGATTAGTCCCCCTGGTAATGTTAGTATTCCTATGTAATAATATATATTCATGACTATTCAATTCGATGCCTTCATTTTGAAATTGTATCTTAGTGATTTGCATAGGTTGAATGATTTAAGTGAAGATAGTCTCTTATATTTAGAATTTATGTGAATATTTTAAATGAATACATATATTTGTATGTGATATTAATTAATTATATTGTTACTTTTAAATATATGTATATATTTGTATGAGATATTAACTTACCTTAAATATGTATAGTTACGTAAAGAAATAGAAATTAAATTATAAAGTAATCTTTAATTATGTTTTTATAAAAGAAAGGTATTTTAATTGTGGGACAAAATTTATGTTAATAATCAAGATTGCCAAAGGTTATAGTTATTTAGTATCTCTAGGAGCCTTGGATGTATTTGTTGTGTGCATTGGAGTTTGATCAAATTATATTTTGCATTCGTTATATTATGTGATTTGATGTATTGTATTCGTTATATTATTAGTTTGATAAATTCTATATTATGAGTTGCATATGATTATATTTGGGATATTAGAAAAAAGAATGTTATTTAATAAATGATGTAAATTGGATAGTTTCATTTACTTAAATATTAAATGATAAAGTTAAGTAGGTTATTTTGTTGGAAATAATGTAGGGATGTCTCAATTAATTATTATATCTTACAAGGGGAAAATTGACTAGACTTATATTTGTCTCTTGTTATGTGAGCATTACTATGGTATGAATTAATGGATTGAGAGATTTGTGGAATAACTAGTGATAATATAAATATTTGTGTAATTTAGATTTTAAAGTATTAAACTATTATGCTTCATTGCATGTGTGCGGATGTCTTCATGGTCATGATTAATTGATTGATTATGTCTTGATTATGGATTAAGTGGTTATGTAATTGTTGTCATTTGTGTGACACATGTTCAAGTTTTTGTGTCATCGGGAAGTATGTTTAATATGTTGGATCTAGAGGCGTTAGAGGGAGTATTTTGTATGTATGATTTTTATGATGATTTCACTTTGGAAATGGTTTGGCAATATTTTGTGTTGTGTGCAAGATGGTCAATGCCTTGCACTGTATATGGATTCTTATGATTATGTGTGCAAGATGAGCAATGCCTTGCACTGTGTATGGATTTATGTGGATTATGTTATGTATGTAAGATGATAAATGCCTTGCTTGATGTGTAGGGTATAATAGTTATAAGTAGGGGAAGTGGCTCTCATGGGGGATGAAACCCAAAGTGGTGTCCAAGATAACCCATTGAAGATTTTCTTAATCTAGTGATAACCTATATAATGAATTAGGGGGATGGGAAGATTTCACACTAATCAAGATAATGGTATGTCTCACTCATGGCTCATGTGCTCATGTAGGCTTGAGATGAGATGGGAAGGCATGGAATGGAAAGATCAACTACCTTGTCCTCACGAAAGGTATGTTGATTATGCATGAGTTTGTATGGGGGTCGAGGATCGATAGAGGCTGCCAAGATAACCTAGGATGGGGGTCGGGGCCTAGGAAGATCTTCCAGGATAACCCATAGCAAGCTATATGATGACACTCCTCCCTATTGCAGACTATCATTCCCTGGTTGTTGTTTTTCTCCTATTGTGTGTGCCTCTAGAAGTAATGTAAGTGTTGTATGTGATGTTGGCATTGTAATAGTGTTGTGTTGGAGTCATGTATAGCCCCTGTTTATATTAGTTTATTATCTTCTTGACTGTCTGTATGATGTGGGTCCTTGTGTTATCTCCTAGCATGTGGGGTGGAGCTTAGGGTTCCACATGGTCGGGAGGTCGGTGCTTTTTCCTCCATTGGGTATTATTGCTGCATGTTCGAGTGCGTGGAGATTGTTCTCATTGTTGTGGACCCTAGTTACAAATTCTGTTCCAATTCGTGAAGAAAACCTTTATGTATATGTATTGGAAATTGTATCTCATATTGTACTTTGATGTATTCTTTCCACATGTACTCTAGGAAGCATTGACGTAACATTGTAATAATGTAACAAATATTGTTGTACCCTTCTTGTAATGGATATTATAATGCGACGTATCTTGCATATGTTGGTTAGAAATGTTTTTATTCAATGATGATTATCAGTTGACATGTTATGAAAGTAAATAATGTTGAAACATTTAATATGGTGTTTTCAAATGAATCTTGCATGTTAGATAACTCAGGTCATTTGATAAGTTAATGAAATGACTAACTATTTTGATTATTTAGTTTTGTGAGTAGCGTAGTTAAGGATCCTTAGAGGACTTAGTTTAGATTATTATGAAAACTATTTTTATTTCATTTTTTTTTTTAATTGTTCCATTAATATGGCATGTTTAGTGTTGTCCTCTAGGGTTCCTTGGCAGGTCGTTACAAAAAATCATGGCATTAAAAAGCAATATTCAACTCCTAGAACACCTCAACAAAATGGAGTTGATGAGAGAAAGACTATGGCAGTCAAAGAGATGGCAAGAACAATGATTCATGATGCAAATATGCCTAACATATATTGGAAAGTAGTATATACAACTATATACATTCTAAACAGGGTGCAGCTAAGAGTAAATACTAAATTTACTCCATTTGAGCTATGGTATGGTAAGTCAACAAATGTTGGTTATTTTAGAATCTTTGGTAGTAAGTTTTTTATCAAGAGAGATGATGATGGTTTGGGTAGTTTTGAGTCTAGGAGTAATGAAGGTATATTCTTAGGCTATTCTACACATAGTAAAGCCTATAAGTGTTTCAATAAAAGACTCAAAAAGATTGTAGAAAGTGTCAATGTTAAAGTTGATGAAAGGTTGTAGCCTTGTGAACAATCTTGGGAGCAGCAGATGGAAGATGATGTGGAAGAAGTTCAAGTTCCAAAAGAAGAGGTGGAAGATCTAGTTGAAGAAGATGCTATTGAAAAGCCTATGGAGTCTATAGCTAAAACTCCTTCAAAAAATCCTCCAAAATCTCTACAAAGAGATCATCCTCATAAGTAGATTATTGGGAACAAAAGTGTTGGTGTGAAAAAAATAAGGATGCTTGCTAACACAAGTGATCAAGTGCATGTTTATTTAATTTCAGAAATCAAACCAAAGACCTAAGTAGATGCTAGCAAAGATGAGTGTTGGGTTAAAGCTATGGAGGAGGAATTATACCGGATTGAGAGGAACAATACATGTGAACTTGTTCCTAGACCCAAAGACAAGAATGTTGTTGGAGCAAAAATAGGTTTTTAGAAACAAACTTGATGACAAAGGTAATATAATGAGGAATAAAGCTAAACTAGTTTGCAAAGGATACTCTCAAGTCGAGGGTATTGATTTTGATGAAAAATTTGCACCTATAGCTAGACTTGAGGCCATAAGAATGTTTCTATCTTTTTTAGTTTACAAGAATTTCAAGGTGTTTCAAATGGATGTTAAATCACCATTTCTCAATGGTGATCTTGAGAAGGAGGTTTACATGGAGCAACCTGAGGGTTTTGAATGTGAAGGAAAGCAAGATCATGCTTATAGACTAAAAAAGGAATTCTATGGATTGAAACAAGCTCCTAGATCATGGTACTCTAAGTTGGATAAGTATTTGCAAGGAAAAGGGTTCACAAAAGGAGGTGATGAAAAAAATTTGTATTTCATGATAAAAGGTGAAGATATTCTTCTTGTTGTTGTCTATGTAGATGACAATATTTTTGGTAGCAATGATGATAACATGTGTAGTACTTTTCCTAACATCATGAAATCTAAATTTGAGATGTCTATGATTGGAGAGTTTTCTTTCTTTCTTGGGTTGCAGGTCTCACAACTTGAGAAAGGTATTTTTATCTCTCAAATGAAGTATGCAAAATAAATTCTCAAAATATTTCAAATGGATGAAAGTAGACTAGTTGGGACTCCTATGGTCATTGGATGCAAACTAGGAAAATATGATGACTCACTTGATGTGGATCAGACCTTATTTAGATCTATGATAGGAATTCTCTTGTACTTGACAACCTCTAGGCTTGATATCATGTAGGTTGTATGCTTAGTGGCAAGATTTCAGTCTTCTCCCAAGTAGTCTCATCTTAATGCAATCAAGAGAATCTTTAGATATATCAATTATGGCACTATAGATTATGGTTTATGGTACCCTAGACATGATGATTTTACTTTGCTTACCTATACTGATGATGATTGGGTAGGGTGTATTGATGATAGAAATAGTACTAGTGGAGGAACATTATTCTTGGGTGGCAGATTAGTGTCTTGGTATAGCAAGAAACAAGAATCAATGGCTCTATCAACTACTAAAGCAAAATATATTGTAGATGCCTCATGTTGTTCTCAGGTTTTTTGGATGGTTCAAACACTCAAAGTGTGACAATACTCGTGCAATCAGTATCTCCAAGAATCCTATTATGCATGCAAGAACCAAACATATTGCTATCAGATATCATTTCTTGAGGGAAAAGGTTTTGGCTAATGAAGTTGTTTTGGATTACATAGCTTCTAGTGATCAAGTTGCTGACATCTTTACAAAAACATTGCCAAAGCATGTCTTTGAATACTTAAGGGACAAGCTTGGTGTCCTTTCACTTGCTTCTCTTCAATAAATATAGTCTTATTATGCATGGTTGTAGGGGGAGGCTATTCATTTACACTATAATCCCTCATGTGGATATTTTAATAGGTGATAGTCATGCATATTTTGGGTGCAGTATGCTTGTTTAGTAGTGTTCTTGAATATTTATTATTATGTTTAGTGATATTTCATGGTGTGTCATGTTTCATTCAAGGTGCTTGATGTCTCCTCCAAGACAATGTATAATTGGTGATGGATTCTTGTTTGTAAAAATATTTTCAAATGATCTTTTGGTGCCTCAAGTGAAAGTATCTCAGTCATAGACATTTGTTCTTGCTATGGGTGTTTGGTCCATTTTCAATGACAAGAGTTGATTATTGTTAGCTTTGGAATTGTTTGTCATTGATGTCAATCATATCTTGATCACTACTTTGGGTTTGCAATTTAGTTGATTCAAAAGTATTCTCCATGGTTTAGGTTTTTCATGATGTAGTATTGGCACATTGTTGTTCTAGCATTGATGTTCTTCTTGGAAAATATTCATTGTTCAAAAATTTCTTTAACCTTGGTTGATGTATATGGTGACTAGGGAAATTTGCATACCTTCAAGGTTTTTGAGATGTTTGTAATTATAAATTCCAAAGTATCAATTTTTTTTTTTTTTTGAGAAGTAACATGCACTAGCAAGTTAAGGATGCTTTAGGAAAGGTTGAAGGGTGATTATGAACATTGTATTCATCGGCCTCTTCTAGGGTTACCGATTCAAAATTGAACTGTGTTTTGTTTGCAAAAGAATAGTTCATCGTGTATAATGAAGGTTTGAAGTTTGGTGCATGTGGCAGAAAACTTAGGGTTGATGTTTGAGAGACAAACGACTTGGGTCGAAGCTTAGAGAGCAGAAAGTTTACAAGATTTTGTTGATAGTCAATGGTGGCTATGGACAATTGAATGATTTAGTGGTTTGTGTATTTGAGATTTGTAAGAAAATTTCAGTTACATTCTCTCTTAAGCCGAGGTATGGCATTATTGAGTTTTGGAAGGTTATTGATTTCTATATATATTAGATGTTTGAGCTTGGCATATGATTAGATAGTGAGGTGAAAGCTTAAGACAACAAAATACATTTGATTTAGTTGCTTTGATTTCTTTTTTTTTGTAAAAAGAGGTTTCTTTCAAAACCCTATATTGTAGTTGCTAGATAAAATGTATCCTTGAATATGCTATAAATTGAATCTTGCACTTTAAAGAACTCTTGCAAAAGAAAATTGAATAGTTTAATGTATTTTGTGTGTTCTAGGATTCAAATGAAGTGGATTCTATAGGGTCCATGAAATGCATTAAGGTAGTGTTGGAAACAAGCAACACTGAAAGCGGGGTGAATCAGTGTTCGACAAAAATTAACTTTGTTATTCTGATCATTAACCCACTTTAAGCATTCAACCAAAAGAAATATGTAGAAACATAAATAAAATAACCACAAAACCATAACAAAAGTATTTTTACATGGAAACCCTATTAGGGGAAAAACCACGGTAGATGGCCAATCCACAATATAATATGAGTATACTCAAAAAGAAGTTTACAATATGGGATTGCACTTGCATTCAGGCTCACAGCCTAGAGCTCATTGCTAAAAATAGGAAGGAACACTACCTTACAGAGATTTGGATTAGATCCAAGAGAATGAACTGGAAGAATAGCATCTAAAAATGCTTGATTATAGTTCTAGTTAGGCTCAGTTGTTGATCTTCTATCCTTTTGACTTATATTGCACTTCTACTTTGCTCTGCTCTGACTTGCACCACACAATCTTTATGCGCAAGTGAAACTGTGCATAAAATTTCTCTAATAGTATTCTGATATTTACAATACACATTGACACACCACACATACACATCAAAATGATATAATAGATCATACATATATATCTATGACTAACAATTTAATTGCAACAAGTTGGCTTTAATAAAACTTAAAAATATTGGCAACTATCAGCTCAAATCTTAAGAATTATCCAATGTGCATCCACAATGGTCGTCCACAACTTAGCTTCGACCCAAAACATAATGATCAAACACAAAAATATTTGAATATTCTTGAATATCCACACCACATTTTATCAACTGAGTTGGCCCCAAAATATTGATAAAAAAAAAAGTATCAACTAGATCTCCAAAACTACACATGACTTGGTATGAGGCACTAAGATTTATGGATAACACAAGAAATACACCGATGCAACTTTTGTGAGATCCACAACTCAAAATAACAATTGGAAATCTGCAGGTGAATCGTTGAACACCAAACTGTTAGATGCTCTTTTCTTCCTGACTATCCACAATCTGACTATTGGTGTGAGAAAATGGTGTCATGCAGATCCAATTACTGACTAGGGTTTCCATCAATGACAACACCAAAGCATAATTGCATTGTCTCTTGCCAACAATCTCCACCTTTGGCATTGATGGCAGCACTTAGTGAAAAATGACTAAGTGTCAGATCAAAACCAACATGAATTACACTACCACTACAGAATTTTAAAAAGAAACTTCAATCTTGGCTTAGAAAAGCAACTCCCCCTATGATGAATATACATTTTTCACTGTACACTTCTCCCCTTTTAACATCAATGGAAAAAATTGGGGAAACCGAAACAAAGTTCCAAAACTATACAAGCATGAACTTGTAACTTACAAAAGTTTGAAAATATATGCAAAATCTTTCTTTAGCACTCTTAAATTGTCATTGCAAACCTTTTTGAGACTCTCCAAAATTGTTATGTGACAACACATTAAGTAAGATTGAGCTTTTGCAGATTCTAGGTTCACTGGGTCACTAACTACCACAAAAACTTTCGCTTCCTTCAAGGAACTCACCATTATCTCAATCTTCAAACAAATTAGTCCTCTAAGTTCACTTACTCTCCCAACAATCATGTCATTTTCACTCTTTAAACATCTTATTTTTTCAAGTAGAGATGTTACTTGACCTTCTTGTTGACTAACATCACTAGCTAATGGATCAAAAGTATCAGAAATGATAGCTAATTGATTTTCAAGATCCTTAACCTTTTTCTCATTACCTTCAGTAAACTTGGACAAAACCAAACATGCCTTAGAGGCCTTTCCAACTTTAGATATAGAACCTTGAATGTTATTCATGCAAATGGCTAACAAATTCTTATTCTTTGCAATCACTTCCTTCAACCAACTAAGTCTTTTACCATTAAAATCTTTTTTCACTTTATCCTCAACAGATTGCTCAAGAGACTCGAATTAAGTACTTACAACATTTATGAGCTTCTTTAGCTCATCAGAAGAGGAACCAGATGGATCCATGACATGAGTAGGCATTATTTTTTGTAGAATTCTAAATGCAAGACTTAGCAATTCACTATACTCTATGTGAGACTTCAAAATCTTCTCACTAGCCTTAGCTTGAGCAATTGATGTGACCTTCATAATCTGAATTGGGGATAAAGTGGATAGATTGATTGAACTTTCATCTAATTCAGGATCAAAATCTTCCTAGTGCTCCATCAAAGATCTCTTCACTTCCTTGGCAGTGTCTCTTGCCTCCACTCTAATTTCCTAAACTTTTTCCTCTTCAACCTTAGGTTCTTCATAGACTATTTCTGGATTGCTTTTAGGCACTTCAGCCTCTTCATTCTACACCTCCTTCTCCTTAGCTAATACCACCTTAGGAACTTTAGTTTCCATAGGTGTCTCTATAATTTCCACATTAGGAGGAATCTAAAAATCCTCAGCATCTGCTTTCACTTCTCATTTTCCAGAATATTTTCAGTATTCAATTCCTCAACATTAATCTTATTCTTTGACATAAACTCTTCCAGAATCTCCTTGGTTTCACCAACAACAACATCAATTTCACCAATCATGAGCTTACTCACCCTTATCTTGCTCTTAAATTCCTTTTTAGCCTTTTCAAGAAGTGAATTCATCTCCTAAATTTACATTTTTGGACATAAATCTGCAAGAATTCTCTTTCTTAGATTCTCTTCTTCTATTCTAGCACTTAATCTTCTCGACTCCAAAATATCACACAGACTCTTTGGTAAGCCAAACATAATCTAGACAAGAACTTTATTGAAAATGTTCATATGTTTTATTGTGGCTTCTTCAAGAATTATTTGACCTAATTTATCAAAAGTTTCATACAATTAATAGAGGGGCTTAAGATTACCATCCTTGATAATTGCATTCTCAACTTCCTCAACTGACATACCAGGTTTATCAACTTTTTCCATCTTTTCTTTTTCTTCTTTGCCAAAAGATTTTCTCTTGTTTAACTTGACAGTCTAAGTTCTAGTAGCCTTCATTTCTCTCAAAACTTCTTCTAATTTTGTTTCCTCATCTTTTGAAACAGGTTCATATGTTCTTGTGCTTTTATTCTTCTTCCTTTTATCAGAAGGCTTGTCTTGAGCTGGCTTCACTATAGGAGTGGATAAGGATGGGGAACTCCTTGTAGATATAGTGTGGGAAAAAGATGCTCCCAGACTAGTAGACTCTTTTTTTGCTTTCTCTGCTTTAGCCTCTTCTCTCTTCCTTCTCACTTCTTTCAATTTCTCTACAGGTATGCCCATATTTTCTGCAAAAACTTCTACCTCTTTCCTTACTCTTCTAACTATCACCGGTTTTTTCAATTCCACATGAACCTACATAATTTCCAAACCTCTCTTCTCCCTAATCCAAAGGTGAACTCAACAAGTATTTTGCATACATCTTGAAAATGTTATCCTATACTTCATATCCCATAGGCATGATCCATATTGTTTTGGGATCAACAACTTCCATATAACATTGGTCAATATCCACCATGAAGCAGATAGTATCTTTGTATTGTTCCATAATTGAAGTGGGAATTCTTTCCCTGACATGCATCATATTATGGAAATTTTTGAAGTATCCCCAGAGGGTAGTATTCTTGACGTAACGATCACCAATTCCAAACAACATATTCCTTATCTGAACAGCTATAGGCTCATCATTTTTCCAATGTACTTTTCTAACACTCAGAACCTCATCCATGAAATAGAAAAATAAACATAATAGCAAATTACCATATTTTAAAGTATTATTCTTATCTTTTTTTATTTTACTCAAATTCTCCATTAATTGACTTCTGAGCAGCTCGCACAAGTCATATTCTACATTTTTCTTTACTATTTCATAAGCTGCATAGATGGTCATACCTGATACAAAATTATCCCAGCTAGAATGGTATATCCTGTAGCCAATGACCATTGATGCAAATTTTACATCCACTTTAGCAATATCTTCTATTGTCATTTCCCTTCTATCCCATTGCACACCTGTTGCCTTAGTAATCTTCTCATTCTTCATGGATTTCAAGATTGGAAGTCTACCGGTGGAATTCAGACCTATGACTACACATATAGCCTCTTTTGTGATCTTGAAGGGTATATTTAGCCATATGAACTTGGCATGAACAGGACTCAAGATGTATCTAACCCATTCATTTTCCTCAAATATGGGAAATTTCACAAACTATGTGAACTTCTTCTCCTCTATGGTTTGAAATTTTGGCTTTATAGTAAGATCCTCTTTAATTATATGATGGGAATATAGATTCATTATTTGAGAGCTTCCTAATTCTTCAATATTGGCATGTATATAAGCCCTAATATCTTTTGTGTACAATACTCCGTACGGTATAGATGAAAATGCTCCTAAGGGCTTGGTCTCAACAGACTTATAAGGGTGTCATTTGAATTTAGGATGGGGTATGTCCTTAACCTTTACTACCAATTGAGTGGCCATGATTGCAAATTCACAAATTCACGGGCTTTTCAATAAATACCTTTCTATCGAATCAGAGTTTGATCTTAGATTCTTCTTTACACTTTGAATCTCTCCACAATTTAGAAAAGTTCACTCCAGGGCTCTTCAAATTGCTTTCCTCCAAAATTCAAAGTGACAAATGAAGGATAAAAAATTTCTTTTATCATTCGCACAACTAACTCTTTTGTTGCAATAAATGCTTTTACCCTAGTTCATCCAGTTACTATGTTTTCATGCACTGAGATAGATAATTCTTTTCCGGATCTCCTATACTGCATAATACCTTTTTAAATTGGTTCAGCAACGTCTAAAAAGCATTGATCCACCTACTGGACTGGTCCACATTCCAGTATAAATTTCCTGCAAGGGGGGTTAAAGGATTTTTCTGACAGCTCCCCCTAGGCCAAAGGCCTAAAACTAATTCCTAGGGGAATTACCAGAAGTAGATTCTGGTGTTGGCATATTTCCTTCAACAAAGGGATTATTTTTCACCCATTTCTTTTGCATTTTCCTCTTGATCACATCTGTAGTAGCTTTCCCTTTTCCTTTGACATCCTGCTATGTATTTTGTCTTACCAAACCTCTTATGTTCCAACAAAATCTAGCAATATGGCCAAATTTGTTGTAGTTGTAACACACAACATTTCTCTAAATTCAAACCAACTATTCCACTAATTTTTCCTTGATTTGCATTGGTTAGCAATATGCCCAAGTCTATTGCATGCATAACATCTGATATCTCTATGAAAGTTATTAATCACATTTCTACATTCATTGGACTTATGACCATACTTATAGCAATTAAAGCATTGACCTGAGAATGATGGTCCACTTGTGTTCATCCTGCTCCTACACTAAGAAGCCATATGACCAAATTGTTGCAAGAAAAATAGTAACCATTGAATCTTTGAGCATTTTGTTGTCTTACTGGATCCCTTCTAGCTCCATTCATCTAATTTCCTTGCCTGAATCTCCCTTGTCTAGATTTCTTTTGTCCAGATCCGAAACTTTCTCCTTCTTCATATCCAAGACCTCGCCTGTCACCATCAATCCTCTAACCTTTAATCAGCTCATCAAGTTTGGTTGAACTGGCTTTGAATTTCTCCTTGTACTCATTTACAATAGTAAGTTCATCTCTGAGATCATCAAGTTGTTTTTCAAGGATTTCCTCATTGTTTTTAGATTGTTCCAATTCATTGTCCAATCGGCTGCATTGTTCAGATTTTTCTTTGAAGGATTGACCAAGATTTTCTTCATTCTTCTTTCTATCTTCAATTTCCTTGATCATTTTCATCATGATGGATTCCATCTCACGCTTCAAGGAAACATTTTCTCTAGAAAATTTTTTACACTCTTTTGTTTTCTCCTTCAAGGCATGACTGAGTTGTTCATCTTCCATGCTTCTATTCTTCTAATTGGGCTGATCACATAATTCCTTTCTCTTCTACCTTGATTCATTGATTTTGTCTTTCAATGACTGGATGAATATTTCTACATTCTCAAGACTTTCTTACAATTCTTGGTTCTATGAATTTGACTGGTCAAGATCATCCAAGGCCACCATAAGTTGTTGTTGAACACTGCTTGTATCCATTGAAAATACTTTCCAAGATCTCCCCAAGCTGTTAGACTTCTTTTGAGGTACTAGCTCTGATACCAATTGTTGGAAACAATCAACACTGAGAGGGGGGGTGAATCAGTGTTCTACAAAAACTAACTTTGATATTCTAATCATTAACCCATTTTAAGCATTCAACCAAAAGAAATATGCAGAAGCAGAAAGAAAATAACCAAAACACCATAACACAAGGATTTTTTACATGGAAACCCTATCAAGGGAAAAACCATGGTGGATGTCCAATCCACGATATAATATGAGTATACTCAAAAAGAAGTTTGCAATATGGGAATGCACTTGCATTTAGGCTCACTTCCTAGAGCTCACTTCTCAAAATAGGAAGGAACACTACCTTACATAGATTTGGATTAGATCCTAATACAAAGCCAAAAGATACAAACCCTTTCCAATTGGAAACTTGCCTTCAAGAGGAATCCAACAAGAGTATAATGATTATATAAAGCAATACAATCAGTCCTCCAAGTTCAACAATCATTAGAAACACAAATTCCACAATTTCACCCCTCAACTCTAGTAGTACTGGGAACCCAGTTTTCAGACCTTAATAACTTTCCACATAACCAAAAAATGGGTGATTCAAATACCCATTTTTGAGACACACAACACATCCAACAAGTGCATTAGACTCCTTCAGAACTTTTCTTCCAAAATGGCTTTTTTCACTGTTTTGAAGCCCCAATTAGCCCTTTTTTCAAAGGGACCCCTCTACAAACTGACCACCAACCAAAAATAACCTGAAATAGTGTTAGGGAAGGTTTCCAAACTTATAATTTTCCAGGTTTTAGAACCCCAAGAACTTGTTTTATTCCCCAACTCTCAAACCCTCCTTGTAGCCTAGGAACCTAGGGTTTTAGGACACACCTATTGAAAATACATACTCCCAACCATTCCAAACCACATCAACTGCTTAGACATGTTTAGTTTGGTCCCCTCAAGATTCAAAATTCACTGGGTGCCACAATGAAATGTTACATTCGCCACCCATAGGTCTACTAACCCAAATTATGTAAACCACACAAACACCCCCCTCAAACTTACCACACACTCCAAGAACTCAGTCCCTACACTCCTTTCCTTGTGAACACATAAAAAAAACACCAAATGAAGTCCATGCACTGAGTCACATAGGAGTTACAGTAGGTGGATGGAGGATCTCATCTCTAGGAGGCACTCAAACCCTTAATTATGAAAACAAAGCAATCTCTAAAACTTGCTGCTCTCCACACACAAACGATGAACTTAGTCCTTCAAAATAGATGTAAAAGGAATTAAACACATATGTAAACAAGTAACCACAGCCTCAAGTCATGATAGACTTATAGGGCCTGTACAAAGTAGAGTAAGTTCAGGAAATCAATGAAAAAGTCAGCGATCAACATTTTCCAAAGAGGAATTCTTCTTTTAAGAACTGAAAAACAACCTCAAACTTGAGGAATTACATCAATATACCATTGGATCAACTTCAACCACTTCCAAGAACCGACCGACTACCTTAACCACCCCTTTGTTCAACTCTAAAATGAAAATTTTCCAATGCTTGGCCTTAATCATCCCCTTACAACTTGATTTTGTAAATTCCTCTTAACTGACCTACTAAGACCCTGTTGATGGTGTTTTCTGCACAACAAAAAATCAGAAAAAATATAATATCCTATCTCTCTTGAAAGGTAAATCTTTATCAGCAAGCCTCAAGAGATAACCCCAAGGTCTCTAATGTCAGGTCTTGACAATGCATAAACAACTCAATGATAATGTGAAAATGTTGGTAATCATAAGGGGCCTTACAAATGAACAATGTTGGAAGCATAATTTCATCAGATGCAGCAATATGGTGATTCTTTTAATCTTAAAACTAACCCAGATTCAAAATAAACAACAAAAGAGATAAGGGTTAAGAGAGATTCAACTCTAAACTAGCTCCTAAGATCAATCAAAATAATGATGAATGTTGCAAATGGATAGATCTCCAATAAAACCAATCTCTGCTTGATCAAGGACAAGCTCACAACTCTGCATAAATGGTGCAATCTTCTAAGGAAACTGAAGATTTTCATACTATGAATATTCATCCACATACCCAATAACTGACGCAATGTAAATAAGCATCCACAGTTGAACTTAGCACAAAATAAGGTCTAGACTAACTTTACACAACAAATTACAATCAACAAATTGCTAAAAGTATGGAATGGAGATATATCAACATCATTAACATTTTATCATTATTGCAAAAGAATTGAAATCTAACATCTAACATTGAGAATTGGGAACAAGAAACCATAAACTATCAAAGTGTAACACAAATCTTGCCAAATCAACAATCCAATTGCATTAACTTCTCTAGCATTACATAAAAATTTCCAGTCTCTTTCCTCTCCTACAGCTACTGACTTCTCTAACTTAGCCAATTCTGGATTTTAAAGCCTCTAATCAGCTATTCTAACCCCCTAAATTTTACCCCTTTACAAATGAGAAGGCATTGGCCTTTTATAGAAAATTACATTTTTAATCAATGGCTAGGATTTAGTTCATCCAATGGCTGCAATTACACTTCTAGAAGCATCAAGCTATTACATTTAATTTGGGAGCTCATGGTACATCATCATCCAATTGCATAAAAGCAGTTACATCATGGAACAATGAGAAAACAATATTATACCAGCTTGTCATTAATGAAAATTCTAATTGGATGATGAAATCAACTTCACATGTCTTCCAGAAACTCCTTCCAACTGTAGATAGTTTGGGCACGGATTCTCATTCAAGTTCCACTTTTAAAATTTCAATTGAACTCTTCCATATGCAAGTTCCCCTTTTAATATTTATTTAATCCTAAAAAATAGATATCATCATTAGTAGCTCACATGTTAAAAATATTGTGTTATGGTTTTTTGTGGTCCATGTGATTATCATGATTCATGCAATTTAGTCTTACTTCCTTTATGTACTTTGTAACATTTGATTTTTCATGTTGTTTAAGGATCTACCATTGGCTATCACATTTGGATACACTCTTGAAATTGAACATCCAATGATTACAAAGAGATTATGTGTTTTGAAAAACAAT
This sequence comes from Sequoia sempervirens, assembly GCA_007258455.2. NCBI lineage: Eukaryota > Viridiplantae > Streptophyta > Pinopsida > Cupressales > Cupressaceae > Sequoia > Sequoia sempervirens. Next base: position 461,237,735 of record VDFB02047230.1, read on the forward strand.
TGAAATGAATTTGATTATTTAAACAGTAATTCACCCCCCTCTCATTGTTTCACATACTCCAACAATTGTTTCATTTGAATTTTTTTGCATGATATCTTATGTTTGCATCAAGGAAATGCATCATCTATAGTGTTTTTATCTGTTTGAAGTGACAATTATCATCTACAATGATTTTATTTTTTTCAAGGGACTATTATCATCTACAGTGTGTTTATCTATTTCAAGGGATAGTTATCAATGTTGTGATAGTATAAGTTGTCAATACAAGATGACTATGATACTTGGAACTATGCACTCTTTTTGGTGACAGTGTTGTGAAAGTACACTAACTAAGAAGATAGTGGATCATATGGTAATTAGCATAGTGTAACAATATTTTTGTAATGTTTGCAATGACTAAGAGCGGTGAGTACTATGTGTGATAGTGCTAAGGTACAATGCTGCTATAATGGATAGTGACAGTGGTTCTTCATTGAACAGTGAACATTGCTATGATAATGTGGCTACAAAGATGCTTGTATGTCATTCTTGTGCATGGGACAGTCATTCTTATGCTTGGGACAGTCACTATTTTGTCTTTTTGATTTGTATATCATTGCTTTATCTTCATAGGGGGAGTGATTGCTTGATGATGTTGGTCTCTTTATCATTGTTGTCAAAGGGGGAGAGAAAAAGAGAAAATAAGGTGCAAATTTTGTGAATTTGACATCAATTCCAAAGGGGGAGTTTGTTATGTTGGCGTTAATTTTTCATTGATGTCAAAGTCTCTGATGGTTTTCCATTGGAAATAATTTATCAAGGTCAAGTCATTCATTATTCAAGGTGCTTTCATCATTCAAGGGCTTCAAGTCATTCATCTCCATCAAAATACTCAAGTCATTCAGTCAAGGTATGTAATGTGGATAAGTTGATGTTATGCTTCAAGTCACTCAGTTCTTTCATGTTCATTCAAGGTACTTGTTCATACTTTGTCATATCTTTCAAGAAGTTGTGTCAAGAAGAGTGTTGTTTCAAGGTAAAAAGGTGTTGATAATGAGGTTTATTCAAAATGCAAAACCCTACATCAAAGTTTATCAAAGTTGATGAGTATAAATATCACATCTTGCTTCAAAGGCTTTGACTTGACTCAGAAGTCATAGTACAGTTATATGGTTGCAATTTTGTAGAGATATTGAATTTGTCTATGGTTACTTCTTTAATTGAAACCCTAACTTAAGAGCAAAGACCAAGATTTATGTCTTTTTTAAAGAATGAAATACATTTTTTTCTAATTTAGAGGTGATTTCCTATTGTAGGCTAAAGTCACTTAAGTAATTTTCTTGAGGCATCAAGCAACATTCTTTATCGACCCCTTCTTTATGATCAACCTATCAAGTAGGTTAATATTCTTATGAAATATGCTAAATCAAAGATCAACAATTTTGGTTTGAAGTTGGTTTAGGTGACAATAGTGAATCAAGGGCTCATTTTTAGAACTTCTAACAACTATTTCTTGATGGTGCAACATTTAAGGGAGTCAAAACGTCATTTGTTGTTTTTTGCAAAGTTGTTTCCATTTCTGAATGTGAAGAGGTGCGTGATTTTTGATGGGTGCCAAAAACTATCAAGAGTTTGTTTCCTTTTTGGATTGAGAGGGTTTTGGAATGCATGCATCAAAAAAAGGTAGATTTTTCTAAAGAAAATAGTGCTTCTATTTTGGAACCTTTATATACTCAATGTAAGTTTTGAATATACAGTGAATTTCATTAGCTTATCTTTGTATAAGACTGTTCATTAGAAGATCAACATAAAATGAAGTCACATAGGATTTGAGAGTATATGCAAAATTAAGGATGAAAAAGAAGACTAAAAAATTCCTATAATTGATATGAAGATTGTGAACTTCCTATAATTGCTTTGTATGAAGAATGAGAATCTTCTATGTTTCAGAAGATTGTTGCAAAAGTTGATTTAACCTTGGTTGATGTGTATGGTGACTAGGGGCATTTGCATACCTTCAAGTTTTTTGAGATGTTTGTAATTATAAATTACAAAGTATCAAATTAAAGTTTTTTTTTGAGAAGTAGCCTGCACTAGCAAGTTAAGGATGCTTTAGGAAGGGTTGAAGGGTGATTATGAACGTTGTATTCATTAACCCCTTCTAGGGTTACCGATTCATCAAGTGAACTTTGTTTTATTCACAAAAGAATAGTTCATTGGGTATAATGAAGGCTTGAAGTTTGGTGTATGTGGAAACAAACTTAGGGTTGATGTTTGAGAAACAAATGACTTGGGTTGAAGCTTGGAGAGAAACAAATATACGAGATTTCATTGACAGTCAATGGTGGCTATGGATAGTTGGAGGATTCGGTGGTTTGTGCAATTGAGATTTGTAAGTTGTTTTCAGTTACATTATGTCTTAAGCCGAGGTATGACATTATTAAGTTTTGAAAGGTTATTGATTGCTCTATCTATCAGATGTTTAAGCTCGACATACAGTTAGACGGTGAGATGAAAGCTTAAGACAACAAAATACATTTTATTTAATTGCTTTGATTGTTTTGTTCTATAAAAAGAGGTTTCTTTCAAAACCCTATATTGCAGTTGCTTGATAAAATGTATCCTTGAATATGCTATAAACTAAATCATGTGCTTTATAGAACTGTTATAAAATAATAGTGAATAGTTTAATGTATTTTGTGTGTTCTAGGCTTCAAATGAAATGGAGTCTATACGAAATGAAATGCATTAAGGCAGGAAGCTACCATGAGCTTAAGTGAAATAGAGAGACCCTTTGTCTTTTACTCTTTATCTTGATGATTTGTAAATTTCAGTGAGACATAATTATGCTAGTGAGGCAGTAATCAGTGAGATTCTTTTCTAGTGAGGCAGTAATTAGTGAGATTCTTTTCCAATGAGGCTGTAATCAGTGAGATTACCATTTGACCAGTGAGGCCTAATAAAATACATTTTATGAGTGGTTTTTTCTCCCTATAAAGTGTTTTCCACTAAAAAAAAATACTAGATGTTATGGTTTTTTGTGGTCCATGTGATTATCATGATTCATGCAATTTAGTCTTGCTGCTTCCTTTATTCACTTTGCAACATTTGAGTTTTCATGTTTAATGATCTACTATTGGATATCACATTTGGATACACTCTTGAAATTGAACATCCAATTATTACAAAGAGATTATGTGTTTTGAAAAAAAATTGAATTGAATTTGATTATTGAAACACTGATTCACCCCCTCTCTCAGTGTTTCCCGTACTCCAACGAGTGGTATTAGAGCCATACCCTTGCAAAAAGTTTAACCAACTTAGGGGATTCCTAGTGGAGTACTTTCCATGGAAAATCAAGAAGATTTTTCTACTTCCAAAGCACCATTATTTGATGGTGCTGGCTATGCTTCTTGGAAATATACAATGCAACATCATATAACTTCTCTAGGCTATGAGGTTTGGCATGCAGTTGAGAATGAGTACACCGTCGATGTTGCACCCTCTACTCCAGAGGAGAAAAATGCCTATGATCGTGATGCTAGGGAAAAAAATGCTATTTGTTGCAAATTGAATAATGGTGTACTTGTTAAAATTATGGATTGTAAAACTACAAAGTCTATTTGGGATAAACTGTGTAGTATTTATGAGGGTAATAAAAAAGTTAAATAGGCTAAGTTACAAAATTTTAGAGAAAAATTTGAAGGTATAAAGATGAATGAGGAACAAAAGGTTGTTGATTACCTTCTTAGATTTCAAGAATCATTTAATTCAATTCATGGTCTTGGTGAGACTTTAACATAATCAATTGTCATCAAGAAAGTGTTAAGATCATTGACACCTAAATATGATCCCAAAGTTTCTGTTGTAGAAGAAAGGGAAATAAAAAAAATCACTTTAGATGAACTCCATGGCACCTTTACTACCTATGAAATGAGAATATGTAATGATAATCCCACTAGCAAAGAAACTACTTTTAAGTCTATGAAAAAGGACAATGACATAAACTCATATTTAGAGAAATTGGATGACAATGAGTCCTTACTTGTGAGAAAACTGAAGAGAGGATCAGGTAGATATAAAGGGATGTTACCTTTTAAATGTTTTAATTATGTAATTTTGGTAAGATTGGGAATTATGCTGCTTAATGACCTAATAAAGACCCTCAAAGTGATGAGGAAGATAGTAGAAAACAGGGAAAGAAAAAATAGTACAATTTTAAAAAGAAGAAAAGTCTGTTTGTTGATATAATAGATAGTTTCTCATTAGGATCTATTGAAGAAGGAGAAGAAACCATGTTTATGACTACCATTAGTCCTAATGAAAAATAGAAAGAATAGATTGCATATCAATCAAATCATGATGGAGAAGAAGTTGATCTAGAGGGTGAATTAATATGTGCCCTTAGTGAAATAAAAGAATTCAAGAAGGAGGTTGTAGTACAAAAAAACCAAACCCAAAAAGACACTAGAAATCTAATTAACAAAATTAATGAGTTTGAAAAGAAAATCTTAAATCTAAAACTGCAACTTGAAGAGAACAAGAGAGTTACAAAAATTACTAAAATCTAGTTGGACAACAAAGAAAATCAATGTTGCATACTAGAGGAAAAAATTGTAGCCTTGAGGAAAAAACTTGATATGTGTGATAGCAGTGATAAGTTAGCAGACCTTTTGGGAAATCAAAAAGACCATAAGGATAAGATTGGTCTAGGATTTGTAGAAGGGAAATGCTCACATTCCAATGAACCATGACAAGCTGATGTCACAAATGAAAAGCTTATGAAATCATCAATTGACAAAAGGAGTAATTCATTTAGGTGTAATTTGCATTTCTTTGGCTACTACTTCTATTGTAACTAATATGGGCATAAGGCAAGTGAATGTAGGGTTATCTCTAGAAGGAGACCAAGCTTCATAAATGGAAATATTTTTAAGTTCTTGAATAAGTTGAAATGTTTTAACTATGGAAACATTGGACATATAGCTAGGTTTTGCAAACCTAACTTTTCAATGCATAAAAACAAAACCAACATTCATCTCAAGACACCTTCTAAGGCAGATAAAACAAAATTAGTTTGGAGACCAAATAGGATTGATAAAAAGGCTGAAGTTATGCTTGTTCAAAATGACCTACATGTCAAAAAGGAAGACCTATGGGTTGTAGACAATGGATGCTCTCACCACATGACTAGTGATAAGAGCAAGTTTGTCAACCTTAAAGATTATGTTGGTGGTTCAAACAAGTTTGGGAATGATTTATGTATTATGATTAAGGGAAAAGGTACCATTCTTCTAGATGATGATACTCCTTTACATGATATGCACTATGTAGAAGGTTTAACACACAATCTTCTGAGCATAATTCAGATTTGTAAAAATGGATTTAAAGTTACATTTACTGCTCAAGGTTGTAAAATAAGTAAGAAATCAAGAAAAATAGTTGTAGTTGGCTTAAGGAAAAAAGGGAACATTTATAATCTTCATGAGACTGTAAATAGAAGGAAAGTTGAATCTAAGCTTATGCATTATGCACAAGTGACATCTATTTGTGCATGAATGGAAGCATGAAGTTAGGGGGAGATGCTTACAACTTTAGCATTCAAACCCTTTATTAAGCAACAAAGAAGGTTGTATCTTTGCAGTGTTTTGGTGTTATGATGGTGGCAATAGTTCTAGTTTGATAATGTCTTTTGAGCCTTTGAAAATGCTTCAACTTCTTCTCTTTAGACAACTTGTTGGAGGTCTACCAACAATTCCTTGATTATATCTCAGTGCTACCACTGTAATATTGCTGAGCAAAGAGTTTTAGTAAAGGAATCCTTTGACAATAGTGTTTGCAAGGTAACAATGTGATAGTTCTAATACTTGCAATCTATGTCAGATCATTTTGATGATAGTAAAATAGTGAAGTACTCTTAGTTCTCTGCCTTGCCTTTTTTTGCTATGGTTTGGTGTATTCCTTCTAGTGGTCACAGTATAATTACTATTGGGATGATCATCTGATAGCGGAAACTTTGTTTATTTGGTGTTATTCATTAGTTGGTTATCCATGCATACTAGTGTTATCAGTTTATGTTTGTGACATTCTATGAGGATTTATGCCAAAATTACTATCCAACAGGTTGATGATTATGCATTACTCTTTGATATTTGACTACTATGAGTGTTATGTTTCAAGATTTTTTCCTTGTCTACTCTGCAGACTTTGTCACTATTTGGTGATCTTTACATAGTTATATAGTCAACACTCTTCTATTTTTCATTTGAGAAGGAAAAAATGTGAAGTATGAACTACAATTGTTAGTATGATCTCTTTCAATAGCTTTTATGGTCACATTTGCTTGTTTCCTTGCACATTGTATGTGTGGACAAATATTTCAATATAGTTTATGAAATGAACTTGTGTGGCAGTCAAAAACACAATTGTAATTTGGTGACCTAATGATTTGATATAGTGACAGTTTACTCAATGGATATTAGAGCAGTCAAAGTTTGCAAATGGCTTGTTGCATTTCTCTTTGGACAGTTGTTTGTCAAGTATCATGAAAAATCCTTTTGTTTGTCTTCTTACATATCTTTGTCTTCTTGCATCTACATAATGGAGTGTTTAGTTGTATTGTGACAATGGAAGTATAGTTCAATGTTTGATGGTAGAATGGACTATTATCTCAAGTCTTTGATGCAGTTATTTTTGGGCTCATAGTGTGTAGTGCTTGTGCATTGCATTGTTGTTTTTAGATTGGCATGATAGTTTGTGACAGTGCCTGATGGTGTTGTGGACTCAGTGGATAATGGAATTTCCAATATAATGATACTATGCTTTGGTAACTAATAACTTCTTGATTTTTAGTTTAAATGAACTAAATGAAGACATGAAAATTTCACTTTGGTAATCACTATCATGTTGGCTTGATGATATGATTCAAATTTCTGCCAATACACAACTTGTAATTTTGGTTATTGGTAATTTTAATGAGTTGGTAATATGGGCAGTTCGTATTACATTTGAAATTCTTGTTTATCATGCCCACACACTATAATTTCTCTTGATGCTTATAAATTATGCATACATTATGGTTTATCATGCTCACATAGGCTTTGTTCTTGAGACAATGAACAGTAGATGCCTTACACATAGTGCAATACAACTTTGTGATAGTGGTTCTTACCGGTGTACGTTTTCCTATGCTCAATGATATTGGTTGTTTGGAATATGAAAGTATGCATCTTGCTTTTTTCAATGGGTTTGGACAATGGCATTAGTTTAAGACAATGCACATTCTTGAGAAGTATCTTGATTGTTTTTCCATATATGCTCTTTGTTCTTCCTTTGCTAATAATGCACTCTGTTACATAATGTTGTGTAATTTTATGCTCAAACTATGTATGGGTTTGCACACAAGTTTATGGTATTTATTTTTGGTTCAAAGAGTATGGACCTAGATATAGTGGATTAGATTATGTAACAATGGTATAGTTGTCTTTACTTGCTTGCTTTTGGGAGCGACGTGCATAATAAAGGAAACAATTTATATGTAGAGAAAGAGTAAGGAAAGGAAATTCTAGTGCAACTGAGAGAGAAATAGGATAGGCCACACAAGGGAAAAAGAAGGGGATCATAGTGCAAACAAGGTGGAGATTATGTGAACAAATCTACCAAGTTGAGGAAGTTGATCAACGAACTTGTAGAAGAATGAAGTTTGGAAGAGGTCACTTTAATTACAGATTGAAACATGAGAAGTTTTGCACTAATGTGTTAAAGGCATGGAGCAATCAATATGATAGGAGTTGATGAGCTTGGTAGAGTGAAGGATAAGTGGAGGCGCACTAGCATAAATAGATGTATTGGGTAGTGTTGAATGATTGTCAACCAATACAGAATCAAATCATAGTGAAGATATTGAGGGAGTCATGCATGATATGTCTAAGAGATCTGAATACAAATATTAGAATGTATGAAGGGTTGAAGGAAAGATAGAAGCTGATTAAGATTGGCATATGTGAAGGAAGTTCATGCCATGAATTAAGGATCATCAAGGGAAATAAAAGTCTTTGCAATCCACTGGAATACACTCTGCTCAGATGTGCTTGTCAATCTTTGTGAACTATTTACTTTTCTCTAACAATGATGGATTAATGAGGTTTGTTATTAGTGATGCTTTATGCTTCTTCTTTATATCATCTGACTAGTTTATGCTTGGTGCAGTGGTTTTTCTTTCTTACTTAATAGTTGCTCATTGTTCAGTGACAGTCTATATTGCTCATTCTTTGAGAAATGGTACTCATTTTTGTTTTGTTCCTCATGCACTAGATAGTCTAGCAGTATGGTAACATCTTGTATATTTTTTTGCATTCCCTCTATAGCTTATGGATATTTATCTTGTTCATTGCTTCTTTTCTGCCTTTGGGATAACCAATTTTTATTCCTTTGGCATTGTTGTCAAAGGGGGAGAAGCATTGTATTGATTTGATTTGATCAGGACAGTGTGTAGGATAGTAAGAGGATAGTGATAGTAGTGCATGCATTTGATCAACATTGATTTCATTTGATCAAGAAAGTAAGAGGATAGTGATAATGATGCTTTTACAGTACAATGTGCATTTACTATGATATCATTTCAGTGAGCATTTACTAGTGATTGAGCATTTACAAGTGATTTCTTTTATCATTTCATTGCATTTACAATGATCTTGTGGCTTTTATCATGTACAATGCATTTGAAATGATCAACACAATTTACATTACATTTAGTGCATCTATCAATATGATTGCAGTGCATGTTTGTTAATGGTTACCATTTGCTCCATGACATGTGATTTTTAAGAACTTTTCAGGTTTATCGTCGAAGGGGGAACAACAAAGGATTGATTTTTGACATCAATGCCAAAGGAGGAGTTTAGTAGCTTTGGCATTATTTGTCATTGATGTCAATCATATCTTGATCACTGCTTTGAGTTTGCAATTTAGTTGATTCAAAGATATTTTCCATGGTTCAGGTTTTTTATGGTGTAATATTGGCACATTGTTATTACAACATTGATGTTCTTCTTGGAAAATATTCATTGTTACGAAACTTGCTTTAACCTTGGTTGATATGTATCGTGACTAGGGAAATTTGCATACCTTCAAGGTTTTTGAGATGTTTGTAATTATAAATTCCAAAGTATCAAATTAAAGTTGTTTTGTAAGAAGTAACCTACACTAACAGGCTAAGGATGCTTTAGGAAGGGTTGGAGGGTGATTATGAACATTGTATTCATCGGCCCCTTCTAGGGTTACCGATTCAGTAAGTGAACTTTGTTTTGTTTGCAAAAGAATAGTTCATCAGGTATAATGAAGGTTTGAAGTTTGGTGTATGTGAAAACAAACTTAGCATTGATGTTTGAGAAACAAACAACGTGGGTTGAAGCTTGGAGAGTAGCAAGTTTACAAGCTTGGAGGTAGTGCAGTATCAAAGGTATCAAGAATTTACATAAGAAGTAATTTCAGGTTTTTTGGTTTGTGATAAGGTTTTTCGTTGAATAGAATGGTAATTGATTCTTTTTGGAAAGAAAGCACCTGGTGATTGTAGAATGATGAAAGAGTGGTAATTGGACCTTTTGAATTAGAGAGTTTGAAGATTGTAAATGCAGTATACCTTGTTCAAGATTGTATGTGTTCTTTGTATTGAGTCTTGAAGATTTGTTTTTCTTTTGTGCCAAATAGGGAAAGATAAAGTGTATGTATAAGAGTTATAGAATACATCTATAACCTTTGTGTTTCAATGTAAATAGAGCAGTACTTTGTATTGATTTACTGATATTCAGATTGGAAAACATGATTTTCAGCCAGTGAGGCTTATTGTGTTGTCAATGAGACACACAAATTGTAAACAAAAAGTTTGGCTAGTGAAGCCTAATAAAGTCTTATTTCAAGAGTGGTTTTTTCACCCTATTTAGGGTTATCCCACTCATAAAATTTGGTGTCTTATCTCTCTCTTATATTGTGAGTTTTGATTTGCATATCACATTGAAATTTGCACATTTTTTATTGTTCATGAAATATAGTATCCAAGTTTTTGTGTAAACAAGAAGGTTAAGAATTTGAGATTGATTTTATCTAACCACTGATTCATCCCCCCTCTTAGTGGTCCTATACTCCAACATTAGTATCCAAATTTGATCACTTTTCTCTAAGAACACAAACAAAATCCTCATATCTAAGAACCACGAAATGTGAAACCTAGGGCTTCTTACCTATCCATACCTCATAACTTTTAGATTTTTATGATCAAGAGATAAATAAGGAGACATGTTCACAAATTAGTAGGTTGTACTTAGAGCCTCTACCTAAAATCGCCAATCCAATTGTGTACCACTCATCATACTTCTGGTTCTTTCCATTAAGTTCAATTCATCCTTTATGTAACCCCATTCTACATTGGGTCATGTGACTTGAGGAATAGAGTATGGAAAAAGCTTCTAATCTAGAAAAAAGAGCTGAAAAATTTATCCTAGATCTATAAATTTTGTTAGATGTTTAGAAGTGATAGATGTTCCTAAGTATTTGGTGTAGACGGGAACAAACACCTTCACTACTCAACTCAAAACTTTACACAATTTCACAGATTATAAGATTCCAACCAATCACCATTTAATTGACAATTTCAAACACCTTCGCTACTCAACTCAAAACTTTACACAATTTCACCGATTATAAGATTCCAACCAATCACCATTTAATTGACAATTTCATTTGTCAATTTAAATCAATTTAAGATCTCATAGAACAATGGAGGCAAAATATTACCAACTTCTAAATTCTATCAACATACAAATTTAAATGCTATCCGAATTCGAATGCAACTTCATTCAATTGATTAATCATACTTTGATTAGTCTTAGGGAAATATACATTACAAACTGACAATTTAAAGTTGCTTTGTAAACTCCTCTTTGTTCTTCAATCTTAACTCTGCCATGACCCTCCTTGATTTCTTTACTCTAGCATTTTTTATTTTTAAGAAGTCATTCTTTTAAAATGGTGCAGCCCCTTTTTATCTCCTTAGCTGAGTATTTTTTTTAATTTAAACTCAAAGCTGATTTCATACGCAACCTCTCTTTATCTATGTTGTGCTTGCCCATTGTCCTCACACGGCCTTTTTTTCAATCTCCCCTACGTAGCCCCACTTGGCTTGGTTTTTTTATCATTAATACCTACCCACTTCCTTGGCCTTGACTGTTCATAGCCTGCGCCCCTTCATTTCCTTTGTTCCCCTATTTTAAATCTTCCATGTTATTGCCAATGAGGCTTGGCCTTTCTGTTTCCAAATTTGCAATATACATTTTATTAAAATGATGTGCCACTGTTTCCCCAAACAAGACCTCTTATCTTCCCATTCAAAATTTGTCTTCTTCTTCCTTTAAATCTAGCAAATACATTTCGAATTAGACAATGAAAATTGTCATACCTTGCAACACATGGGGCGTCACCTCTTTTACTTCTAAAATTTAAGGTAAATATTGAATAAAACAAATCCTTCAATGGCTCTTTTCATCTACCATATAGGCATTTCCTAATCACACCAATCACACTCTAGTGGGAGGGTACACATTTGATGGAATACACTTGTCATACCTTACAACACATGGGTCGTCACCTCTTTTACTTCTAAAATTTAAGGTAAATATTGAATAAAACAAATGCTTCAATGGCTCTTTTCATCTACCATATAGGCATTTCCTAATCACACCAATCACACTCTAGTGGGAGGGTACACATTTGATGGAATACACTTGTCAATTGAAGGTAGATTTCAACTTTCATATGGTCCATGAAATCGCATGCAGTGCCAATGGTACCTGACAAACATTAACCAAAATTGAAAAAATTGAAACAACTTCAATTAAACTGAAACATCATCTTTTTGGTTGACGCGGGATTGTGCTTTTGACCGGGATGGTTATGCATCAATATTGAATTTTATGAAAAAAAGTATAAAATATATTGATGTTTTTATTGACCTAGAAAAGTTAGAAAGAGGGAATTTAAACCTTGTTTCATTAGAATTCTAGGAGAAGTGGCACCTATATTGGAGGAATAATCTTGTTGGAGAAAGCATGAAGAATATTTATAAATGGTCTTTTATGTTGAATATTTTACCTCATTTTCGACATTGAAACTACACTTAGCATGAATATCAAATGAAGGTGGTGAGAAATCTAATGAAATTTTTAAAAAGGTATTGGAATGAATAAAAGGGAATTGTAAATTAAAAGATAGACTGCTATAAATATCTCAAAATTTAGTCGTCCGTGTTTAAATTTCATTTTATTGAAAAGCTAAGGTTTTATTAAAAAAACTTGTAATGTTAGATTCATGTATGGTGAGGTCATATGTTCAAACCTTGAATTTTCATCTATTTTACATGAGAAACATATTTCTCACACAAGTTATATCCAATTTTTTGAGTATGATTACCACATGGTTGTTGAGAGGAATCATTTGGATTTTCTTGAGTTTGGAGGAGATCAAGAGGTCCATTTTCCTTAAGTATAGAGTACTTTTTAAATTATCATATTATTATTACATATTTTTCATTTTTTACCCTTTTGTATAAATTTAGGAATATAACCACTCATTTCATAAGTTTTTTTCTAGTTTTAAGTCCATTAAAAAAATTAAAAGGAAGAAAGGTATATGTGGAAATTATTTTTAGACTAATCTTAGAGGAGAGTAATGTGTAAAATTTAAGATCTTTACAATTACAAAAAAGAAAAGCACATATCAAATATAAACAATTCTATACCACAACACAAGTCTACATGGGGAAATCCCCGTCGAGAGATAAATAACACACTCCAAAGCAAACCAATATATTATTTAATAATATAAATACAATTACATACACTTACATAGCAATTCTTTACATGAGTATCAACAACTAGAGATTTGGAGTAATTTTGGCAATGTAATAATACTTATAAACTCACTCTCAATACCTCTATCTCAAGAACTCTATAAATAGGTTATTTAATACATGAAATGATCAAATTATAATTACAAAATCATGAGCTAAAACTACTCAAAAAAGTGACATCCAAATACCTAGTTAGAAAACCAACACCCAAATTCCAAGATGAGTTCACAAGCTAAAAATAGTGTAATACTTCCACCTATCATAAGAACATAATCCACTCACCAACTTAGATGCTCCATTTTTTTCATTTTCATTCAAATATTCCTTATGATGTGTCGTAAAATAGATCTTATAAGTTGGTTAATAAGTGCAACTCCCTATTGTAGTTTTTTTATGTCCTAGAATTTTACATTTCCAATGTGGGAGACCCAACTTCCAAAGGTCATACATTTTGATTTGGGAGGTTTTTGGGATAGTTTTTAAAAAAAATGAGCTCATAAGGATCTATAGCCAAAAAAAATATTTTTCCAAAAAATGAAGTCTTTAGCCCAAAATTTGTGTTTTTTTCATTTTATAGTATAAAAATTAGATTATTTATATACTTAACATTAGTAACAAGGTTGATAAACCTTTCCTAACAAAATTTAGCTTTTTGTTTTAGAGTTTTCCTTCAAAAAAAAGATTATCAAATATATTTAATTAAGAAATAAGGCGTTTTTAATGTAAAAGGGTCTAGATTCAATCAAACCCAACATCTTAATATTTTGTAAAATTAAAAATGGTTAGTGTCTATGAAGAATACCATGAGTATAACACTATAGTTTTATACCACTAGTACTATCAAAGAAAAACATGTAGTGTATTGTGGTCTTCAAGTCCCTTGGGATTAACCTAGTTGACATAACTTAAGATTCAAAATAGAGGTTGAAGGACCCACCAAGAGGTTGTAGGATAAGTCCCTTCTCTAATTAGGTTCTCAGTCAAATAATCAACATACATCTTGAGATGTACTTTTTAGTTGGATTTTTTTAGTTTGATAGTTGCAGATCATTAGATTTTGGTTTTCTTTTTTGATATTTGATGAAGAGTGGACATATTTGGATTTATTTTTTCTTCAAGGAATTTTCATCTCTAACCTAATAGGGGGATATACTATATTGGCCTTCAATCAATTGTCAATGATTAGGTGTATCTAGCACTAGTAGTGTTGAGAAGAGTGAAGTTAATGTTGTTGGGAATTAAGGTAGATGTGGCATACATAGTACTAAATAGTCATTGGTGGGCTTCTATGTGGAGCTTAATGGATTGGTGTCATTTAGTAGAAATGATTGTGCTTAGACTGTAATAAAAGTACATAATAGTCATATGGGGTGAGCATGCTAGCAAAAATATGTTTGTTATTCATGTCACAACTCATGAGATAGTGAGCTTCTATATGAACCAAAAGTAGTGTGATAGAAACTATTGGATGAATTCATAGTCATATGCACTCTAGATAATCTTCTAGAACCCTTTAGATAAAAAGTTGTTTGTTGGTTCATGTGATCCAAGGTTTTTTTTTTTAAATGTAAAAGTGTTATGTTTTTTTATTTATAAGACACTCAATCCCTTATTTATTAATATTAGTAATATGTTGGGTAGGTTAATAGTTAGTTTCTCATAGGAAAGGTAGTTCTAAATGTTAAAAGGTAAAAGTATTTATAAAGGTTGATGAGTAATATAATCAATTGAGCTCCCACATCATATATTTTTAGAGTGCTCATTTATTTATTTTCAATCTTGACTTGTAGATTCAATTTTCTTAAGTATATGAGTTCTTAACATTCTATTGTGGAGTATAAGGATTAGCCTTCTACTACAAAATACATGCATGTTTATAGAAGTCATTGAATTCCTCAGAGAAACTTTCACATCCATTATCAAATCTCAAAACCTTTATCTTCATATTTGATTATTTCTCAACCAAAACCTTAAAGTCTTTTAAGCTTAGATAAATATTATATTTAGAACTAAAGCAAATTCTAGTGTAGATAGTGAGTAACCATCTGTAAACAAAACATAATAATGTGATTTACCAAAAGAACCCACATCTATTGGACCAAACACATCCAAGTAAACGAGTCTTAAAATATATTTGCTCTAATATTTCCAATAAGAAAAGAAATGTTATTATAGTTTCCAAATACATAGTGGTCATAGATATCAAGCCCATCAAAATAACTAGAAAAAATATCAACCATCCTTTTACTAATAATGGTTCAAAGACATTTTTCACCAACGTGGTTTAATGACTACAATCAGAGTTTACTTTGTAGAATTGTAGATTTTATTAATCTAGTGTTAAATATGGTTAATTATTGGTATTTGATTATATGATTGTTTCAACATTAGTTTGTGATTTAAGTTTTGATTGTTGGGTTTCCCTATAGAAACTATTACATGAGTACAATATCAAATCAAAATAAGAAATTAGTTAGTGTACTTTCGATTATCTTGTAGGATATATAAATATTTGTTAAGTAGCTAATTGTCAGACATAGATCATAATTTATTTGTTTCATTTAATATACTTTGCTTAAATTTTCTACCATTATGGCTTGCCCAACTATTACTATCATATGGTGTGATTTTTATTGAAAAATGTTGATAGAAACTAGGTGGTAGAGTATGTCCATACACCCAATGTGCCCAACTAACAAAAGATCAACATCACTTAGAAAAAATAGATTGATGTTGGACAAAACTAATAACTAATCTAAAATTATTTCCAAAAATCTTTCCTAATATATATTCAAAACAAATACAAATATATATTCAAAAACGATATTGTACATTTGATACATCTACTTATATATGACATTCTAAACTAATAGAATTTATACATAAAAAAAAATACATTTCCTATTTTATTCCTCCATTTACACCCTAACATATTAAACTTAACCTAAAACCTCCTATCAATATAACCATTGCACTTGTTTGAAATACAAATGTTGCTATTTTATAGACGCTTGGGTCAACTCACTCAATCAAAACTATCACTTTAGGAAGTCGAGGTGGGTTCACTCTTGATTCCCCATTGGTGCATAGATGAGGATCCATTGCACATTACTTGAGAGGTGCACAGATGAGGATCTGCTTGAGAGGTGCGTAGATGAGGATGCATTGCATATTGCTCGAAAGGTTATAGGAAAGCTCACCTGTTCAAAAAAAAAAAAAACCTAAGCTCCGGATTGCCCAACTAAACTCTCAATTTAATAATAAAAATAAATGTTACTATTAAATAGAGGAGGATGAATGTGCCCCTGTGGAAGGATGGTCCCTAGCACTGAGAAATCCATCTTCCCCGACCTGCTTTCTTTCTCCACCAAGCCTAACAAGCTCACGAATCACCCCACCAACAATGGCCGCCGCCGCAAACTCCCCACCACATTCCCAGAGCACCGACATAAAACCAAGGCGGCTGTAGCAATACTCCATCAGAGCTCTTGGGGTGAACTCCTCCAACTCCACCACCTCCACCCCTCTGCAGCCCAACCTCCTCTGAAACTCCGGGCGGGAGCCCCTGCGCGTAGCAACGAGAGTCCGGCACGTAGCCACGTCCCACAGCCACGAATCTTCCGGCACAGAATCCAACGACGCCGAGACCACGATCCGCACGGGCGAGTGCCCAATCTGCATACTGTTTACCATCAGGTCATACATAACCCGCGGCGCACAGTCCCCGCCGAGCACAATACCGTTGCTCCGACACCGCAATTCAGACAACCGATTCCTCCCCATGCGACCTTCCTCCGCCGTGAGGAGCGCCGATGAGGGGATCCCATGAGCGCTCGTGTAGAGGAACATATTGTGGGCATCTGGTCCTTTGCCCAGTACGTCAACATGCATTTCAGCGCTTTTGAAGGTCTCGAGGGCTTTCCCATTGAGGTGCTCCACTGGGTTTGTCAAGCCCACCACCACTCTCGACAGCCCCGCCTCACAGAGCGCCCTCACGGCCTCGCTTGTAAAGGGCTCCAGGTTCAAATAGGCCGTGGCTCCCTTGGCCAGCCCGCGGGCCTTCTCCACCGCCTGTATCTCGGCGCTCTTGCCCCCTCGGGCGTGCAGAAAAGCTTCTGAAACGATTTTAGGCCCCTGTGCTATTACGCAGCCAGAGTTGGGGTGTGGTGCAGTTATGCCTGCTGATTTGTCTGCAATTGATGCGGCTCTGAGCATGTGGTCGGTGTCTGTGACAACAGTCCAACTCCCTCCGAACCCAAATGGCATTGCCATGGTTATGAGGAGTGAGAACCGATCTGGGTTAGGTATTTGTAGTTTGAAATCTATCAACATATTTGACGTTGCTCTTCCTTTATCAAGAGCCGGCCAGGCCTTACAAATACAAGGAGTTGCTTCTGCGTAGTAAGACAGACATTACCCACCCATTGGAATCCCAGATTTGGCATCTTGTTTTCGTGTCAGATGGTTGTACAAGCATATTTCTGCTTCAATCAATTTAATGCCATTC
Source organism: Sequoia sempervirens (assembly GCA_007258455.2). Classification (NCBI taxonomy): domain Eukaryota; kingdom Viridiplantae; phylum Streptophyta; class Pinopsida; order Cupressales; family Cupressaceae; genus Sequoia; species Sequoia sempervirens. Next base: position 461,255,122 of record VDFB02047230.1, read on the forward strand.
GTCCAGATGGTTGTACAAGCACATTTCTGCTTCAATCAATTTAAGGCCGTTAATTAAATAATGAACGGATGTAAATGGGTATAACTAATTTGGCTAAAAACATCTAAAACAATCCAGTTTCAAATTATTTTATTTTACTTTAATTTTTTTTTTTTTTTTTTATATATATGTACATAAATTTAAATTTTTTAGTCTTTTTATAAAAAGATTGAAATTGAATTTTGATGGGTCTCAAGAGATAATCCTAAAGTCTCATTATCAAAAGTGAGGCAAGAGCCTTGATTTAGACATTCTCTAAGCATTTAGTGAAAGGAAATGGAACAAACAATGATGCCATGAACATAAATGTATTTATTTTTATCTTCTAAATGAAAAGATTGAGATTGAATTTTGATGAGGTCTCAAGAAATAACCCTAGAGCCTTATTATCAAAAATAATCTACAAGAATCCTAATTTGGACATTCTCAAATATTGGAACAAAAAATGATGCCAAGTTTTGAGCTTTGTTCAAAGGTTTAGAGCTTTGTGATCTTAAGAATCTATGATGTGTCGATATTAAGGGGGATTCAATTATTTGTATCAATGCAATTAAGTCTCGTAAGGTGCACCATTGGAAGTTGAAGTGCATTGATGGGATCAACCCTTTGAAAGAAAGGATGAATAATTTGGATGAGTTTGTTGACCTATGTTTGGCAGTTTGGTTTTGGAGGCCCATGCAATCACATATATCCCAAGACTGTTGAAAATAGGATGCCATTTAATTGCAATCCTAAACATTATTTATTTCATGTATCTCCTAAGTCCTTGGAAAGTGTTGCACAACACTAGGATTAGGAAGAGATTAATATTTGATGAAATAATCATGTTAATTGACATTTGTAATTAATTCTAAAAGTTAGGAGCATGTAAGGTCATTTAATATGAGTTCCTAAATAATAGGGGCACATGGGGAGCCCACATGGTAGGTGACACTCACCTTGAGTTTAGTTAACTTTTCAGAGTAAGAGATGGCACTTTTGAATGCATGTAAAGATCCTAGGAGTTACGGTTTGATGTTTGCATGCATGAAGTTCAGTTCAGTTCAGTTCAGTTATGTTTCAGTTATCTTCAGTTAGTTTTAGTTGAATGATAGTTGACTTCAGTTAACTTGGAATGCATTCAGTTAACTTGGAATGCATTGCTAATAACTTGAGTTGCATGATAGATAATAGGAACTATCTCCAGTTAACAAGGGATGAGGATTCTTGCATGAATGGTGTTGAGAAATGTTTTAGTTAACAAGAAATGAATTGGACCCAACTTGGGCGTCCAATTTGTCTTCTTGGAATTAACTCCTTTGTATGTTGAGATATTTTAGAAGGCTTAGTTAAGTGGGACCTCTTTAGAGCACCTACTTTGAGGATGAATCCTTGAAGATATTTACAGAACAGAGGTTGAGTTGATGCTTCAGTTTGGGATGCCCACATGCATGAAGATGAGGATTTGACAATGTTCTTCATGACATAACTATATTTGCATGAGATAGGCGTACCTTTTAGGGATAGGTCTTGATCATTGTAATTGTAACTCAAATGGAGTTTACAAAGTTAATCAAAGTCTGTTTATCTCAAGCAAGTTGAAGAGAGTTTGTATCAATTTTTATTGTAGGTGTGAAGAAGATTTGGTGAAGGCAAGAGAAGAATTCTCAAGCAAGAATTGTAGCTATTGTAATCTACTTCAAAGATTGAATAATAGAATAATTCTTGGTGGATTTTTTTCTTGAAAGGGTTTCTCCATGGTACATGCTTGTGTAATCTTTCTAATATCATGTCTACTTCTTCTATCAACTTCTGTCTACATTCTACAAATAGTAAAATGGATTAATCAGATAATCACCCACAAAGAATCTATAACAAAAGAATACATATTTAGATCAACAAGTATAATAGTTTTACAAAGTATTAAGCTACATGAACACCTTAATTTTCAACAAAGACATGTCATCCATATCTTTGGCACTTTGAATAAGATCATAAGATCTTCTTCGTCAATTGGGTGATGTTTAAAATAAGGGAGATCACTCCTCCATTATGAGGAAATGAAGAATAGAATAGTGATTAAAGGGTGCATGTGTGATTGTCAAAACGAAGCATTGTCTTCATAGTTAGGGAGACCCTTCAACATTGTTTGAAGCAATTAAAGCATCAAAAGGAAGAATTTCTAAAAGATGGTCATACTCATGATGCAATAATTTTGGAAACCTTTGTAACAACTTGTATCAACATTTTAGGGAGGAAAATGTATGGAAAACTAGCTACAAACAAGTATACTCATTGTTCATGGTATAAGGATATCTTTTTTTCTATCTCAAATTATCACAAAAGAGTAGCATGCATGGTTTAGGAGGTGTCATTTAGGAGGTGTCTTTAGTAAGGAAATCCTAAGTAATAATGAATATATCACAAAAAAAATGGAATCTTTTGTTGAAGAGCTAATGAAAGGTAATTTGGAAGAGTTTTAGACTTTTTCGAAGGTCATTCTATCTACTTTCAAAGCAACAAAAGGTGAGATTACAAGAATTAAAGGAGGAACTTTTGTATCTCTTATTTAATGTAATTAAAAAATATTTTGAATGCATTTATGCTCTTTTGATTAGATGAATTTTTCCTTAAAAAAAAATAATGAAAGGGAATTTTCCCTTCTAATAGCAACTTGCTTTAAAAAAATGAATTTTTATTGAACTTTCTAAATAACATCAATATTGAAATATATTTTAAAAATTAAACCATAAAAAAATATTTAAAAAATAATAATAATTCTTAAATAAAATAACTCTAAAAAATAAAATAAATAAATAATAATAATAATAATAATAAAATAATTCTTAAATAGCTTTAAACTAAAATGAAATAATTCTTAAATACTTAAAATAAAAATAATCAACATTTAAGTTTAAAAAGAAACGTATTTTATAATATATTACACATAAAAATAAAATAATTCTTCAAATTAAAAAAAAAAAAAGATGGGGTTGGGGCCCTAGCTCAGTTGGCTTAGAAAAATTTCCTGTTACAAGAGGTTGGTCATGAGGTCTAGTCACCCCCACCCCCATGGTACCAGAGGGCGTGTCGCGAGGTCTAGTCTTCCCCACCCCCGTGGTACCAGAGGGCATGTCATGCCAACGCCGTTGGTCATGTTAAAAAGATTACCAGGCACACTGGTCTAAAAAGTAATAATAATAATTTTTAGTTTTAATTTTGAAAAACTTCTTTTATTTTATTTTTACTTTAAACATTGTAATAAATATTAAATATACTTATATATTATTTTATTTTAGAACTATTTTATTTAATATATACACTCTATCTACATTATTCATTTTATTTTTATATTATACCATTAATTATATTTTATTATTGATAAAGTAAAACAAAATTATATGTTATATATATATATATACATATATATATATGTATGTATGTATATGTATGTATATGTATATGTATATGTAAACAAAATTATATGTTATATATATATATATATATATATATATATATATACGTATACGTATATGTGTACGTATGTACATACATATTTCTATACTTGTATGTTGGTTATATTTTTAATTTTATAATTCTAATTTTTTATATATATGTTCCTTGTATTTTAATTTTTAGTCACTACATGAGACTTTGTATCTACTCTTATTATAAAATGTCTCTCAACATAAAAATATATAATTTTTTGTTTTTTATTTATATATTTAATTATAAGTTGGCTATATTTTTAATTTTTGTGAATAACACAAAATCTGCAAAACTAAAACTATCCCACATCCATTAGCATAAGATAAGTTTGAATCAAACAAATAAAGTGATAATTCCTATGAGATAATCCAATATGTCCAATATTGCAAATAGAAAGGAAAAGTAAACTAATTGAAGACATGAAACAAATATTGAATACCTATCCCATAGTGGATTGGTGTCACTTGTGAGAAGTGACCCTTTCCCAACCCTAGACAAGCAAATGATGAAGATTGTTGAAGATGCTATGAAGTGGGCAAAATTAGTTCTCAATTGAAGAGAGTAACTTTGCATGAAGGTTGTGGATGGATTGATGAAGAATGAGGCTTCTACTTATAGACTCTCAAGTTGAAAGAGTGCTCAAAAGGGAGCAATATGGGATAAAGATTTGGACAATAAGGAGTCACTTGTCACCTTGTGAGTGGTTGAGGAATGTGCAAGTTTTGGTCAATGTGCTGATAAATGAGATTGGTTGGCCTTTTCAAATTCAAATTTGGCTCAAGTTGGAGGGAGAAAAAGTGACTTTAATGCCAAGTGGGGGACATGTAAGAGGGAAGTTATTGCTATGTTGGAAGGGAAAAATCAACTTGTTTTCAAATTCAAACTTGAGGAATATTCTCCAAAGATGCTTTGTTGAGGGAAAATGATGATTTTAATAAATGAATTAAAATGTTTTATTGGTGCAAGTGGGAAAAGATAGAGGATGTTATGGGTGATTAGATTAGATTAATCAGAATTATATTAACTTAGATGATGATTAGGTGATTTTGACCCATTTGACTTAAATACTTGGATTTATTTAAATAAAAAAGGAGGAATATATGAATTTGAGATTTAATTAAATAAAGTTTGGTTTATTTAATTAAAAGGATGATGCAAGATAAAGGTTAATTAATTTGAAGGAGATGAATCTAGGAGATGATTTATGAAAGATGGAATGTTAGGATGTGATTAAAATTGATTTATTTAAATGAGGTAATGATAGGCTTAAATTAAATAAAGTTAATTTATTCAATTTAAATGGATAATCCTTAGATATTGAATTAAATAGACTTGATTTATCTAATGAATAGATGAATGTGAATGATGTCAATTTTGTATGTCTACATTTTTCCCCTCTTTGAAGCAATGTACTTGCTACATTGGTTCAAAAAATAAACTTCTTGTGATCAAAATTCAAAAAATTTATGATTTTTTTTTTTTGGATGCCCCAGCGGAAAGGAGTACACTAGTACATTGCCCCCTCGAGAGATTGAGCAAAAATATTTGATTTGAGGGTTGATCTCGCAATAAAGAGGTTCAAGATGGACGTATGGATGGTTACAATGATGATGTAGATGAGATGGTTTTAAGATGCTTAGAATAACCAATCTATATTATCCTAAACAACTTTAATGATAATGCAATGCATGTGAGATGGATGATTAGATAATGCCTATATGATTATGCAATAGATGTTTTATGCAAATGTATGATTTTATGAGATGCTTAGACTAATAGATCTATATTATGATGATGAAAATGCATGGTGAGATGATATGCAGAATGTTGATGGTTTGTGGATGCAGGATGGATGCACTATTGATGATGATTAACTATTCATGACGTGATGTTAGTGCGGAAAAGAAGAAATGAGAAATGAGATGATGACAAGAGGATTCAACAAGCCAAATTTATGAGCGGTGATGATGAGAAATGGATGATTTGCTTATCAAGAATTGGGATTTTAAACGGGCCACTTACCTTATGTTTGATAACACGCATAAGCATGATGCATCAAGGTATAAAGAACTAGGATGGTGTTGCACTTAGTGTGATGGACTTTGACTTGAAAAATAGATAAGAGAATTCTTGTTCACACCTGACATATGGAAACCTTGCTAGGATGCACTTTAGAAGTTTCAAACACCTCGGACCAAAACACGGAAAGTTATAACCTATCAATGCAATAGTCAACAAGTTGCCCAAAGCACCCTCCATACATATCTAACAAAGCAAGTATTCGCCAAGGTTATTTTACAAGAACGTCCAACAAGCACAGCAGACAAAAGATAATGATTGTTGCCCCATTCCTATCTCTCTAAATCCATTTGTTTGGACATCATTGAGAGGTTATTGGAATGAGCGCAAAAGGATAAGTCGAAAGACAAAAATAAAGTAAACAAACAAGCTGATGTTCTTCAATACTGCTAACCAAAAGGAAATGTGTTTCTAAGGATAAGAACTGAAACTATTGCCAAAAGATAATGCCCATTGTAGGAAGGATGCATCCTAGGACATGTTAGTGGATGGCGGCACGTCATTTGGTTTATCAAAAGTGTTCTTTCTAATAAAAACTTCCCATTATAGGAAGGATAGATACATTGGTGAACCCGACTGCTTTGTTTTCTGTCATTTTTGCAGATATAGGTACAGATGGGCCGCATTTATTTTTTATCGCAATGCATCTGATGCGTCGCGACACATTCGATGGATAAAATGACACAATCGCTCTGAGGTGTCGCATATGTAGTACAAAATGCCACATTCGACATAAATGAGCCGCATCTATCTGTCATACCAAGACGCATTCACTCTGCTGTTTGATCCATTATGAGAAATGAGATGATGACCGAGTCCAAGATGATTTAAGCAAACTACTAACTTGTGGTTTTGCAGGTTCGAGTGTCGAAGACTCAATTCTAAACATTGTGCTTGTTATTTTTAGATTACAACACATTTATTTTTGGTGCACTTCAAATAAACATGTCTTTCATTTTCTCTGATTGTGTTTGAAAGTGGTAGGCGAGTATTCTCTCACCCTGTGCAAACTAGGTGATCAAAAAGCCAGACCCACTTTATCCTTGTGTAACCCTGATGCAATAACCAAAGTATCCTCTCCCCTTGTAGAGTAATGCGATCCTGGGTGTAAGAGAAATGATTATTGCCTCTAGAAATTGGGTCTGCCTGGGGATTTCATCACCCCAACGTGACTCAAACTGGCAATGGAGCTAAAGCCAAGCTACCCCTTGTTGATGGTGTTTTCTGCACAACAACAACTCAGACAAAATGCAATATTCTATCTCTCTTGAAAGGTAATTTTCAACAAAAAATTACTGAAAATCACCCCAAGGTCTCTCGGGTGTCAGGTCATGACAATGCGTAAACAACTCAGATAATATGTGAAAATGTTGGTAATCACAATTGGACCTTACTACAAGAAAATTGTATTTTTCTAATTTATCAAATCTTGCAATATGATGATCTTAGATCTTAAATCTAACTGAATAATAAAGAAATAGCAAAAGATGAGAGTGCAAGAGAAGTAATGAAATCTAAACTATTTCTAAGATGAACAATGCAAATGATAGATATCTGGAATGGACCAATCTCAAATAACCAATTCTTGCTTAACCCATAATGCAATATCACAAGAACGGTGAAATCTTCTAAGGTATACAGATTTTCAAATCATAGACATTCATCCAGAATCAAACTAAGCACAGATAGATGTATGGTCCAGGTTGACTTCACCAGCCCACTACAATCAGATAGTTACTGGGAGTATAGACCAGAGATCGCTACAAACATTCCAAGTATGAAATCATGAACATCATTCACTGGATTAATCTAATTCTAAATCTAACACTAATCCAATTTCTTCAAGCAATCTCAAATGATGGAACAATAGGAACCATGCAAGATAAACTAACACAAAAGAATTCACTAGAGAAACCATAATGCCTTTAATTGTATCAGATCACCAAAATGTAGCAACAATTCCACTGTTCTGTATTACAATATTTGCTTCAAGAACTAACAATATCTCTATTATAGAATGCTCTAGCTCCTTCTTAATCTAGCATGTCTCTATTATCTTTCTAACTAACCCCTTACAAATGAGGCAGGAATGCCCTTTATAGAGAATTCTCAAACATGTCGACCTGGCCAAACATTTACAAAATAAAATAGTCAAAACAAGTCGGCCTTAGGAATTTCAAAATAAGGCACACATTAAATGTTGATATATCATCAAGGTCGGCCCAAACACAGTCCTCAATGCAGCCCGGATGAACACATGCCCTATAATAATAGGGACGCACAAATCTCAAAATTGGCATTAACTACCACCTCCCTTATCCTTGTTCTGATCCAATGATTCATGAACCTTCAAAAACACCCTATCCAACTCAGCAACAGGTGGCAAAGGTAGGAATTTGAGCCAACATTCAATAGAGCCAATTTCTTCCTTTGACTGCTTAACAATTTTATCCCAGTCACCCCTATGCGCTTGGTACTTGTCCATCACAGCCAAGTAGGTTGCCGCATCATCCAATTGGTGCCCTGTTACCACATTTTCAGAATTAGGAGCATAGACATCATGCCACCATTCCCTCAATTGTTCTAAGCTCAGGTACTTAGGAGCAATCTTCCTCCTACCAGTCATTATTTCAAAAAAGGCAATGCATCCATCATAAACACCAGTCAGATCACCATCCATCTTCTTCTTTTGCTTATGGATCTTCTTGATGGAATTTTTTCAAATTTGCAAGGCCTCGAACCATTCCCAAGGCTCATTAACTTTAGATGAAGAAATAATTCCATCTACAACCAACTGATCCTTACCATACTCCAAGATTACTTTAGTTTTCTACAATAAAAGATCAATATCCTCCTTATCCTGAGATAGAACATGCTCTAATAAATCCTTAGCTCTTACTGCATCCTTTCCAGTTGAAAGGACTTCCTTTATTGCATCATCTCCTTTGACTTGTACATCCTTCAACCAATCCACTGTGGTCTGAGTAGAAGCTTTCATCTTTTCTATTTCCGAAATAGTCTCCTTGGGCAAGAAACCAGTAGCAGCAGAAGAGGATGGGTGAAGAGATTGTGAAGGCTTCATCAAATCTTATAGACATTTCCTAAGCCTTTCATTTTCCCTTTTAAGCTCATGCTTCGATTGTGTTTCCTTCCTTAATCTCCCAATTATCACTGCACTGGACCCCTCGTATTCTTCAATATCCTGCTCCATAGAAGCGGGTCCAAGATTGATGGTCTGTACATTGTAATCTTTTCCAGTGACCTCATCTTTACTCTTATCAGCAACAGAGGTAGCAATATGAATAACCCTGTTACTCACTTCATCTCTCTCTATCTTTGAAACTACCTTGGCCATCCTTTTCTTCTTACCTTTTCCAATCTTGGCCAACATTTCATCCCAATCGAGAGGAGTGTCCTCAACAATGATCTGTTTCCTTTTAATTTCTTTATCTAACCAATCCGGGACAGCAAGATCCACCCAGACTTCATCTTTCTTGACCTCTTCATGTTGTTCCACTATCTCATCCTTCTCCTTTTCAGAGGGCTGATCACCTTGATTACCCAACTCAGGTTCTTTTTCTTGCAGAGGTGATGGGGTCTTAACAGGGACATCCCCCTTCTCAGGAGACCTGTTATCTTTGCTGCTCGTAGGAGAATCCTCGTACTGTACCAATGGAGAAGGGTGCATTTCTACACCTTCAACCTCAAGCTCAGCTGCTGCACCAAAGAGTTCTCCTTCCTTGAATGGTTCTGCCTCCCCGTTAGTCTCATGCTCTTCATGGGCTGTCTGCTCAGGTATACTTAATGAAGGAGAAGTAGCCTTCTGTTGCTCCACAGCCGGTGCCTTTGGAAGAGGATCCATCTTTTGCATAGTCTCTTTGGGAGATGGAGTCCTTGACCTCCTCGAATAAACTCGAGGTTTTTCTCCTGAGCTCTCCACATCAACCACAAGAGGATTTTCCTTATCCTTGGAGGTTTCTTGATCTTTCCTCCTTGAAACCCTAGTTGTCCTTGTCCTTTTTGGCTTTGGAGGAGTATCTTCTTTTTCTGTCGTCTCAAATTCCTCCTCTTCTGCAGACTTACCTATTTTCAAATTTCGGCTTCTCTTCTTTCCCTTAGGTTTCCTTTTATGTTCTGGCTCACTTTCCTTAGGGCCTCTGATTTTGATCTTAAAAGGTGAGCCTATTTTAGTTCTCCCTTTGGAATCATCCTCACCGGATTCCTCTGAGGTGGAATGAGCATTCAGATTTCCCATTAAATTAAAGGTACAAGGTACCTTCTCGCTTCCCAATTCCCATACTTTGTGCTTCAACCAGGACTTGGTAAATTTCATGACAGGAACCATTAATTCTTCCAGCTCAGTTATCTCACTTCCTGCCCAGTTTACCTCTCCAATGGATCTATCCTTGACTGATTCATATGCATGGTCTTGGACCAGATTCCCGTCGTCCTCTAACTAATCAGGGATTAGCTTAACATTGTACATTCTGATTACATCAACGAGGAGCCTAGAATACCTTTTCTTTCTCACCTCAAAGTCATCTTTGATGTTTGCCCAGTAATCCTCGAGATCGTCCTTGTGGTGATACTCTTTAGTAGCTTTTTTCTGTGCTTCACCAGTAATATCAAAGTTAGTCCTCTTAGAATGAAAAGAGAAACCATAAGTACTCAATTCCTCCCCTGATGCATGAGCTGATTGAATCGAAGGGAAAACCTCACTTATACCAATTTTCAAAGGAAAATCTCCACCAAACCCTCTCTTATGCTTTGCCTTTTTAACAATAACATCAAAGTCATATATCTGCCTCGTAACCTCCAATAGCACAATGTGGTCAGTAGGATATCTTGGCAATTTGTATGGAGCAGTTTGACATCCGTCAATTTTGATGTAGGAGAAGGTGTGGAATTGTATAAACCAAGCTCCATATTTTTTTATTAGATCCTTGGCTCCATCAGATATTCTCACATGTTTTGCGTTCTGGAGCAACCTAGTGATATGCATTGTGAATGCATCATTTTCCCTTCTATAGTTCTAATTTCCCAAGTGTAATTCAGGGAATATCTCATAGACGATATCCTATCCAAACGTTCCTTTTGGATTCAAACCCCTATATGGGTAAAATCTGGCCAACACATATATCACATAAGAGGACATGGTAAACTTCTTTGTTTCTAACGCATCTCTCAGCTACCTATCAATCATTACACTAATAAGCCCTGCCCAGTGGTAATTAATGTGTTGCTCGATCTTGTTGATGACATGCACCATCCAACTCTCCAACACCCCAGCACTCTTCAAGCCGGCCACCCTTCTCAACAGTGTGATAGCATCATATATGTCCTTCCTGAACTTGACCCTGTGTAACTGCTTGGGCAGCTTGGAAAAATGAGACTTTGGTTTCTCCAACTAGGAATTAATCATCTGCTGGGCTTTGGTAGGCTCGTCCTCATAGTAAGTTCTGGCCAAGTACATGTCCAAGGCACACACACATGGTAAGTTTGGCATGTCAAATGCCTGGGCAATAGAAACTGGATTGAAGTTCGCCAAGACTCTTCCTTCAGTGCTAACGACCCTCTGCGTATCAAAGTCATATTACTGGGCACATTCCAATATCAATTCATAGCACTAAACCGTAGGAGGGAATCCTGCTACATTGACCAGTCCAAACTTCATCATTCCCTTGGTCAGGGCTGATAGATCTTTCTGAGCTGTCCTTTCTTTGAATTCTTCATACCTCCATGCCCCTACATTGGTGTTGGAGACCTTAGACCAAACTGAAGCTATCTTGCTGTCCGGTAACTGACTCTTCGTATCAAGCCTCAACCTTTCTGCATCTGTAACTGAGGATCCTTCTATACCACCTTTGGACTTTCCCGCCGCAACTTTGCTCGATTCAACCTGTATTCACAAAAGAACCTTATAATCGCCCAATTATCATCCATATTTCAATCAAAGGTTAGCCTAGAAACCACATAAAACAATTAAGATTCGTCACTAATCATCAATCTTGAAAATCCGGTAAAAAGAAGTAACCCGAGAAAATGAAGTAAACTGGGAAAATCCAGTCGGGGCGAAATTCGCGGAAATCCGACCCAGATGGACTCCCACTATCAAGACATCATTCATTAGATAAATCATTAATACGGACAAAAGAGTTGTGACTACCATGAAATCCATTCATTAGCAACAAGAAATCATCATTTTATATTTACTTCCTTATCCCCAACATCGAAAATCAAAAAAAGTGGAACCAAGCAGAAAATCGGAAAAATCCGGACAGGTCAGATTTCCGCGGGCAGCTTGAAATTCTAGAACTCATCATATTCCCAGGAAATGGCAGAATCCGAGAAAATTCGGGTGTGCAGAAATTATGTGGACACCTCAGAAACCCGATGATCACTAACGCGCAAACCACTGACTGAATGATCATGCAAACTTCCCTATGCGGATTCCAATGGTCCTAAAATCAATCCAAATAAGTCAAATTTTGATTGCACATGAATTTAAATTCCCAAAAATCTTAAAGGACTGATCCTTATGACGAAAACAATGATGCCCTAAATTCAATAATCAAACCTCCACCATGAAAGCTAGGTCAAGCTCAGAGTTTCAAATACCATCCCTCAAGATGATCAAGCTAAAGCACACCGAGATCTCTCAAGATATGAGCAGGGTCAAGCTGAACACAACACGACAACTCCACCGATCTTAGCAAATTCAGGAAAACCTACCGAAACCCTAACCTCGCAATATATAGCAGACTATGCACCCAGAAGGCAAGGCCCTACCAGAAATACCTAGCCACAGGAATATACCCAACATTCAATTGATAAACGAAGGGATGCACAGTGCGAGTGATAAAACTCGTGAAAAGGTAGATCAAACCCTATTCGCTAAATATAATCGTGAAACAAGCAAGGGCTGACCTAAGAAACCACCAATCAACAACTCAAAAGATTTGATCAAAGTGCAAACAAAAAGGAGAAGTCGGCAGCGACTTACCATGGATCAATTCTGAATGAAGCTCGAACCTAAAGAAGTCACTGCAAAACAAGGTGCCCTAGCGACGAAAATACTCAACACCAACACTCAAGCAATCCACACGCAAGTAGCTCGAATCCAACAATCAAAGCTCAAGAAGAACGAACTCAGGCGCTAGAGAAAATAGTAAATGAATAATGAAATCAAAAGAGTGCCAAAAGGCCTTAAATCCTCCTGCACTCGCATCAAAGAAGACATACTTCGAGCATTAATGAACGACAAGACATATTGAGGAAATTCGGAAACCCGATCCCAAAACAAAATTTCAGAAAAAACCAAGCCAGACAGACAATCCAGATGAGCACAAATTCCGCGGATAACGCACCTTTCGGGACTTTAACGAAGTTCGAGAAAATCCGCCCGAGCCGAAAAATCCTGGATCCAAGCAAAAACCTGGACTTCAGGAAAATCCAACAATATCCAGACGATTGACCAGGACCCGAGAAAATCCGACTGAACCGAAAAATCCCGGACCCAGGTCAAAACCCGAACTTCCCTTAAAAACCAAGTTTAACCAATTCAATCCTCAGGGCAAGACCAAAGTCAGCAAGGCCAACATCCCAAGACCTTGAAAAGAACAAATCCAATAAAACCAAAGGTCAAAAAGATATCATGAAAAGAGGGTCTCCACCCCAAGTGGGGCGTGTGTGCAAAACTGCACAACACCCCTGACCGGTATATAAATGTGAATCTTAAGGGAAAACCTAAGATTACGAGTGCGGATATGTCATACAGATAGAGTAGTACTCCCATAAGCCCTGTTGAGCTTAACCTCTTCAGGTTGGAGTGCCTCCTAATTGGTGATTAATCTCTTGCCCCATGTATGGCCACTCGAACGAGGGTCCCAAATTAAAAACTCTTGTGTAGTAAGCCCAAAACCTTCTATTTGCTAGTACAACACCGGTTGGTGTGAAGCCTTCCACGTCTTCGGAATCTTTAGTAGAGGTGATCAATCTGCCATGGGAGTTTCATGGGGGTTGGAAGCTTGGTTGGCCCGAGAAGAGAGTGCATTGTAAGGGGGAGCCTGTGCAACCAAGCTTCTAGATTCACATGCTACTGATATACGGCTAGGGAAACCCATGTGGAGTCTAGCGAATACTATCTTGGCCTAACCTAGGATCGTACTTGTTCTCTTGTGTGCTTGTTTAATTTTTGAAATATCATGTTATCCAAGTGTTTGCTAATTACTTAAATGAAAAAAACAACACTCAAACATCTGGAAACAAATAGTCAAACTTTCAACAAGTCAGGTTTTTAACCAAAACATTAGAAAATTTGACTTTTTTACATCCTGAGACACATATTTTAAACTACAATCACTTTGTCGCACTGCATTTTCCAGACTTCGCAATGCATATGCTCTGCTAAATCGCATTTGCTACTCCAAACACCGCATTTTCCTGTCTTAATACACATTTTCCTTTTGTAAAGCCGCATCCACAATACTGAACCGCATTTGACTTTTGTAAAGCCGCATTTGCAAAAATTGAACCACATTCGCCATTCCCAGAGCCGCATTTGATAGATGCAATGCATTTGCTACCTATAATGACACATTTTCCTGTCAACAAAGTAAACCCTGTTTCAGACTAGAATCTAAGTCTAGACATCTTAACCTACTATCAAACATCTTTTTCAAAAAATATTTGTCAGAAACCAAAATTGAAATTGCTCAAAATATCCATAATTTATTAGCTTGCAATTTAACCATAGGTTTAAAATTTCCATATTTTGGTTGCATTCCCTAGGCGTCATAATCGTCATTTTTTCCCTTAGATTTCATCTTGGCAAACTTTGGATTAGGCCAAATCTCCACACTTTTCAAAAACCATTGTTTTCAAAATTAGGGTATCTTGGGACATAGTCATTATTCCTTTTTTTCAGTCATTGTCATTTTTGTGAGAACCTCCAACTCAATAGTCTAGTTAGGTAGGCTCACTCTTCATTTTGACCTTGTCATTTAGTCCCTTTACCAAGTCCTTTTGATAACCTAAATTGAGACATACGTCAAGCTTAGAGTGGTTAGAAAAACCTTTCTCCAAACATTGCCCAAACTTAGTTATCATTTTAAACTTAGACTTTGCATTGTCCACCTCTAGTCCTCATTTTTAACCTAGAATTTGCATTGATCACCTTAGTCCTTCGTCAACATTACCATCTTAGTCCTCATTCGACACTTTGTCTTTGACAATCTTGTCATTTTGCATCAATCATTTCCTTAGTCATCACCTTGCATTGTCATCCCTCATTATCAAAAGAACAAAAATACAAAACACATAGGCTAGTATCATCCTTACATTTCATCATCATTTTCATTACCCTCATTTGAGCAATTCCCTTTTATGGTGGAAACTAGAATCCAAAGAAAGAAAAGACAAATGGAAAACTTTGGACAAGATTGTAATTCCAATGTCACCAATCACACTTATGACCCAAATTTGACTTTTGATGACCCATCTAGCAACATGAATACTCAACCTTTCACAACCATACCATCCTCATCAAACAACCCCTTTGAACCATTCTTATGTAAGGATGAATATGGACAAATACTTGAGGAAAACCTAGAGGTAGCAACACAAGATCCAGAGGCAGCCTACTTTTTAGAACAAATGGTCTTATATGACAGAGATAGATATTTGGCCATATTTTGAAGTCAAGGCGCTAAATTACCTCATGGGTTTGACATTGATACCTTAAGATCGACATCTCCTGCCAATAACATCAACAATACGCATAACATGTCAAATAGTGGTCAACCTCCAAACACCACAAGCAATACCTTCTTTGATGCTACCTTGCAAAATGTCACAATGACCATGAGTGTTATCTCCAACATTACAAACAACTCCAATTCAATAAACGCTACATTCATTGGAGGATCACAATCTGTCACAGTGCCCACAATATCCACAACACCGTCACAATCGGCTGGAACCACCTTTGGGTCCTCAGTAGAGTGGGCAAGTTATTCCAATCCTCTCTTTACCACTATGGTAAATGCCATGGGGGCATCATCAAGCCATACAAATCCTCCATTGACAACTACATCTAGTACCATGAGTACATCTTCATCATATCCTCTCATTGGTATCTCACAAAATCCTTTGGGTGGAGGTAAACGACGTATCTTCATTCAAGGACAACAAAAAAATGTTAACACATCAACACAATCCAATGCCATCACCTCCCAAGGAAAAAATACGACCATTCCCCTTGTACAAACCCAACAATTTGGACAAGGCAGTCAACACACACAACCTATGGCATCATTCACACATCAAAATATTCATGGTCGCCATATTCCCCAAGTATTGACCCAAATGGCTGGGGGACACATCCCAACATATTCATCCCATATTCATACCCACCAACATACCCCCAATCCAAACTTTCAATACCAACAACACGCAAATCAGAACACATCATACATGTCACAACAAAATGTACCTCAACAACACACCAACATCCACTCACAAAAAATGGGGACCTATGGCATACCAATCAATCCAATGTATGGCACAAAAAATGACCCTATAATCGATGCCTTACAAGAAAAGTTGATGGGTCTAGAGAAGACCATAGAAAACATACAAATATCTAGCAACAAATCAGAAGTGTCATATGATCTATCTATATATCCCTTCGACATGAACTTATACATGCCACCATTTCCTACGGGATATGTGTCACCTAATTTTACCAAATACAGAGGAAAGACAAACCCTATCAAACATGTCTGAGAATTTGCAACCAACTGTGTGGACATTGCCTATGAACAAACATACTTGATGAAACTCTTTTCTAAAAGTCTTGCAGGTCCTGCCCTTGAATGGTTCTCCACTCAAAAGGATATCCAAACATGGGATGAACTTAAATGCAAATTCATAAAAAATTACACATACAACATTGACATGGACACCTCTATTACTAGCTTATGCAGTCTCACGCAAGGGGATGCTGGTGAAACATTCATCCCATTCTTTCAAAAATGGATAAGTCTAGCTAGTCATTGTCACATCGACATACCCAAAAAGGAAAAGGTGGACATGTTCATTCAAACACTTCTAGGACCCTTAAAATATGCATTACAAGTACATTGTTGCACAACCTTCATGGACCTAGTCAAAAAAGGTGTCCAGATTGAGAAAGCCTTTATTGCGAAGGGAGAGCTAAGATACGGTCCTCAAAACACAAATGCAAATCCTCCCACTAAAAAAAATAAGTACTGGGTCAAAAATAAACATGTTACCAATGATGGTGTTGTTGATGCCAAGGCTGTAAACACTATGGGTCTTATACTGGCTCTGAAAGGGGTTCAACCGCAAAACAAGCCAACGACGATACTAACACCCCCCACCAATGCCATCCCAAACAACCAAAATGGTCAAAATAGTCAAAATCAAGGACAATACCGTTAGCTGAGACAATTCCCCAGGGGTCGCACATACACTCCCTTGGGTGAGCCCATGGAGGAAGTCCTCAAGAAATGCCTTTAGAACGGTCTCATCATACTTGAAGAACCAAAACCGTATGACCCAGGGCAATTTAAACTGTCATGGTGGGATGATAATTCCCTTTGTGCTTACCACCGAGCTAAAGGGCATACGACATCATCCTGTCGAGAACTCAAAAATATTGTGCAAGACCTTATCGAGAGTCGAATAATTGAATTTGGTGGGCCACAATTCCCATCAAATGTTGACCATACCATTCATAAGAACCCATTCCAAGACCATGGTTCTAATAATACTTCCATGTCAAGTCCTAAGACAAACAATAATCGCGCCAAGTATGACTATTCCGGTGGACCTACTACAAACAATGTCCGAATTAACGATGAATACATCAACACCATCATAGTCAAATGAGCACCCCAATGCAATGCCACTACTCGAAGTGGCAAGGTCACCATAGCCAATTCACCTCTGGCTAGGCAACCTAAGATTACCATACCTAGTCCATATCCTAGGCAGTCACAAACCACCTCGACCACAAAGCAATGGCAACCTAAGAGTTAGTTTAACCTTATAGACCAGCTTGGAAAAAATCCCACACAAATTTCCTACTTGAGCTGCTTCGCATCTCTCCCACACATATGGCTATCTTGGATAAAACCCTATAAGAATCATCTATCCCTAAGGATATCAATGTCAACCAATTTGAGACCATGGTGAGATACCTCACTACACCTCGCCATGTCACCTTTTCTGATCAAGACTACTCGTCACCCAAGACTAACCATAATGTTGCATTACACATTGAAACTTTCATCCATAAGCACAAGGTCAGAAGATTTTTAGTAGATGGCAGAATAGGATTGAACATATGTTCCTTGAAATTGGTTAAGGCTTTAGGATTTTTTGATGCATGTGTAGACCCTACAAAGAGTATAGTCATATATGATGATGAAGAACGTTCTTCACAAGGCGTTATTTCTCTTCCTATCAGAGTGGGACCAGTCATTGTGGATACAACTTGCCAGGTCCTGGATCTAGAATTACCTTACAACATCTTGCTCAGTTGTCCATGGATTCATGCCCTAAAAGTTATTCTCTCCACATATCACCAATGCTTAAAATTCCCATTTGACAGCACAAAAATCACCATATATGGAGACCCTGACTCTTTTCAATATTGCACCAACCTAAGGGGTATTTCTATAAACTGAGTACCCATCAACCAAGAAGCTCCTGGCTCCTCTTCTTCTAAATACATTGACCCATCCACATTCGCATCATCTTCCATGAACACTCTGTCCACGTCTTCCATCACACCACCATCTTCCACACTTCCTAAGGATGAACCCAATGTCAAGATCCAGGACCTAGGCTGTGGAGAATTCAAACTACATACGACATATAGCATCACAACAATACCCAAGTCTCCAAAGGTCTATGGAACGCAAAGAAATTTTCAAAGTTCCACCAAAAATGGTTTTCATAAAATGGGGAGACATGAGTAACGAGGACCTTGCCGATATTACAAGATGGCTCTATAAAGAAATGGTTGACCTACCCCCATTACCAGTTAAGAAATATGGAAAGGTATATAACATGATGAAGGCTAAGGGCTACGATGGAACTAGTGGCCTAGGCAGAAATAAAACTAGATGAAGAGAGCCCATATAATCTTTCAAAATACCAAAGTATCTTGGATTAGGGCATGGATTGCCCGACAATGACAACCTGCCAAACTATCAACTCTTGGTTAGCTTTTAGATGTGTCCTCTGAAGAATAAACTCTACCATTCATGCCTTAGGATGTGTCCTTCCTAGGCATCGTCACTGTCATTCGACATTTTGAGGGAAGCTCTTGACATCTAAGGATCACTCCTCTCGACATCAGTATTCTTCATATGTGTCCATCTGAAAAAAAACTCTGTCATTTATGCCTTAGGATGTGTCCTTCCTAGGCATCATCATCGTCCCTGTCACTGGCATTTTGAGGGATCCCTTTTGACATTTAGGGATCAAACCGAGCTCGACATCAACATTATTCAGGATGTGTCCTTCCTGAATTTGTCAATCTTCGACATTCGTCATCTTGGCATCGTCAAAACCTTGACACCCTGGCATCTCAACATCATCAAATCTAACATTGTGACATTAAAACACTGGGTATCCAGACACACTTGGAAAACACTTGGCACTTGTCTTTGGCTTTTTCATCATGTTACTAGTTTTTCAGTGAGATTCCGACAACAGGATTTAGAGAAGTAGACATATCATGACATTTGTCTTGACTTTTGATGCGCATGTTACTAGTTTCTCAACGAGGTCATGATTTTGGGATTTAGAAAAAACAACGATGTATCATGATAATGGCTCTATTTTATATTTTGTCAATCATGTTGCTAGTTTCTCAAGGATGTCCTCGAAACAGGATCTAGAGAAACAATGGCGATTCATGAATTTTCCTTCTTGTCTTTTTATGCTTATGGTTGGTTATGACAAAAAGACTGGGGAAATTGCGCTCTTAGTATGAGTCATGATCATCCTTGTCTGGGACTTCTTGTCTTACAGGTGATGGTACAACCTTGTACACCTTGATCTATGTCATATTATGGTGTTTGTTGGTCATCACAACAATCTTCCCAGTGATGATTAAGAGCAATAAATATAAAAAGTCCTATGGTAAGGTTTTGAAGGATTTGGTCTAGGAACTAACATGAATCTTCTTCGGTTTGTTCTTTGTCATCCATCCATCTCACAATGATATCCTATGACATACAAAAACGTAAGTGCATACATAATCATATAAGCATTGCATTAGGTTCATACATACATCATCCATAGCATTAAATCATATACATTTCATAAACATGGCATCCATGCAAAAAAAATACATTATGCATATCATTACCATCCATGATACAACATCGACATAGCACATAAACAAGCATTGCATTATCATGGCATCATATCATAAGTAATCATCATAATACATACATGACATGACATATAAGTAAATACATACCATCATCCATCATAACTACATAATTCACATAAAAATCACATCACATATATCATAATACATAAATCAAATAACATCGCATAACACACATGTAGGATGCATCAAAACTGCATCATCATATAGCATCATATATAATGTCGCAAGATAGAGTCAAGAGATATCCCAAAAATAGAGCTCGCAGGCTCACTGGTCTATAAATAATGTGTCATAACATAAAAACAAATCTAGTAAACATGTCCCTAGGAAAGGCTCTCATCATCCCCTTGTAGCAAAGAGTGTGGTGGCTGAGGACCTGTGACTGGCGCTAAGGTAATAGGTGGAACGGTAACAGCCTTTATCTATGAACTTGATGGCACTGACACTGATGGCACCTATGCGGACATTGTAGCCTACTCTGAGAGGATGGAGGATCTATCACTGGTGGTTGCCTCTATACTAACCTCTGCTCTAAACTGGTAGACCCATGACTATGGCTCGAATGATGACTTGAGGCATGCCTGTGTGAGTGGTGGAATCTGTGCCCTGATGTGTGCCCTGATGAGGTAGACCCTCCTGCACTAGTGTGACTCTTGCTACTACTCCCACCCCCTAATCTATGGCTGCTGCCTGTCCTCACCTATGAGTGTGATAGTGTAGGATCTCATCAGTCGAGAGGAACTGCCTGCTCATAGAGGGTCATGTACTACCTATACCGAATACTCACCCTAGAAAGCTCACGAGCCATATCCCATGAAGGTCCTAAACATAGCACTGCAAAATCCACACACCACTGTTCTGACTCCTGCTAACGGATCACTGCCTGATCCCGCTCTACCCGAGCCACCTCTAGCTCTGACTTTAGTGCTCTAACCTGTGTAACACTCTCATCCAATCTCCTCTAAAGATCTGCCACCCTCTAGTCTGTTGTGGCATCATGGGGCAGCCGCTTTTATTCTATCTGAGTTTTACGATCTCTTTATCGCGATTATCCTCGAGATCTCGGCGACATTTCTCTCGATCCGAGACGATCGATCCATCCACTTTGTTTCCGATTTCCGATGATTTCTCCTTTCTGATTTGCTCTGAGATTTTCCCGATCTCTTTCCGGATTCCTTGGCTTTGATCATTCTTGATCTTTCCTTTCCTTTTCCGATTTTCTTTTGTCTCCAAAATTTTGATTGTCTCGATTTCCTCCATTCCCTTTCGATCATCCCTTTCGCCATTTTCCCTACCTCTATCCTTTGTCATGTCCCCCCCCGCCTTCCATGACACACGTGGTATAACTGACCTCCTGTCAACAAGCGTTGGCCCATCTAGATCTGTCAATGGCACTGGTCGATGTGCCTACCACCATAGGTCATAGTTAGCCATAGTCCCTTGATCTATAACTCCACCTCTCCATCCCCACTTATGGGCTACTAGCCTATCAATTTTCTGTTTGACAAAGGCTACAGGAATCAGTGGCACCCAACTTGACTCCCTCGAGGATTTGGCATACTCAATTGTGCCTACTGGTACACCCTACTTCTCCCCAAACTATCTCAGTATGCGCTATGGTAGGTACATCTCTATAATGAGCTGACTCTGCACTATCCTACCAATCAGATAATGGTACTATCTACATAAGCTCAGGTGGTCATCCTCATCATCCCACTACTAGCAGTCTTTGTAGGGCCTCTAGATGAATGAAACCATGGTATCAATTTAATGGCGCCACCAACCTGTCTCTCCCATACTGTTCTGTTGTAGGGCACTGGCATAGTAATAGGCATAAGGAATCCCCTCAGCTAGCTGCGGTCTCTAGATAGGTCAGAATATGGCCACATGCTCCCAGGCCCATATCATCAGAAGTGTAGTCCCACAGGAAATGCTCTCTGTCCTCCTATAAGTCACCTCGTGAAGTTGATGGTAGAGTGTGCCCAACAAACAAGGCCCCCAGGCATACACTGTCCTGTCCTGCCTCATCCCCACTATCATGTCTCCCCAACCAATGGGAAACCCATGCCCACGTCGGTCAAGAATCAGTATCCCGCCGATCAGTGTCGCTAGAAATGCATCAAACTGAGCATAATGCTCTGCCATAAACTCCCAGTAGATCTCATAAACCTTGATGTCGAGTCTTGCTCCCTCATCCCGATAGTACGCTATGAAGGTCTGATACCCATGTCGAGGGTCGTAAACAATCTTCTCTCCTCATATTGGTAGATGTAAGATGTGATAGATGTCCTCTAGTGTCATTATGGCCTCTCCCGTCGGCAAGTGGAATGAGCATGTCTCTGACTGCCACCTCTCACATAATGCAGTCAAAAAACCCCTATTTGCCCAAATAACAGGCATATAGGTAGCATAATATAAGCCCAGTCACATCAACCGTCGTCGCTCCCACTGAGTCAGTTGATCATCGAACTTGAAGGTTGATGGCCTGCTATCCTGATTATAGATGGGTGCACATTGTCTCTACACATGATCAAACAATGCGTCAGTACCTTCTGGACAATCGTCATTATCAATATTATAAGTAAAAAAAATTTAAAATTTGAAAGGCATCATAATCATCCCTAGGCAAAGTTAAAGTCAAATGCGTTGTGCTAACTGTACTTGCATCACAGAAAAATGGTTGCATCATTTTGTACTTCACATGCATTGTGACATATCGATTGCGTCATTCTGTCGCATCAAAGCATTTATGTCATAGTTTATGGCACATGTGTCACTTCATTTGAATGCGTCGCTCAAACTGACGAATGCGTCGCAAAATGACACATGCGGCGTTATAACTCTCGAATGCGGCCCAATATTGCGAATGTGTCGCACTTTTTAACAAATGTGTTACACATTCTTGGCCTTCCCTAAATACCCTTGCACTTGTGTCGCGACACATCAAATGTGTCGAACGTGAAGTCAAATGTGGCTTACGCAGATGCATATGTGTCGTAGCGCATTCATTGTTCACCCTAGAACCCTAATTTTGGCATGCAAAATGATGAAATAACAAGATGGGTTAGAGGTACATACCGCTAGCTCTGAGCCCTCTAGCCACCTGTAGGTCCGCATGAACTCACTACGATGCTCAGTCACTGAAATCACCATCCTCGCAGAAGTCCTCTTCGCTCTGAGCTCTCGAATTTGCTAACGTAAATAGTGAAAATGAATTGACTTTTACCCCTTTTTCAACCTATTTATAAAGTCAAAATGACATTTTTCAACTAGGTTATTACTGGAGGCCCTTTTGACCAACTTTGACCACCCCTTTGGCCGCTTTAAAGATGTCAGAATCTGAAACCGTCTGCGCCATTATTTTTTTGGTCATTAAATTGACTTATTGGGACACTTTCCAAATTTTTCTGTCATCGGCCCAAAATTCAAAAAAATTCCCGAGGGGGCATCGATACTCCATACCTTCGCTGGGGCATGTTTTAACTTGTTTTTTTTGTCACAATACGACATGCTACATTATGACAAAGAGGGGAAAAATGTAGACACATAAAAATGACCTAGGCCTACAACCTCTATTTTACCACTTTCATCCTAGCATAATTATGACATTTAATTATGTCCTTGGTCCACATTCGACTATTAATTAAATAATTCATAATTATTTAATTGATTCATATCTCTTTTATTCTTCATGATTATTAAATAAATAAATAATATTTATTTATTCAATATGTCACTAATGGTCTATTATCTTCTTACAATTAAATAAATTTTGTAATTTATTTAATTCCTTATGTCTTCCTGATTATTAAATAAATGAATTTTATTTATTTATTTAATATGTCAGTAATTCTCATAATTAAATGAATTTATTAATTTATTTAATTATTAATCATATCTTCTAAATTAAATAATTATTTTTAATTATTTAATTGCCAAATTTAACATTTCCCTCATTTTAAATAAATGAAATTATTTAAAATGATCTCACATTCTTGACTATCAGTTCATTTTAGTAAATAATGTGAAAATCGATTATTTATTATCACACAAAATCCATATTTTGAATTAATTTAATTCAAAATGGTACAATTGAGCATATTCTTGATTTTCCAAATCTGCTTTTCAGTTCAACTCTTATCGTCTTGATTTTTCGAATCTCATAAATCAAGCAGTCTTTATCTTCTTGATTTTTGAAAATCTTTATCTTTTTGACTAATTATCTCATTTATTGTCGACCACCGATTCGATCTCCTCAGATGACATCTCGACCACTCATTTAATGACTTTTCCCTAACCCTGATTAGGGATTGTCACATGAAATCTGGACCTCTGGTTTTAGGCTTCCGTCAACTTTCAATCTCGTTCATTCATCCAAAATTGTATTTTCTATAAAATGACAATTTTGCTCACATTTTTGACTACTCACGCTCATATTCATTTACTTGCATTTTTATTATTGATTTTAGCATATACTTAATTCTATTCATAGACATTATACTCATTTTTTCATAGGCATTTAGATTTCATTTGGTCATTCAAATCCTTCAAAGCTTGTTTAGGACATTGGCATAGTCAAAGGATTGCTCACACACTCGATCTGAGGGCAATACAATCAGCAAGTTAGAAGGTGCTACGAAGATGAATCATGGAAGCTTCAGCGATTGACTGGTATAATCGTTTCTTCTTTTAGTTTTCAATGTACTTCATAGTTCTTTGGGTTTATATGATTTATAATTTGATAATCTAACCTTAGGAAAATAACCCTTAGATACAGATTGATATGGGACTGATTAGATGATAGACTATTGACAGAAAGAGTTGACCAACTTGTTTACGTATTGACTTAGACCTGAGACTTGACATTTTTGAGTTTTCACTTTTAACCTGCTAGACTTGTTTCCAATTATTTTACCAAAGGTTGAGGATGACAATCATTTATTATGAGTGAGGTTATTGCGGGTATAAGCGAGATGAGATGGATGGATTTTTTCAAATATTTAGATGTTTTTGGAGTTTTGTAATGTTTTGAGGCTGTTTTTGGTATTTTTCGAGATTTTCAAATGTTTTGATTTTTTGATTTACTAATGTTTTGGGGTTTTCTGAGATTTTAACCAAGAGACTAACCTAAGGACCCATCCTAAGGGCCTCGAAGGCTGATCAACAGATTATCCTTCCCTACGTTATACACATAGAGACCATGTAGTTCGACTGATGACTTGATCAATTTATAGATGAAGATATACATGATGAAATCTCGGTTTATTATGACAGACTCCTAAGGGACTAACCTAAGTGTCTTGAGGGATGATCAAAGATCAACCTTGCCTACGTTCAAGGCTCAAAGACCTGTAGTTCGACAAGACGACTTTTTTTTTGAATTTTTGATTAACTTTTTGACCTGTTTTTAGGATTTTGGGATGTTTTGAATGTTTTTGGATTTTCTAATTTTTTGATGTTTTTTGGATTTTCTGATTTTCTGATGTTTTGGATTTTCTAATTTTAGGACTTCAAGAATATACACGAATCTGATCCGATGAGAACATGCCCCCAACATGATGCAATAAACTACTCCTATAAAGGCAGGACAAACTAACCTTGAGGATGGGCCAAGTAGTACTAGGAGGGATCATGATACAAACACAGGACCAAGCTATGGTGCGGATGCGGATGGATGAGTGATGGATGGAGATTCGAATGCGATGGATGATGGAAATGTAATGGATGGATAATGCAGAACAAGTTGTGAAGATCCTGGTGGATGGAAAGTGCTTATTTACACAAGGCGCTTGTTTTCCAGGTTTTCACCAAGGTACTTGTCCAAAGTGCCAATGAAGTGGTTTCACTAGAGGACAATTTTTCTCTTTACTATTTTTAATCCTTTTTCTGATTTTTTTGGATTTTTTTGCTTTTTGATTTTTTTGTTGTCACCAAGATGCATGTTTGCCAGGTTTTCAGCAAGGTAACCATTTCTTTAGGACATTTTCTAATTTTTTTAAATTTTTGGTTCTATACCTTGAAAGATTAGGCATAAAAATTTTTAAGATAAGAGCTATTCATAGGCTCTTGCAGAGGTTCCCCTTCAAGTGTTGATAACTAATATGCCCCTGACTTATAGCTTGTTGTGATAACAAATTGTCCCAACCAATTGGGTTCAAATTTTCCTTTGTTGTTTGGATTTGGGACGTTCTTCTAATTCTCCTTTAGTACCAGTTCTCTGACTTGGAAAGTCATGCTTCTGATTTTCTTGTTATAGCTCCTCTTGAGTCTATTCTGGTAGACTTTAAAATGATTTAAAGCATCTATATGCTACTCATCTAATAGCTCCAGCTCATTCAATCTTGATACTCGGTACTCTTCATCCGTGATGAGGTTTTGTAGTGATATTCTTAGTGACGGGAGCTCGATCTCAATGGGGAGTACTGCTTCTTATCCGTAGACCAGGGAGAAGGGGATGGCGCCAGTGGGTGTACGTTTACTGGTTCAGTAGGCCCAAAGGGCAGGATTGAGCTACAGATGCTAGTCACGACCTACGTCATTGATTGTTTTCTTGAGTATTTTCAAAATGGTTTTATTTGTAGCTTCTACTTGGCCATTGCCGTGGGGATATTATGGGGTGGAGAAACGATGTTGGATTTTGAATTTTTCACACAATTCATGGACATCTTGATTCTTCAATGGTGTCCCATTATCTAAGATTATAGCTTGTGGGACACCATAGCGGAAAATGAGATAGTTCAGGATAAACTTTGATATCTGCTTCTTGGTTATATACATCATGGGTATGGCTTCCACCCACTTGGTAAAGTACTCAGTAGCGGTTATGATGAACTTGTGGCCATTAGATGAGTGGGAGTGATTTTTCCAATGAGATCAAGTTCCCACTGCAAAAAGGGCCATGGTTTGATGATGGGATGAAGTTCCTCAGCTGGAGCATGGATGAGGTCCCCATGTTGCTAACATTGTAGACACCTTCTGACATAGTCATGTGCCTCTCTTTCCATTGTAGGCCAATAATACCCCATCCTCAACAATTTCTTGGCTAGGGTCATTCCACTCGAGTGTGAACCACAAATGTCGTTATGTACTTCAGTTAAAGTGATCAATGCCTCCTCAGCATTTAAACATCGTAATAGGGTTCCTTCTATGCTCCTATGATACAAGGTATCTCCTAGGATGAAAAATTGGGATGCCTTTTTGAAAAAAAAATTGTTTTAAGGTTGAGGGTAAGTCAGTAGGTATGACACCTATTCATAGATAGGTATAAATGTCATGGTACCAGGGATCACCGAGACCAATGATTTCATAAACAAATTTTGATTCTAGTACCTCAAAATGCGGGCACGAGAAGCTACTCTACGAAGAATTCATAGTTTGGGACATTGTGAGGGATTTCCAGTAGGGATCCAATTATTTCCATGGCGTCTCCTACTCTATTGTTTGCTTTGGGTATCTACTCAAATGTGATCTTGATAAAGGATTCCTTAAGAGTCTCCACTAGTTTCTTGTATGGAGTGAGCTTATCATCCTTAGTCTAGTATTCATGGTTCACTTGGTTTATTATCAGTTGAGAATCTTCATATACTTTGAGGGCCATGATGTGCCACTGCACTGCTATTCTAAGACCTATGGTTAAAGCCTTGTATTCTGTAATGTTGTTAGTGCAGGGGAACACCAATTTATAGGACCTTGGTATGCAGTCCCCTTATGGGGTGATAAAGAAGACACCATCTCCTAAATCCATGTTGCATGTATGAGCCATCAAAGTAAAGTTTCCAATGGTGAGCTATGTTGAGATTGAAGATGGATTCGTCTGGAAACTCTAAGATGAGAGAATTCTCTGAATAGATTGGTGCTTCTGCAAGCTGATTTGTGATGACTTGGCATTTAATTGCTTTCTACTCTACGTATTCAATGTCATACTCTGATAGTATCATGACCCATTTAGCCATCCTTCCAGTGAGAATTTCTTTTAATAGTAAGTACTTGAGGGGATCAATTTTGGCGATGAATTTGACTTTGTGTGCCAACATGTAATGTTTGAATTTTTGTTATGCAAACACTACTGCTAGACATGCTTTCTCAATGAATGAGTAATTTAACTCATGCCCAACCATTGTTTTGTTGATATAATAGATGGCCCTTTTCGTCTTGTTTTCATCATGCTGAGCTAGAAGAGCTCCTAGGGCTGTTGTTGTTGTTGACACATAGAGAATTAATGGCTTTCTTGGGATTGGTGGCATTAGGACAAGTGGTGTAAGTAAATATTATTTGATCTTATTGATGGCTTCTTCACACTTGTTATCCCACTTGTACGCTACTCCCTTGTGAAGTAGGTGAGAATATGGATTCTATTTATCTGCCAGTTGTGCTATGAACCTTCAGATGGACTGAAGCCTACCTTGGAGACCTCTTAATTGTTTCAATGTTTTGGGTGCCTCCATCTCAAGGATTGTTTTTACTTTTGCTGGATCTAACTCAATACCTCTCATTGACACTATGTATCCTAGCAACTTTCTTGATTGTATGCTGAAGATGCACTTCTTTGGATTTAATCAGACCTTGTATTCTTCCAGCCTATCAAAAATAGTGCTCAAAGTTGCTATGTGATCCTTCCTCTTTTTGGATTTGGCTAGTATGTCATCGACATAATCTTTGACAGTTTTATGGATCATGTCATGGAAGATTAATGTCATGCCTCTTTGGTATGTTGCTCCTGCATTCTTCAAGCCAAATGGCATCATATTCTAGCAGTAAGTCCCCCATGGACAAGTGAAGGTTGTTTTGTATTGGTCTTTTTTAGCAATCATTATTTGTTTGTATCCCGAGAAACCGTCCATCAAGGAAAGCATTTCGTGTCTCACCGTCATGTCTACGATCATGTCAATGTTGGGTAATGGGAAGTCATCTTCTAGACCTGCTTTGTTTAAGTCCCTGAAATCTATGTAGATTTTGATGCCCCCGTCGGGTTTTAAGACAGGAACCAGGTTTGACACCCATTGTGGATAATCTATCAGTCAAATGAATATTGCATATAATAGCTTCTTTAGTTCCATTTTGACTAGCAGGGTGATATGAGGGTGCATTTTCCTAAGCTTTTGTCTAACGGGCTTTGCTTCAGAGTATACTGCTAGGTGATGAACTACAATTTCTGGTTCGAGCCCTGGCATGTCTGCATAGATCCGTGCAAAGTTAACTTGTCTCTCTCTTAAGAAGGATACTAGGAGTTCTTGTTCTTCTAATAGTAATGATTCCACATAGAATGTGATGTGCGGGGTCTCCTCTATTCCTATATTAACTGGATTGCACTTTTTTGCTAGGACTGTTGATTTTTCCTGATGAAGAGCTCTGAAAGGAAGATTAAATCCCCCATCCTCAGGCACCTCGGAGAGGTTTTCACTGTTGGATGCATCCTTTCTTTTTACTTTTTTCATGTCAGAGAGTGCCACAGTGTGGTTTTCACTCAAGGACTTAGATATTATTCTTAATTTCTCACTTTTGCGACTGAGGGATTCAATCATTTCCCCATAATAGGCCTGTGTATCTAGCTCAATGATGAATCCTACTTTGTGATCTCCACATTGAATGTTATCTCATAGTCCCATGAATTCTGAGAGCGCCTCATCATTTTCGAATGTGTCAAGAACTGGTGGTCCTCGTTGGTCATAATCGATGAGTTGGGGGTAAACTGGGTGGATTTCATGATATTGATGGTTTGACTCAAAGGATAAGGTGCTAATCATGAGAAGAGTGGTATCCTCGAAGAGCCTAGGTAGGTTGGTTATTGGATCCTCATCATCACTACTACTATAGACGTCAGTTATGTCAAATGTGAAGTTGTCTATGACTCGACCTGTAGATACGGGTAAGCGAAGTTCGACTGCGGATAGCTAAGGAGGATTATTGACCTTTCTAACTGGAGGACTTTGGCCACGTATGGTTATACTCGGAGGGGTACATCCCAGGCCAAGATTTCTCATTCGCATCTCTGGAATAATAGGTATTATAAGCTCGTTGTCATTTTTTCCAAGTCTCTAGTTTCTATCATAACCCATTGCAAGCATCATTTGCAAACCTTTGCTTCTGTCATCCATTGGTAGATTGGTTGTTGGTCTATCATCTTGGTATAGGAGATGAGATGGGTCCTCCTCTATGATTTCTCGTCTGAGATCTCCCCAACTTCTGAATTTGGGATAGTCTTCAGGGGATGTTTGAGATGTGGAAGCTTCATTTGATTGCAGACGTCCTCGTGATTTGGGAGATTGTGGTAACTCTCCTACCACAAAAGAATTTTTGGGAATTGTGTAGTTTCTACAACCATTATCCTGGATGATGACATTGATATCGGAGATGGTGGGAATGGTGGGAGTGGTGGGTGTCTTTTTTGCAGAAGTGGGATCATTTTTAGGAACTTGAGGGATTTTGTAGTATTTTGCCTCAAGGTTCTTGCAGTAGGAGAACAGTTCAGGATCTCCATGGATGGTGACCTCTTGTCCTTCATATGTGAATTTGACACATTGATGGAAATTTTATGCTACTGCTTGCATTGCATGGATCCATGGATGTCCTAGGATAATGTTATAAGGTAAGTCGAGGTCTAGGACATGACAGGTGGTTTCCATGATAACTGGCCCTACTTGAATAGGGATACTGATTGTGCCCTGGGACACTCTTTCCTAATCATCATATGCTCTAATTGTAATACCCTTTCCTTTGTCAATGGAATCCTTTGAGACTTTTAACTGCTTAATGAGCTTGAGGGAACAAATATTCAATCCTGCACCTCCATCCATCGGGACTTGCTTGAATTTACTTTTCTGCACTAGGACCTCTAAATGGAGTGCACAGTTATGAGATGGTTGAGCGGGGAAATCCTGATCGGAGAATGTAAGGAGGTTTGGAGTGATGATGTTGTTGACCATGACTTGGAATTGTTCTACATCAAGATCTGCGGGGACGGTGGATGAAGCCAATGCTTCCTAAAGGATTTTCTTATGGGTGGATGATATTTTTAACAACTCCATGATGGAGATTTGTGTTGGAATCCTTTTTAGCTGATCAAGGAAATTGTAACCATTGGGAATGAATCTTGAATTAGACATGAAAGTTCTATTTGGTTGAGATGATCCTGCGATAGTAACTTTTCTGCCTCTTGTGGTGACTCCACAATTGGCTTGAGCTCCTTTGATAGTGATTACTATGTAGTATTCATCTAGGGAGGTGACGACAGTTTCATACACATGATTCATGTTTTTGAAGGTACCTTTCCGCTTATCAGTGTTATCGTTCCCTATATTGTTATGGTTAGGCATCAAATTCATGTATATTTTGAGGTTTTGGTTTCCTATTGGCTATTCCACATTTATGATCCTTTGATCAATGAGGTCTTGGACTATATTCTTTAGGCTCATGCAATTTTTAGTGGTGTGCCCTTTTATTTTGTGAAATTTGCAGAGCTAGTTTTCATTGTACCAAGGAGGTTTAATGTTTGGTTCTTCATAGTTCTCGTAGGTGGGAATCTTGATGAGGTTTCCGTCTATCAGTTTCTTCATGATGATTTTGAGTGGTTCCCCAAGAGTGGTATACTTTCACTTGACAGAATTCTTGTTTCGCTGGGGCGATCCCCTTTGAACATTGGCATTATTGATCGCTTGATTGTTTGTTTGATGTGTTGTGTTCGCTTGATGGTTATTTTGATTATGGTTTTGGATTTGTTGTTGTGGTGTGGGTGTGTTTTTCTGAGGGGCATTGATGACAACTTTGGCATCAACAACCCCATCATTGGTAATATTTTTGTTTCTTTCCCATGTGCGAGGTTTTTTATTGTAATTGGTGGATGGGTGATTATTCTGTTGTTCAGGATATGAAGTTGATCCTCCAGGTTGTGTCATAAGAGCTCATTTAATGTTGAGTGCTTTGGAAATCAACTGGTCGTATGTGGTAATCCTGTGAACTTTGAGATGGAATTCCAAGAGGTCGTCAAGGTTGGATATGATAGTGCACACTTGTTGTTCTTCGATCATGGCCCATTTGCTCTGATTGGCCTTGGATCACCATCATTGTAGGAATGAAGCAAATGATTCATTCTTACCTTGTTTCAGAGCTGAGAGCTCCTCTAGACTAACATCCATGGCAATATTACATGCGTATTTTTTGATGAATGCGTCTATGATTTCTTGGAATGTCTTGATGCCTGTAGGTAGGTGACAGAACCATTTTATGGTGTGGCCAACCAAACTCCTAGGAAATAGTTGCATCAGATAGGTATCGTCATATGCGACTTCCATGCAATGAACCTGGAATTCCCTAATGTGATCTTCAGGGTTTCCCGTCCCACAATACTTATCAAATTTTTGGATTTCAAATCCCTTCGGGAATGGTTTCATTATAAGGCTTCTGTCAAACAGATAAGGGTGCACAACCTGCTACGTGTTTTTCATCATTCACCCTAATTGAAGGTAAAGCACTTGTTGCGAGAGTAACCTAATTTGTGTTGTCACATTATTTTGAAAATCAGGGGGTGGGATGAAAGTGTTCTGAGGTGGTTCATTGGTGGGATGGGTGGATTGGATGATGTTTACATATTTTGTTGATCTAAATATTCTTGCAACAACACTTGTTGTTGTTCTTGTTGCAGTTGTGCTATTAGTGCATGTTGTTGAGCTTGTTGTTGCGCTTGTTGTTGAGCTGCTAATTTAGTTGCTTCTTATTGTTCTTGATATTGCTTTAGCACTTGCTAATATGCTTTTTGTTGTGATGTGTGTTGTCGTGCAAGATGTTGTGCTTGTGCTTGGTGTGCTTGATACTGGGCTCTGGCTTGAGTGTGCGCTTGAGCTTGGGCCTGAGCTTGTGCTTGAGCTTGTGCTTGTGCTTGAGCTTGTGCAGCTTGAACTCCTTGAGTGGCATGTTGTTGTTGCTGCAACAAGGCTTGGGCTAGTGCAACCTAATGTGCTTGTTATACGATTTGGGCAGCTTGAGCATCTTGCACTGCTTGAGTGGCTTGCTGAGAAGCTAATTGTGTGGCTTATTATTTTTGTACTTGCAGGAATGCCTTTTGATAAGTAGCTTGCAATGCCATACTATATTGGCTTGATATATTGGAGCTTGGTGGTGGTGGAGGTGGAGGTGGATTGGGAATTGTGCTCGTTGTGGAGATGAGAGGCACTGTTGTGTTGATGATTGGGATTTGATTGGTAGATGGTGTGATCGATGTGATTGGTCCTTGACAAACCATGCTTTGAGATGTTGGGGGGGGTGGTGGGGTTGATGATGTAGTGATTGCTTGTGTAGTTTTCATTTGTTGTTGCGATGTTGATGACAAGTTTTGAAAGTTTGGCATGATGTTTTGATTAATGTTTGAGATGTTGGTTTGATTGATATTTGGTAAAGGGGGAAGCCCTAAGTTGAGTAGTGGTGTGGATGATGGCGGTAATGGCAGACATGGTGGAAATATGAAAGATGTGATCTCTTGAGGGAATGGTGTAGTGTCAAAAATGCCCCTTGGTCTGAACATGTCACCCTCTCCTTGCGAGGTTATGGGGAGAGAGGTTTGGGGTGTTGCGCAGAATGATGATGATGATGGATCGTTTGGATCATCAAAGGTGAGAGGGACATATGTATACAATGGATTTAGGGGTATGGTTTTTCCCAAGATGGTGTTTGTGTCCAAGTCCTGATTGTTTACAAGAGGATGCGTTTGCAATGCATTGAGAAATGCACTTCCTTTGTTAACAATGGGTTGCATTGGAGCAATGGATGATGTGATTTGTGAGATGTTTTGAGTGATGCTTTGAAATGAGGGGGTAGATGAAATGGGGATGGTAGATGAGATTGGAGGCGTGACTCCAAAAGATGATTCCACAATAGTGCTCATGTCAAAATCGGAGGGGAGTTTAGCCTCTTGCTTTACTAATTCGAGCATGTATAGTGAGGGATTAATTCTCATAATGATGTTGATAATCTTATGATTCTCCGAATTTTGAATTATTTTAGTTATTTCCTCATGTGACATTCTGAAGGGATTATTGGTGAGATCCTCCATTTGGACACCTTCCTCTTGATGGTCTTGCGAAAATGGAGGGAGGTTAACCATGATATTTCCAGATCCAATGGGATTCATTTCGGAGTGGTTTGACTTAAATCACTCGAAGTACAGATGTTTCTTTGTTGGCTTCCATGTTCCTCTTATGTTGTGATCTAGTTTGCACCATAAAATAAGGATCAATCTTAAAGAATGCGGAAGGTGAATTCTCTAATTCTTTGGATTTGATCTATCTTTAGGTACAAAAGGGAAAGTTTTAGGATGATTTAAGGATCAAAGGGTGATAATGATATGGGTGCAAGATGGGTGTTTGATGGATGATTGGAACTCTTGAGAAAATCTTGAAGGGGTATGTTAAACTTTAGGACTTGATTTAGGATTGATTTGTTTCAAATTCAAATTTTGGTGGACTCATAAACTCTAAGAGGTTGGATGTTGTCTTAGAGTTAAATTGCTCACAAGATGATAATGTTTCTAGGTGTGAGAAGAAAGATTCATCTAAACACTCCTATCCAAACAAGGTGATATTGATAATGAACTCTTAAATCCCAAGATGTTGGATTTTATCAAGGGATAAATTTGTTCACAAGTTTTGATAATTTGATCAAATATGCGGAGAAAGATGCATCTGCACACATTCAATCAAACAAGGTGATTTTGGATTGATTTCAAATGATTTCCCAAAGTTTAACATAAAGTATTTTTCCAAGATTTTTGAAGAGTTGTTGATGAGATGATTTTTGGTTTTGATGTTCAAGGATGGATGAAAGTTTGATTTTGATTCTAGGATGTACCTAAAAAGACACTCGTTTTCTAGACCTCAGTTTTGATGAACAAGCTTTTCTTTAAACAAGATGTTCAAACTCTCTAAAAATATTTGGGTTTTGACAGTAATAGAATGAGTATAAACCAGGATTGTTTCTTGAAGCCTTTCAGTAGAAGTTAAAAATTAGTCTTCATCTGAATTTGTATAACGTTGAGAGACACTTTTGATGGGCTTTCAGACTAAGGGATTTTACCTTTGGTTTCTTGATCTTGATCTTGCGTGAAATCATTGGAGACACATTTGTGGGATCCAATTGTTTTTAGTCTTTGCTTACTGAATTTTTTTTACCACAAACACTTATTGATTAGGTTTTCAAACTAGATGTCCAATGTCTCAACTTCTTCTCATTTTGCAAGGTGTATTATGTGAAACTTTGATGAAATTAAGGCAAGGGTTACCTATTGTTTAACTTTAGTAGGAAAATTGAGATGTAAATCCAAGTGTTTCGAAACCTCTAAGGGTGAAATCCCAAGGGTAAGAAATAACACATGAATTTGGTCAATTGTATTTTCCTCCTAAAGGGTTTAAAATTTTGATGATGATGTTAATGTTTGTTTCCAAGTGTTTTCGAACAAGCAAAGTGTTTTTGTAACCAAGAACAAGCACAATCCTATGGATATGAAAGACAATATTTTTTGAGTCCCCACTTGGACAAGTCCAGCTACACTTATCTTTAGTGAATGGTTAGATGTTTGACCCTACTGGCTCCCCTCCACAACACTCACTTATACAGGGTAGCCAAGCATCAACACCCATGAAACTCCAATGGCATGCTTTCCATTGCTACTAAATACTGTAAAAGTGTGGGGAGGCTTCAGAATGACGGTTCTTGCACCAAAAAATAGATCAAGGATTTTGGAAATTCTAAAACAAGGGTTTTAATTTGGACTTTCCGTTCGTAGGAGTTGACCCTACATGGTGAGAGACCATTGCTGCTCTTCTCGTCGGAGTCAACCGTGTGATATTGGCGTTTATCCCAATACCCACATTTATATCCCAGTTGGAAATACTCTTGGCTTTAGAGTGTTACCGGTTGATTTGTTCCCTTGAGTGAGTACTTTTTCCCCAAGGCAGGCCCTCTAAGATAAACAAAAGTGAGTAAACATATTCATAGTTTGATCAACCTTCGTTTAGAAACAAAGGGAGAACACATGCAATAGGTTTACTCACACTCGCACAATGTTTTGTTCAATTTTAAACCCAAAAATGAAGTGTGGAGGTGATTACTTTATCTCAACCCTAAGATCACCAAAAAGGCCTTTTGATTCTCAAGATCACTATGAAGCGTGAAAGAAGCACATACGTCCTTTTCGATGATGTTAAATTTTAAGTAAGTAATCACGACGCAAATTTGTACATGTTCATTTTAACCTTTCAAAGAAAATGTGAGTTCTTTTTAAAGCACCAAAGGACAAATGAGAGTTGTTTTGTTCAATTTGTTAATTTCAAACGAAATCTAGTCAATTTTCCTAAAATTCATTTTAAACCCTTTGCAATGAAAATTGAAAGCTTTTGAAATCTTTGTTTTAAAGCCCAAAACCAAATGAGTTAGCCTAAAACAGAAAATTAAGGCATAAGACGGAATCTCCAAGCATTAAAAAATGCTTTTGAGTTTCGATTTTGATGCTCAATTTATCTCCAAGTTCCTTTGAAGATCTCTTGCAAGCTCCTTGTGTGACGAAATTCTCCTTGCTTTTCCTTTACACCTTCCTCATTTTCCTGTAAATACCACAAATAAAAGTTATGCAAAAAATGGTAAAAATAAGACATGCCAACTCTTTGAAGAAACCCTTTTAAAGAGAGAGGAATAAAATAAAATCGCATTGACAAAGCACATGAGTTCTTTATGATTTTAACTCAATAATTAATGTCAATAAACTTTTAATTTACCCCCACTTTTATAAAGGAACAATTAATTTTGAAACCTTATATTTCTAATATACAAAGCCATAAAACTTCTCCCTTTGAATGCCATAAATCCATTTTGATAGGAAATCACAATAAAGATCAATTAAAGACCAAATCAAGCATATGTACAAAAAAAAAAGGTAACATAGGATGACCTCCTTGATAAAATTTAGAACATGGTCAACCTCCTTATAGCATCATTTATGTCACATCAAAAGGATTTGTTTAGCAGGCGTATAAAAGAACAGCCAACAAAAATCTTTAAAGATTTTTCAAATAAATGCATTTGGCATGTGTAAAGTCGATGCCATAACTGCTACCTAAATATTTTTCATCATAATGCAATTTGCTAGTTTAAAACTGCACCCACCAACCTTGTTAAGAAACATTCAAACTAATGTAGATTGGGATTTTCATCGGATTTCAAAATCTCTCCAAATTTGGATATTGATTGGTTTCATCAAAGCATTTATTGGAGCCAAACTT
This sequence comes from Sequoia sempervirens, assembly GCA_007258455.2. NCBI lineage: Eukaryota > Viridiplantae > Streptophyta > Pinopsida > Cupressales > Cupressaceae > Sequoia > Sequoia sempervirens. The sequence continues at coordinate 461,292,403 of VDFB02047230.1, forward strand.
ATGTGCAATATCATAATACCAGCATAATACCAACATACCTACTAGTCAAATAATGCAATCTCATCAGATAGACATATACATATAAAAAACGAGCAAAGAGAATTTTAATAGAATATATTGATTGCAAGACACGCGCAAATCATATTTGTCTCACAATTAAAAAAAAATTCAAGTGAATACATCCGTTAGGTCGTATAAAATAGCAAGTAAAGGTATTTAAATTGATGCAATCTGCAGTGACTTCCACAACTTTTGACCTGCGCCAAACTGGTTTCTAAATGTCTGAAAAGAACATAGCATTTACAGGATAAGCGCAGAATGAGTTGGAATAAAAGAAGACTTTAGCAATTTTGAAAAGCTACATTTATTTCAACTACAAAATTTCAACAAGACCAGCAGTAAAAGGAATGAACATCTATAAAATCTGCATGTCAAAACTGGCTTCTAAATGTCTGAAAAGAACATAGCATTTATAGGATATGCGCAGAATGATTTGGAATAAAAGAAGACTTCAACAATTTTGAAAAGATACATTTATTTCAACTGCAAAATTTCTCCAAGACTAGCGGTAAAAGGAATGAACGCTTAACAGCTATTGCCTTAATATGAAAGGGTTTGCATTGTAAATAGGAATCACCATGAAGCAGCTTCAAACTATCATTGCTATGATCTCTTCCTACGTAAGTGAATTTGGTGGATGGCATTGCTCACATTGTGGGTTTTTTAGCATCAACTAGACGTGCAGGTGTAAAGCCGAATTCTTAAACCTTTTCCAACATTCGCCCTATGCTAAGAAACACAGCTATGTAAAAGGGTATGGACATCCATCAAGACGTAAAGCATAGAGTAACTTAAGATGCTACAAGAGATTATGACACAATTGGTCTGCATACTTCGAATGACATGTGAATGTTTAGCCCGAGGTCTTATCACATCAAGAAAATTGGCTTAACCTAAATACCCTATTATCCCACCCAACATCATATCAGATGAAGCCATCTGTCATGCACTAAAGAGTTTCAAAGAACATTGTAGGTGAAAATTATGTGGGTTTAAGAGATTAATGGATGGGGACATTGCTGCTACCCAAGAATATTGTGGAGATCAGAATACCACCTTGTCAATTACCATATGAAAGAGCTACTAGCGTCAAACCCATGTTGCAGGAGCCACAGTCTTTATTGCTTGCCAGTACGAAGCAGTAGACTGCCCAAGAATAATATGGAGATCACTTGTTCTGTCAGCCAAGAAATGGACATAATTGTATCATATCTCCTATGTACGAGGGGAGGGACCCATCTTTATAACAAGGATGTAGTAGATCGATTTGGCCATACTAAGAATTCAACATAAATATAGACTGAAATGAAAACAAGAGAAACCAACGTAATAAAAGAACTACGAGTGAATAATAGCTTTTTAAAATCTTTCAAACAAATGCAACTACCACGTCTTTATTCTCCTAGTCCTTCATAGCCTTTAAGGCTTCTAAAGACTTTCCAGCCTTGTCTAGGCCACTAACTTCCATGGTTTTCCACATGGTGCTAATTTGTTACATTGTTGTTCCAGGTTCACTACTGATCCAGGTTCACTACAGGAATATTCAAATCGGGGCTTTCTTTCTGAAGTTTTAGCCACTAACTTCCATGGTTTTCCACATGGTGCTAATTTGTTACATTGTTGTTCCAGGTTCACTACTGATCTAGAACCTACAGAAATGGAATGGCCTTTAAGCGCAACCTTTGACTATCATCCTTCCAGCCTTGTCTAGGCATCCAACTGGAATGGCCTAGCATTTTCTTTTTTGGTCAATGCAAGAAGAAAATACAGAGTTTTGGAAGGATTCAAGGAGCTATTCGATAATCAATTTTGAAAAAAAAAAAAATTTGGATTTGAAAGACTATGTTTCCTTCCTACAAAAAGTTCATTATTAGTTACAGTATTTATCACACAACGATGTCAAATCTTATGTTCACCTAGTCTACTGCATATACAAATCTTGTATTTTGAAATGCCAACAGAGCACACAGCTTTCAAAATAAATGTGATGTCATAAATCAAAACCGACCGTTAAAAAAAAAAAAAAAACCGACCGTTAGTGTAGCTCATATAATAATGTAACATAAAAAATCAAATAAATAGAAAAATGGGCAGCATATTTCACAAAGTATTTCACTTAAAAAAAAGGAATAATGCTAACTACCATTCCTTTTTCTTTCTTCAGTTCCTTTGTAGTTTTGGTCTGGTATCATTGTCACACATATTAAAAAATAAGATTATGATTTATGCAGTTATGGTATCAATAGGGAAAATATATGATATTTATATATACTCGCCTATAGCCCAAACAAATAAAGTGATATTCCTATGAGATAATCTAATATGTTTAATATTGCAAATAGAAAGGAAAATTAAACTAATTGAAGACATGAAACACATATTGAATACCTATCCCATAGTGGATTGGTGTCACTTGTTAGAAGTGACCCTTTCCCAACCCTAGACAAGCAAATGATGAAGATTGTTGAAGATGTTATGAAGTGGGAAAAATTAGTTATCAATTGAAGAGAGTAACTTTGCATGAAGGTTGTGGATGGATTGATGAAGAATGAGGCTTCTATTTATAGACTCTCAAGTTGAAAGAGTGCTCAAAAGGGAGAAATATGGGATAAAGATTTGGTCAATAAGAAGGAGCCACTTGTCACCTTGTGAGTGGTTGAGGAATGTGCAATTTTTTGTCAATGTGCCAATAAATGAGATTGGTTGGCCTTTTCAAATTCAAATTTGGCTTGTTGGAGGGAGAAAAAGTGATTTTAATGCCAAGTGGGGGACATGTAAGAGGGAAGTAATTGCCATGTTGGAAGGGACAAATCAACTTGTTTTCAAATTCAAACTTGAGGAATATTCTCCAAAGATGCTTTGTTGAGGGAAAATGATGATTTCAATAAATGAATTAAAATGTTTTATTGGTGCAAGTGGGAAAAGCTAGAGGATGTGATGGGTGATTAGATTAGATTAATCAGGATAATTAGATTAACTTAGATGATGATTAGGTGATTTTGACCCATTTGACTTAAATACTTGGATTTATTTAAATAAAAAAGGAGGAATATGAATTTAAGATTTAATTAAATAAAGTTTGGTTTATTTAATTAAAAGGATGTTGCAAGATAAAGGTTAATTAATTTGAAGGAGATGAATCTAGGAGATGATTTATGAAAGATGGAATGTTAGGATGTGATTAAAATTGATTTATTTAAATGAGGTAATGATAGGCTTAAATTAAATAAAGTTAATTTATTCAATTTAAATGGATAATCCTTAGAGATTGAATTAAATAGACTTGATTTATCTGATGAATAAATGAATGTGAATGATGTCAATTTCATATGTCTACAATTTTATAGCTTTTATTTATTTAATATATGTCAATTATGGTTTGAATGTACATGGTCACAACAAATGTCTTGCTACTATTGTAAAATATCTTTCACTATGATTAGTTTTTCTAAATGAATTAACATAAGAATTTGATATGGAAAATATTATTTAAATTTTAAAAACCATTGAAACTATATGCAATAATATTATGAACGGTAAAAATCATATGTCAGCAATCTAAACCCATAAAATCACATTAAAGTGAAAAAAACAACTCTTAAGTGAATAAAAGATAATTTTATCTATCTTTAAGACATAGATATATGTTTGTTTCTTATAGATAGATGTACTTTATAGATATATGTGCTTAAGTATATATACTAGTCACAATTACATTGAGAGGCCTAAGGAAAGAAGCATTTAATATCATGATATGAAATCAAACTCTAGATGTACATTATTTTAACATTCTCTTTTAAATGGGGTAGAGAGCCTATCTTGATTGGCTAAAGCATTTTGTTGCAGGCAAGAGGTCATGAGGTCTAGTTTGGTCTAGTCTCCCCTCCATCCTCGTGGTACTAGAGACCAAAGGGTGTGTCACAGCAACATCACTAATCACATGAAAAGACTACAGTTTAGAGAGGGGCTCTATAAAATATACGTTCTCTTTTAAATATAAATATAATATAATATAAAGTAAATAAATTTACATATATAATATGTATTATTTATTATCATTTTTAAATATAAGTATAGGAATAAAATGATTTTAATGAAAATTTTAAATATGAACTAGTAAATAAAAGTTTCTTTAAGAAGTGAAATTTTAATGATTTTAAAGCTTCACATTTTTCTCCATTGTAATGAGGCATAAAAAATTTATATAAATGGGTCCACAATGTAACTACCTATGATAACATCATGTTCATAACAAGTCCTTGATAGGAATAATAAAAACTAATGCAAATTAATGATTATACATCAACATTGTATGTGAGTTTTCAATCAATAGGAGTGGCTCAACATGAAATAAAGTTGGGCACTAAGATAGCCACAACTTTAATTCAATCCCAAATATATTACTTTTCAAATGGTCAATACTAAAGCTAGCAAGTTCATCTACATGCTTGTTCCCTTCTCTAAAAAAATATATATTAAACAATTCCTTAAAATTATTTAATAATGGTTAGACTTGACTTAAAATTCTATTTAACTTTTTATTTTGAGTCCCATTCTTCTTAAGGGAATTAATGATAATTTCTAAATCACCTTTATTTTTCAAATTCTTTATCCTTGACTATGAATTGATTTTAAGACCTAGAAGAAACATTACTTAGCCTCAAACTCATTATTTTTCCTATACTCTAAACCTTTAGAAGCAACACCAACTAGATAATCTTCATGATTCCTTACTATACAACTCATTTTAAGGTGCTCGATTACCCCTACAAGTCCCATCAAAAATTAGTTTACACCAAATGATGGGTGTCCAAAGAATTCCATTTGACATCCTTTTTGCATACTATAGGTGGGTTAATCAATCCAACCCATTGAATAAAGGTATTGAGTAGTTATATATTAAATGAACAATATATACTTTATTCCTCTAAGTTCTAAAATAATTGAAATAAATTGCTTAATTATTGTTACCATATTTTTGGTCACACCCTTCCAAAACCGTATCCAACCTTAACCAAATTTAATCATGCCAAAGTTGTCACCTTTATACTTGGTTTTTGAAACAATGCTGAGTGTCAATCGATTTTCAACAACCATTTCCCTACTCGTCTAAAGAGTTTAACTTAAGTTGGTTTTGCATCGGCCTTTGGTGACATTTCAAAAAGGTGAGTCTCGGGGTGGTTCTCATAACCCTAGTGCATGCCAATGAAAGAAAGAAAAGTTAAGTTAAAGCCAATTTTATTTCGAGACTTTAATCATGTTCTAAAACCTTTGTCAATTCCTGATAGGGTTTCAGAAACCTAACTCATTCCCACAACAAGCTCTTTTCCAAAACACTAAGTATGTTCCTAAGGTTCTTTCTAAAAGACTTACCAAAAAAGGCCCTAAAAAAGGGTTTCAGGCTAGATCTTAAGAGAAAGCAGATAATGGATGGGGGTTTTTAGAACTAAGGCTGACTTAGAATGCATTTTGAAAACCCCACCCAAAGCCCGATGTTATCCATTAAAGCTATTTTTAGCTATCATCTTGATTATTCAAAGGTTCATTCAAGGGAAAATAATTGTACCATAAGTAAATTACATTGCAGAGGTGATATTTAGTTGAAGCATAAACCAATAACATACATTATAGCTATGAAAAATAAAGAAGTGTAGTACAATGGAAATGAAAAACATAGAATTTGAAACAAGGGAGTCTTATTAAGGTTATTGCATCACATGAGATAGATTTAAATGCCAAAAAGATTATATATATATATATATATTGTTTGTATTACATGCCAAAAAAGGGGATTCTAGTAAAAAAAAATCAAGCACAAAGGGTGAAAATGAGTATTCAGATGCCCTCCACTACCTCTTGGAGACACTCAATCTATGCAGGGAAGAAGAGGTTCTCAGTAAATTCCACGAAATGGGAAAATTTCTCCAACATATTCCTCTCCATCCTAGCACGAAGTAAAGTAATTTCTTTCTTTGTTTGCTCATTCCTCAGAGCAGCAACAAAGCAAACGATGTCTCTTACTAGTCCAACACGCAGATACTCAGTGAGGTTTCCTAGTTAAACTTCAACACATGCCAAATATGCTAGCCTTATAAGACATTTGACAGCTATGGCTGCCCACTCCAACTTCCCAGAAGTGTAGGGAAAATTTTAAGAAGAAGGTGTAATATCCTGGAGAATTTTGTATACTTCCTGATAAAAATATTAATTATAGTGGCGAATTTTTTCAGTTTTAGTCAAAAAAAAAATAATGTCCATTGGAAAATCTTTTCTAATCGCTAGAAGTTTGTGGAAAATCCTAGCAAAATGCAAATTTTTAAAACCACTAAATTTTTTCCATTGGCAATTAAAATTTATTTTCAAACCAATAAAATATTTCGATTGGCTAATTCAACCTACTTTTCAAACCAGAAAAAATACTTTTGTTGGCGATTAAATTTTTTTTTCAATCTAAAAAATAAAATTCATTGGCGAATTAAACCCATTTCCAAATGATTAAGAGAAAAACATTGGAAATTTAAACATAATATCAAACTAGAAAAAAAAATGCAGTGACAAAGTGTCAGTGCAAATTTTCCTAACCTTAGTTGCAAGTCTTTCTTGGTCATCTTTTTAGTTGGTGGGTTGGAGGTTTCAAAAACTTTGAAACTTCAGACTTTGGTTCTAAGGTTCCAAGTTTCAGCGAACACGCAACATTATGGACCATGACCGTTCGATGAATTTTCAATGGACGGCTGTAGTTGCATTCCAGAAGTATATCTCTCAAGCACTAGATATGCGAATTGAAACCTCCGGAATTACACAAAACCATTAGACTTTCAGAAATCAATGGTTGAAAATTTATTACAAAAGAATTAAGTTGAATTAAAACACATCAACACTCAGGATCAGTTGGCAGATCTCTTCACCAAAGCAGTTGCAAAAGTTCAGTTTTTGTCACTTTATGATCAAATTGTGAGCCCTCTTAGCATCAAGGGGGAGTATGAAGATAATTGATGCTGCACATGATCTTCCAGTGGAGTATTTTTCTTTAAGTAGCTTTTTAGATGTAAATCTTCCCTCTACGAATAAAGCATGCAATGCATGCTAAGTAGCTTTTTAGTTTTAAATCTTCCCTCTACAAATAAAGATTTTTCTTGTTTTTTCTTTGTGCTACGAACTCTTTATATTACCATGTTTTGTATTCTTTTTTAACAAGCTGCAATAACAGAAAATTATGTTTTCAAAACAGAGTAGATTATTATATGTCTGATCATTATTGAATGAATTATTTTCTTTCATGTCTATTGAGAGGTTTTGAGAAGCGTAGCATATGATCTATTTTATAACTATTTTTTCTTTTTCTTTCTGTTGTTCAATTCATTTGTATCAGCTGGTTTTAGAGGAGAGGCATGTCTGTTTTCAAATCTACACTTTATTCTCCATGGCTGAGACTGTACCGCCCAGGAAAATAAAGCACAGAAATATTAGTTGGCCCCTTTGGGACCGATGGATAACTCAACAGAATTTGACTATACAAGAGCTTCTAGAATGGTTCCAAACCAAAGGTTTAACAATATATGTAATATCATGTGAGAATGTTTTACTTTACAATGCATTTTTTCCAAAGCATAAAGAAGGGCTTAATCAGAAAGTGATAGATATCGTGAAAGACACAGGAAAGTTGACAAAACCTTCTAGTTGTGGTTGTATTGACTGGGAATTTGTCTGTGAAGATGAGAATGGAAATATTGTTGATGTTCCTGGGGTCTCTGTTTGCTGCAGTTAAAAATTGTCTCCAAAGATTAACAGATTAATGTAATATAATTTTTCTTGTCTGGAGTCTTTCATTGAATAAAATGTGTTATCTCTGCACAGATCTAGAGGTGAACTTCGTCTAGCCATTAGTCATCTATTGGAATACATTATACTTGGTAAGATGAGTGTTCCAAAAGTAAAACCATTAACATATTGAGAAACAAAGAGCAGAGAAAACACAAGCACTAGAACAACCACATAAATTTACTTAACATTTGTTGTAGCACATTTCTATTACTTGCTTGCAAAAATATTTACATCGATCCTCTTTTATAGAGGAGTACAAAGATTGCCAGAAGGTTCCAGATAGTAGGAACCGACATAGAGTTCAAGAGAAGCCTCATGAAGCTTTCAGAGAATGAGAAAGTTCTGGATACATAGCAATTAATGCTTTCACCGAAAATGTTGGAATATGCAATTAGTGTAAGTCTTCGGGAGGGAGAAATTAAATATTCCAACACTCCCCCTTAATTTCGACCACATTTAATTTTATCATTTTCAACTTGTCTTTTAAATCTGCAAACTCACTATATAATTTTGTTTTTTTTTTAAAAGGATGGGTCCCGGCCTAAAGCCTTGTTAGGTACCCATTTACAATCACTTTTTCAATGATGGCCATCAAACATTCAAATTTTGTTTTTCTGAAAATTCCTTGTTTGCAAATTCCTTGCTTGCTCATTGATCTTCTGATCTGCAATCCAATTTCTTCCTTTTTCGGAAGTAGGCTGCTACACTTTGCTACACAATAATTTTAGTTTCATTTTGTTCTCAATCATGAACTTTGATCTTGGTGGCTTCATGCACCTTCACCTTCAGTTGATCTTCAAATCACTTAAAATTTATATGTAGCTTTTCTTGATTTCTATTATCTTTGATATATGAACATTTACACTTGAACAACATTTTGAACATACTAGTCAACTTTTGCCAATTTGTTCCAAAATTCCAACCACAATTCATTTTCATGCACTCTTTCATATATTTATTATTCCAACTTGTATTCCAACACATTTTTTCAGAATGGTTTTTTAAACCACACATACTGCAAGGGTGTAAGTCCCAACACTTTTCCTTGGTATGCCCTTTCCTATGGCAATGCATACACTCAACACTTTTCATTTCTTGAACAAATTTTCTTGGACTTGTAACATCAATCCCTTTGCCTGTGACATAACCGAGACCTTCATACTTTGGCCTCACTAATGGTTGAATAGGCTCTCTTGTTCCTTGCCCATGTTTTCCCAAACCTTCACCTTTATAACCCATTCAAGATTTTCATAATTTTTAAACCAACATTTTTTTCATGACAATTATCAAGATTTGTAGACACATTATCATCTTCATTATTACATTCTTCATCATGAACCACTTGAGCAATACCACATAAACCAATTGATTTATCAACCGAACAATTTAGATCTTTTGGACAACATGAGACATCACAAACTAATGATTTTGACTTTAAACATTCATTTTCTTCCTTTAACTTTGATATTTCTTCTTTTTGTGAACAATTTTCTTCATGTAATCTCTTTATCTTTTCTTGTAAATCTTCATTATTTTTCTTAACCTCATCAAACAACTTTAATTTTTCTTCTAACTCTTTATTCTTCTTACTATCTTCCCACAAAATTTCTAAAACTTCATTAGCCACCTTTTAACTTTTCTTCTAATATTTTATTCTTCTCCTCAACTTGACACAAATCTTTCAAAAGTTCATTAATTTTTTTCTTTAAAAAATCATTCTCACAAATTAAATTTTCTTTTTCTTTTAACACTATTTTACCAAGTTTTCCCATTGATTCAAACAATTTAAACTCTCCTTGATTTTGCTACACCGATTTCTCTGTTTACCTTCACTCTTCTTCAATTTCTTCTTAAGATTAACAACACTTTATCCACTACAATTTTAAAATAGAGATCAATAATCCATAGCTATGAACACCTTTGCAACATTATCTTTTCTATGACTTCCTTTTTCTTGTATAAACAACATTATTAGAAACAACTTGTTAACCCACTTTTTCTTCTTGCTCTACTCCACTTTAAAGGCAAATACACACACAATCAATCTGTTCATTAAAAATAACAGTTACCTTTCTTTCCACAAATCCTTGGCTGTTGTCTCTAACCCTTTTCAAAACATTGCAATCATCATGACAGTAATATTTGCAAAACAAAACAGCGGTCTACCTCTTTTCTCTGTGCCTTGTTTGACTGGCTCGCAGCTTCTTTCTCCTTCAGATTTCCTCATCTGTGGCTTCTTACACTTAGGTGACTCCTGCAACCGTCTTCTCCTATGACAACAACTCTGTTTTAAGAAAAACTACTACGATTTCTTCAAACAACGACCACCTTCTTCACAGCGACGATTAACGTCCTTCGATGCAGAGTCTTCTTCTTGGACAGTGATACCTTCAAGCAAATTCACCATCGTTGATTTTCTGCAACACTTTCATGATCTTCAGACCCACATGATCAACCTTTCAACTCATTTGTGACAGCTCTCCGCATCTCTCTGCTCTGATACCATATTGAGAAACAAAGAGCAGAGAAAACACAAGCACTAGAACAACCACATAAATTTACTTAACATTTGCTGCAGCACATTTCTATTACTTGCTTGCAGAAAGCTTTACATCGATCCTTTTTTATAGACGAGTACAAAGATTGCCAGAAGGTTCCAGATAGTAGGAACCGACATAGAGTTCAAGAGAAGCCTCAGGAAGCTTCCAGAGAATTGGAAAGTTTTGGATACATAGCAATTAATGCTTCAACCCAAAATGCTGGAATATGCAATTAGTGTAAGTCTTCGGGAGGGAGAAATTAAATATTCCAACATAACATCATGGTACCTTGGAAAAGAAGTTTACTACTCAAGAAGAAGGTCCCCGAAAACTTATGTCATCTTTATCTTTTTGGTAAGTGCAAGGTGTTACTACAAGTCGATTGTGAATATTTGCATATTTACTAAGCATGAAATTTTTGCTGTAAAAACCCATACATACATTGACCATTTTGAAGTTCTAAGGAAATGATTAAGGAATAATTCCAAGGTATGTATTTCCAAGATTTGAGTGGTTATGATTATACGGCTCATTAAATTTGTACCTCAAGAACTTTTTTCTGGTTGGTACTGAATTTTGTTCAATTGAGTTGTAAAACATACCAGCAAGATGCATGATTTTGAATAAAATGAATTAGTTGTTATTGTGTGATCATTCTTCTGAATGCATAACATAATTTTCTTTCAGAATGAGAGATAAAGGAGTTTGTTAAATTGGTTTGCATGGAATTTATCGCTTGGATCATTAACTATTGGGATTTGTACAGATTTCTTTGGTCTACAGAGGCTCATATTGAAACAGAATATTTTCAATTCAAGATCTCTGCGCTTTCTGTGATTTAATTAATAGAAATCAATTCCCCTGTATGTTTGCAAGCCTGATATATTTTGGTAGCTTGCATTGCTACAGAGGACTGCATATGCTGCCATATTTTTCTAATCTTCAGTGATACTGCTGGAGTTGAAATATATCCAGCCACACTTCACAAATTAGAGCTCCCACAGCTTTGAGTATTTAGAGTTATATAATATCTATGATCATCTATGTTTAGAATAATAAAAATAAATGCTACTATTAGATAGAGGAGGATGAATATGCCCCTGTTGAAGGATGGTCCCTAGCACTGAGAAATCCATCTTCCCCTCCCTGCTGAAACGTAGAAACGAGCTTTCTTTCTCCACCAAGCGTAACAAGCTCACGAATCACCCCACCAACAATGGCCGCCGCCGCAAATTCCCCACCACATTCCCAGAGCAGCGACATAAAACCAAGGCGGCTGTAGCAATACTCCATCAGAGCTCTTGGGGTGAACTCCTCCAACTCCACCACCTCCACCCCTCTGCAGCCCAACCTCCTCTGAAACTCCGGGCGGGAGCCCCTGCGCGTAGCAACGAGAGTGCGGCACGTAGCCACGTCCCACAATAACGAATCTTCCTGAACAGAATCCAAAGACCCCGAAACCACGATCCGCACGGGCGAGTGCCCAATCTGCATACTGTTTACCATCAGGTCATACATAACCCGCGGCGCACAGTCCCCGCCGAGCACAATACCGTTGCTCCGACACCGCAACTCAGACAACCGATTCCTCCCCCTGCGACCACCCTCAGCCGTGAGAAGCGCCGATGAGGGGATCCCATGAGCGCTCGTGTAGAGCAACGGGGCGTTTACGTCTTCACAGGCTTTCACGGCTTCTCTGATATACGTATTGTGGGCCTCTGGTCCTTTGCCCAGTACGTCAATATGCATTCCGGCGCTTTTGAAGGTCTCGAGGGCTTTCCCATTTAGGTGCTCCACTGGGTTTGTCAAGCCCACCACCACTCTCGACAGCCCCGCCTCACAGAGTGCCCTCACGGCCTCGCTTGTAAATGGCTCCAGGTTCAAATAGGCCGTGGCTCCCTTGGCCAGCCTGCAAGCCCTCTCCACGGCCTGTATCTCGGCGCTCTTGCCCCCTCGGGCGTGCAGAAAAGCTTCTGATATGATTTTAGGCCCCCGTGCTATTACGCAGCCGGAGTTAGGGTGTGGTGCAGTTATGCCTGCTGATTTGTCTGCAATCGATGCGGCTCTGAGCATGTGGTCGGTGTCTGTGACCACACTCCAACTCCCTCCGAACCCAAATGGCATTGCCATGGTTATGAGGAGTGAGAACCAATCTGGGTTATTTGTAGTTTGAAATCTATCAGCATATTTGACGTTGCTCTTCCTTTATCAGCATGTTTGAAATACAAGGAGTTGCTTCTGCGTAGTAAGACAGACATCACCTGCCCATTGGAATCCCAGATTTGGCATCTCGTTTTCGTCCTGTCTGTACAAGCATATTTCTGCTCCAATCAATTTAAGGTCATTAATTAAATAATGAATTGATGTAAATGGGTATCAATCAATTTGTCTCGAAACATCTAAAAAATTCAAATGTCAAATGAAATCTTTTGGACGTATCATAACTGTAGACTATAAATGAGCAAGGAATACTATAATTTTAATTAAAAGCCATGCGATATCTCTGCCTAGTGTGTAGTTTTTTCATTTCCAGAACCCTATAAAAATATTGGGTTGTGGGGGCTTATCGTCAGCTGTTATCTATGGTTTTTCTAATGTGAGATGTAAGGCTTGGTATAGTTTGTGTAAACTGTGATATGTGGTTCTAGAATTTGGCACTGAATGGCTGTTGTAGGTTGCATAGGTACTTGCAGTCTAAGGGAGAGCCTGGTGAGAGCTATTGGCTGTAAGCTTTATGGGTTAGGCGAGCTAATTTCTGTGTATCATATTGTAATATTCGATAATTCTTATTGAAGTCAATAGTTTAATGGCGAATGTTTCTGTATTTTTCTTCATTGTGGATCCCACACGCTTTTTCCCTCGGTGTTTAACCACTCCTACACGGCCTTTCACATGGTAAAGTTGGTGAAAGGAAAAAAAATGCATTAGCGGAGAGGATTCAGTAGGTGAGCATGTTTCAATAGTTGTGATAGTTGTTGTTTATATAATGTTCAATAGTTGTGATTTGACTACCCATAATTAAACAAAATGTATTCTTTTGATCTAAAAAGCAACCAATCATGTGATGCCACATTAACGTTCAACTATCCATGCTGTGAATGCACAAGTATTGGTCTTGCTTTTTTCTTGGACCTTTTTGGACACCTTGACAAAAGCATGCTGATGTGTCATCATATTTGATGATGTGACCCGGAAAGAAAAGTTATAAGCAGGATACTTGCCAAATAAGCTGCTGTAAAAAATTGAGAGTGATATGAAATTTCTATGTAGGATCCCATGAGCGCTCGTGTAGAGCAACGGGGCGTTTACGTATTCACAGGCTTTCACAGCTTCTCTGATATACGTATTGTCCGCCTCGGGTAGTTTTCCCAGTACGTCAACCTGCATTACGGCGCTTTTGAAGGCCTCGAGGGCTTTCCCATTGAGGTGCTCCACTGGGTTTGTGAAGCCCACCACCACTCTCGACAGCCTCGCCTCACAGAGCGCGCTCACGGCCTCGCTTGTAAAGGGCTCCAGGTTCAAATAGGCCGTGGCTCCCTTGGCCAGCCCGCGGGCCTTCTCCACCGCCTGTATCGGGCGTGCAGAAAAGCTTTTGATATGATTTTAGGCCCCCGTGCTATTACGCGGCCGGAGTTGGGGTGTGGTGCAGTTATGCCTGGTGATTTGTCTGCAATTGATGCGGCTCTGAGCATGTGGTCGGTGTCTGTGACCACACTCCAACTCCCTCGGAACCCAAATGGCATTGCCATGGTTATGAGGAGTAAAAACCAATCTGGGTTATTTGTAGTTTGAAATCTATCAGCATATTTGACATTGCTCTTCCTTTATCAAGAGCCGGCCAGGCCTTACAAATACAAGGAGTTGCTTCTGCGTAGTAAGATAGACATTACCTACCCATTGGAATCCCAGATTTAAAATCCTGTTTTCGTCTCAGATGGTTGTACAAGCATATTTCTGCTTCAATCAATTTAATGCCATTCGTCCAGATGGTTGTACAAGCACATTTCTGCTTCAATCAATTTAAGGCCGTTAATTAAATAATGAACGGATGTAAATGGGTATAAATAATTTGGCTACAAACATCTAAAACAATCCACTTTCAAATTATTTTATTTTACTTTAAATTTTTTTTTTTTTTTATATGCACATAAATTTAAATTTTTTAGTATTTTTATAAAAAGATTGAAATTGAATTTAGATGGGTCTCAAGAGATAATCCTAAAGTCTCGTTATCAAAAGTGAGGCAAGAGCCTTGATTTAGACATTCTCTAAGCATTTAGTGAAAGGAAATGGAACATACAATGATGCCATGAACATAAATTTAAATTTTTTGATCTTCTAAATGAAAAGATTGAGATTGAATTTTGATGAGGTCTCAAGAAATAACCCTAGAGCCTCATTATCAAAAATAATCTACAAGAATCTTAATTTGGACATTCTCAAATATTGGAACAAAAAATGATGCCAAGTTTGGAGCTTTGTTCAAAGGTTTAGAGCTTTGTGATCATAAGAATCTACAATGTGTCGATATTGAGGGGGATTCAATTATTTGTATCAATGCAATTAAGTCTCGTAAGGTGCACCATTGGAAGTTGATGTGCATTGATGGGATCAGCCCTTTGAAAGAAAGGATGAATAATTTGGATGAGTTTGTTGACCTATTTATGGCAGTTTAGTTTTGGAGGCCCATGCAATCACATATATCCCAAGACATGTCATCCATATCTTTGGCACCTTGAATAAGATCATAATATCTTCCTTGTCAATTGGGTGATGTTTAAAATAAGGGAGATCACTCCTCCATTATGAGGAAATGAAGAATAGAATAGTGATTAAAGGATGCATGTGTGGTTGTCAAAATGAAGCATTATCTTCGTAGTTAGGGAGACCCTTCAACAAATGGAAGAAATTTCTACAAGATGGTCATACTCATGATGCAATAATTTTGGAAACCTTTGTAACAACTTGTATCAACATTTTAGGGAGGAAAATGTATGGAAAACTAGCTACAAACAAGTATATTCATTGTTCATGGTATAAGGATATCTTTTTTTCTATCTCAAATTATCACAAAAGAGTAGAATGCATGGTTTAGGAGGTGTCTTTTAGGAGGTGTCTTTAGCAAGGCAACCCTAAGTAATAATGAATAGATCACATAAAAAATTGGAATCTTTTGTTGAAGAGCTGATGAAAGGTAATTTGGAAGAGTTTTAGACTTTTTTGAAGGTCATTCTATCTACTTTCAAAGCAACAAAAGGTGACATTACAAGAATTAAAGGAGGAACTTTGGTATCTCTTATTTAATGTAAATTAAAAATGTTTTGAATGCATTTATGCTCTTTTGATTAGATGAATTTTTCATTAAAAAAATAATGAAAGGGAATTGTCCCTTCTAATAGCAACTTGCTTTAAAAAAATGAATTTTAATTGAACTTTCTAAATAACATCAATATTGATATATATTTTAAAAATTAAACCATAAAAAAATATTTAAAAAATAATAATAATCTTAAATAAAATAACTTTGAAAAATAAAATAATAAATAAAAATAATAATAATAAAATAATACAATAATTCTTAAATAGTTTTAAACTAAAATCAAATAATTCTTAAATACATAAAATAAAAAATAATCAACATAAGTTTAAAAAGTAATGTATAATTTTATATTATATTACACATAAAACTAAAATAATTCTTCAAATTTAAAAATAATTTTTAGTTTTAATTTTGAAAAATCTTCCTTTATTTTATTTTTACTTTAAACATTATAATAAATATTAAATATACTTATATATTATTTTATTTTAGAACTATTTTATTTAATATATACACTCTATCTATATTATTCATTTTTTTTTTATACTATACCATTATTTATATTTTATTATTGATAAAGTAAAAGAAAATTATATGTTTGTATATGTATGTATGTTTGCAAGTGTGTATGTGTATATGTATGTATATATATACATATACATAAATACATATACATATGTATGTATATGTATATGTATGTATGTACATATTTCTATACTCATATGTTGGTTATATTTTTAATTTTATAATTCTGATTTTATATATATATGTTTGTTGTATTTTAATTTTTAGTCACTACATGAGACTTTGTACCTACTCTTATTATAAAATGTCTCTCAACATAAAAATATATAATTTTTTGTTTTTTATTTATATATTTAATTATATGTTGGCTATATTTTTAATTTTATAGCTTTTATTTATTTAAATATATGTCAATTATGGTTTGAATGCACATGGTCACAACAAATGTCTTGCTACTATTGTAAAATATCTTTCACTATGATTAGTTTTTCTAAATGAATTAACATAAGAATTTGATATGAAAAATATTATTTAAATTTAAAAAACCATTGAAATTGAAATTATATGCAATAATATTATGAACTGTAAAAATCATATGTCAGCAATCTAAACCCATCAAATCATAATAAAGTAAAAAAAAAATCTCTTAAGTGAATAAAAGATAATTTTATTTATCTTCAAGACATAGATATATGTTTATTTCTTATAGATAGATGTACTTTATAGATATATGTGCTTAAATATATATACTAGTCACAATTACATTGAGAGGCCTAAGGAAAGAAGCATTTAATATCATGATATGAAATCAAACTCTAGATGTACATTATTTTAACTTTCTCTTTTAAATGGGGTATAGGGTCTATCTCGATTAGCTAAAACATTTTGTTGTAGGCAAGAGGTCATGAGGTCTAGTCTACCCCCCATCCTCGTGGTACAAGAGACCAGAGGGTGTGTCATGACAACATCACTGATCACATGAAAAGACTATAGTTTAGAGAGGGGCTCTATAAAAATACATTCTCTTTTAAATATAAATTAAATTAAATATAAATTAAATAAATTTACATATATAATATGTATTATTTATTATCATTTTAAAATATAAGTATAGAAATAAAATGATTTTAATGAAAATTTTAAATATTTTAGTAAATAAAAATTCCTTTAAGAAGTGAAATTGTAATGATTTTAAAGCTTCACATTTTTCTCCATTGTAATGAGGCATAAAAAATTTCTATAAATGGGTCCACAATTTAACTACCTATAATAACATCATGTTCATAACAAGTCCTTGATAGGAATAATAAAAACCAATGCAAATTACTGATTATACATCAACATTGTATGTGAGTTTTCAATCAATAAGAGTGGCTCAACATGAAATAAAGTTGGGCACTAAGATAGCCACAACTTTAATTCAATCCCAAATATATTACTTTTCAAATGGTCAATACTAAAGTTAGAAAGTTCATCTACATGCTTGTTCACTTCTCTAAAAAAAAATATTAGAGAATTCCTCAAAATTATTTAATAATGGTTAGACTTGACTTAAAATTCTATTTAATTTTTTATTTTGAGTCTCATTCATCCTAAGGGAATTAATGATAATTTGTGAATCACCTTATTTTTAAAATTATTTATCCTCGACTATGAATTGATTTTAAGACATAGAAGAAGCATTACTTAGCCTCAAGCTCATTATTTGTCCTATACTCTAGACCTTTAGAAGCAACACCAACTAGATAATCTTCATGATTCCTTACTATACATCTCATTTTAGAGGTGCTCAATTACACGTACAAGGCCCATAAAAAATTAGTTTACACCAACTGATGGGTGTCCAAAGAATTCCATTTGACATCCTTTTTGTATACTATAGGTGGGTTAATCAATCCAACCCCTTGAATAAAGGTTTGAGTAGTTATATATTAAATGAACAATATATACTTTATTCCTCTAAGTTCTAAAATAATTGAAATAAATTGCTTAATTATTGTTACCATATTTTTGGTCACACCCTTCCAAAACCACATCCACCCTTAAGCAAAGTTAATCATGCCAAAGTTGTCACCTTTATACTTGGTTTTTGAAACTATGTCGAGTGTCGATCAAGTTTCCACAACCATTTCCCTGTCTAACCATCTAAAGAGTTTAACTTAAGTTGGTTTTGCATCGGCCTTTGGTGATGTTTCAAAAAGCTATTGAGTTTTGGGGTGGTTCTCATAACCCTAGTGTACACCGATGAAAGAAAGAAAAGTTAAGTGAAAGTCAAGTTTATTTTGGCACTTTCATTATGTTCTAAAACCTTTTTCAATTCTTGAAAAGGTTCTGAAAACCTAACTCATTCCCACGACAAGCTCTTTTCCAAAAGACTAAGTATGTTCCTAAGGTTCTTTCTAAAAGACTCTTACCAAAAAAGGCCCTAAAAGAGGGTTTCAAGCCGGATCTTAAGAGAAAGTGAATAATGGGTGGGGGTTTTTAGAACTGAGGCTGACTTAGAAGGCATTTTGGAAACCCCACCCAAAGCCTGATGTTATCCATTAAAGCTATTTTAAGCTATCATCTCGATTATTGAAAGGTTCATTCAAGGGAAAATAATTTTACCAAAAGTAAATTACATTGCAGAGGTGATATTTAGTTGAAGCATAAACCAATAACATACATTGCAGCTATGAAAAATAAAGAAGTGCATTCAATGGAAATGAAAAACATAGAATTTGAAACAAGGGATTCCTCAGGTTATTGCATCACATGAGACAGATTTAAATACCAAAAAGATTATATATATATATATATATATTCATAATATTGTTTGTATTACATGCCAAAAAAGAGGATTCCAGTAAAAAAAATTCAAGCACAAAGGATGAAAATGAGTATGCCTATGCCCTCCACCACCTCTTGGAGACACTCAATCTATGCAGGGAAGAAGAGGTTCTCATTAAATTCCACGAAATTGGAAAATATCTCCAACATATTTCGCTCCAACCCAGCACTGAGTAAAGTAACTATCTGCTTTGCTTGCTCATTCCTCATAGTAGTAGCAATACAAACGATGTCTCTTACCTATCCAACACGCAGATACTTAGTAAGGTTTCCTAGTTAAACTTCAACACATGCCAAATATGCTAACCTTACAAGACGTTTGAGAACTATGGCTCCCCACTCCAACTTCCCAGAAGTATAAATGATGTTGTAGAGGAAGTGCTTCAGCAATGCAAAATTATTCACGTGCACTTGGCCTAGGAATTTTTTTCTAATGATCTTCATGATCACGCCCTCTTCTATATCATTATGAACCAAGAAGACCCCCCTAAGCCAATCTAGAACCATCTGCTTCACCACACTACATTCCACATTATCAATTGAGAGGAGTTCACTCTTGTTCTCAAAAGCAACGTCGCTTAAGGTGCTTGACATGTTTGAAACAACAATTGTCATTGTGAAGAATAGGAATGCCTCTACCTAATTTATAGATTGGAGGGATAAGTTCAAGTAATTTACTCAAAGGTGATTAATGATGCAAGGACATTTAAGTTGCCTCAAATTTAATAAAACTCAATAGTGATGTGATATATTTTTAGCGAGGTGTGCATTGGTGTCAGAGAAATCCTCTGTATTTAAACCATCTACACAAATATGTTCCTTACTTGGCATATCATTAATTATCAAATTGAGAAATTATAGGCTATTCACATGATCTAGAGGACACTAGGCTTATTTGCAAATATTAGTGATTCATTCCCTTGTCCTAATCAATTGAAAGATGTGATATAATTGTAATCATCCTCAAAATAGCCATAAATGCTTATGTGTCTTCATCGGACAGAGATCAACTAATCTTGTGCAAAACACTCATTCAATGAATTGGTCATTACAATTTGCCCAAGATTCAGTTTTCAAGAAGTTGTTGACCATTATTATGTAAATTTTCTAAATATGATTTGGTCAAACATTAGAAGGGTCAAAAAATTTGATCCCTCTTGCACTTTGATGCATGAGTGAGAATCGATTGGAATAAAGGATCAGGTTTTGCAATTTTGATAATTTTTTGAAGATGTTTTCTGTCTTTGAGCAATAGATTTGAATGAAGTACTTAACATTTATGAGTGATTCTTTGAGCTTTGATAAGTGTTAGGATATTTCTTCTCTTTGTACATGTAGTATTCATTGACGTTTCATTCATGTATCTTCAATGGATGTTAAGATTGCATTGCGTAAAGTCAATTATCTATTGCTAATAATCTGATTTGGGTGAAATCGCAATACTGTGTCTCACTTTTTGCCCAAGATGGACATTTACATCAATATTTTTAATTGAATCTTCATCTTCTAAGACCTATATCAGCTAAACCATTAAGAATTTGAAGATGTTGTGAACTAGTGATTTGTGGTAATTTGTGTGTAGATTTTAAATTTTTTTTTTTCAAAATTTCCAAAATAAATCATGAATCTTTCAACATCTCCTTTAATAACTGGTTTTAAAAAGAAAATAACATTTTTAGAAAGTAACGTTTGTGTCGTACAACATAAATTTTTTTTCTATAAAGGATTAAATTCTAATTTTTGAAATATAGATTATCAACATCAATATCTAGGGAAAGGATACTTTTTCATATTTTTTTGTTGCATATTTATTTTTTAAATTAATTTTTGAAGTCACTATAACTTTAATTTGGACATACATGTGTGTCGTACAACCTAACTTGTTGTGTGTAAATCGAAATCCAATTTTTCTTTTTGGGGTGAAATAAGGACATCAATACCTAGAGAATGGGTATTTTTTTATTTTTTTATACAATGGTTTACTATTTTTCCACCTCTGTACAACAAAGCGCTTAATGTTTGGAGAAAAACCTATGTTTAGTAAAAAATGAAAATTAAATACATGACAAAATAAAAATATATCAAAACTATACTTTTTGGAAAGCTTGTTTTGAGGTCTACAATCTTGCAAAATATAATTTTTAAATGACATTATTTAATCCCTCAAAAGATAGAGAAAAAGCAGTTTTTTTGCCAGCATTTTGATAGGTGCGAAGGAGACTCCATTGTGGGTATGATTTAATACTATAGTGGTTCTATCCAAGGGGGTTTGATCTAAGGGGGTATTATCGATCCCTATTCAATTACAACCAATTAGATAGAGCCTCTCAAGACTTAAATAATTATTTTTTCTAAAAACAGTGATTCCAGGAAAAAATCAGCACATCCCAAAAATGAGACACACTATTGTGGTAGCACCCATCTTTGAATTGTGATATTGGTAGCATATTTATCTTTTCAGTTCAGTTAATGTTCTAAGTTGATTTTCATCGCATATGTTGCATGGCTATGGGTAAGTGCTAGTTTACCTTTCCCTCTTTCTGGTTAAAAACTTGTACCTATTATATTTATATTCAAAGAAATTATAAAAAATCATATCTTACATGGGAGTTGTACCTCTTAAGATTTAGAGAAGATCACCAATGAAATCATGATCGAACCAAATGTTGGTTATCAATTATTCTTTCTTCTAGGCATCATAAAGTTAATTTAAATCAATCTTAAAAAAAGATAAATCTATCAACCAAGAGATTTTTGGCGACTCTATTGGGGACATTGAAATAGAAAGCTAAAATAGTTTCCTTGATATGAATAAAAATGGTTTTACCTTGACATGAAAATGTTTTTCCTGTGTTATAGACGAACCTAAACTAGGTCACTGTTGAACATGAAGACATTATTTCTCAATTAAATAGTCTAGCTTGGAGATACAAAAGGAGTGTCACAGAGTATATGTGAATAAATTTTGTTCTTGAAGAAGAGAAAGAGCTAGCACAACAACTAGTTAGAAGAGTGGTCGAAAGGTGCCCAAGAATAGAGATTGTTTGGGGCTCTCATCCTCGATATAACCCAAGTTATAATCAAAGACCTCCTCTAGACTGAAACACACCAAGGAATTAATTCAGTTTAGAAGTAAGAAATAAATTGCCTCTACTTAGGTGGAGATTGGCGAATCTGCATTTTAAGTTCTTTATGTTTCTATAACGATATTTTAGTACATGGGATGGCTCTAACCTCACCACAACCATGGATGGTTCATTTTGGGCCCCTAGCTTTATCCTAGTACTCATACTTGCCTATGGGATCGAGCGAACATTTTTCAAATTTCATTGGAGAAGGTGTCCAGAATCTAGAAAACCATATTCAAGCTTTCACTGTTGCATGTTGAACTTTAGGTGTTACAGAGGAGAATGTGTTTATGTGCCTTTTTGTAGAATATTTGGTTAGTAAAGCAGTAGACTGGTTCCAATGTTTAGAAGATGGGTGCATCACTAGTTGGAACATATTGAAGGACAATTTCATGGTCAGGTTCAAACCAATCATTGATACAAGTACTATGTTATCTTTCCTCTTAGGATTCAAAAAGGGAAGCATGAAAGTATAAGGGATTTCATTGATAGATTGACTCAAATCCTGAGAAGGATTCCTCATGACGACATGCCCAATCAATCCAATTTTATTGATCGCCTTCATGGCTACCTTAAACCTAGAAATTCAATTCCACTTGAAGCGGAAAAAGGTATGTGACTTCGAAGTTGCCCAAGTTGAAGCCATAAAGATAGAATATGATTTACTTTTTTCTGGGTATTTCGATCAAAACCAAGCTAGGATTTTATCAGATGGTGGATTCATTCCAGAAGCTTGTCCTAGAACATTGCATGAGAGGATTACCTTATTTAGATGCATTACCTAATCAAGTCTTATTATTCCAATAAAATCACTCAGCTAAATGGGTATGTGCAGGATCATGATGGGCCAAAAAGTGGCAATATGATGGGTATGTGTAGGGTATATGGCTAACGAATTTTTTTTGCTCAAAATTGATGAAACGAAAAGGGTTTTTAAAGGAGATTCTCAGCTTTCCACCAATATAAATTATGCTTTACTTTGAATTTAATAAATAATTATTATTCATGTTTTCTATTTGAATTACGACTAAAGTCCTGATTGATAGGTTAATTGAAAAACATCTATAGCTTTCAAACGGTATCACATTTTTTGAATTTGAAACATGTGTCACATTCTATGCTTCACATACTATAGGATTAAAAAAATAAAAATTGAATTTCATGAAGTTTTGACCAGGTTAAGGTGGTCAGACACGAGTTTTAATATTTTTTAAAAGTTGTAATAAAAAATTCATAATTAATTATTTACTTGGAAAAAAAATATAAAAAAATATGCATCACATCAGGACATGATTCCTCTACTTATATCTAAAATATTATAAAAAAATATTATTATTTTATTATGATTAGGGTGGTCAGACAGACACCTACTTATTTTTTCCTTGAAATTTAAGTACTACTGCATTGAAATTTTAAATTTTCACCAAATAGATATATATATTTTTTTAAATAAACCTAATAGTTTAGAAACTACATTCAATTTTCTACATATTCTATTCTTACATATTTTTTAAATAATATAGATAACTTATTCAATTTTTTATGTCAAGTTCCCTAACTCTGAATTTTCTGAATTTTTAGCCACTTAAGGGCCTGTTTTTTCCATGATGATCCTGCACATACCCAAATCTAGTACTGATGAGAGGAGAAAATATAGGTCAAGTATTATGGAGAGGAAGAAGAGGACTTTGATAGCTTAGATGAGGAGGAAGATTACTCTCTTCCTATTGCACTATGTTCCGCCTCAATATCCTTTATCCCGACAAACAAAGGAGTTGAACAACCATCTAGTTCTATAACTCAAGTTACCTCCCCGCTCTTAGAGCTCGAAGCATTCACTTTCAAGATCAACGAAATGATCAGCCAACTCATGATGGTATTCAAAGATTGCGAGAAATCGGGAAAGCCTGGGAATAGTAGCAATAAAAAGTTATCAAGTAATTTTAATGCTTTGTACATACCTGATAGTTGTGGCAAGAATTTTGAAATCATAGATAATCCTCTATTTGAATTTCATGATTTTGAATTATATAACTTGGAAATTTGTGTTCCTGTTTCTCTTGGAACTATGATGGTTGGTAATAATAGTGAGAAGAGTGATGAAGTGCCTGAAAAGGATGTTGGATTGGAGGAAGGAGCAAAAATAGAGCAGGGGTGGTGTACAGATAGTGCGATATTTTTTCTCACCCTTCTAATAAGGATTTGAGAGCCTCTGTTGAGTGTCCTTTAAAGAAAGAGGTTGTTTTTTTCTTTAAGACAATTGGGAAGATTAGAAATTTTGAGGTTGTGCCAGTAGATGGAGGCAAAATTATTGAATGTATATCCATAAGTCTAATTAGGATCATGTCAAGGAGAAATCCACCTGCACTAGTTGAAAGCAACATCAAGTTTTACACTTCACAGCCACATATTGATTCAAGCTCAAGTTTACACTAGTTTTGTGCACTCTTCATCTCGATGAGCGAAGCAATGATTCCTGATGCTAGCTTGTTCAAAGTGACAGATGGAGATCCGGCTAGAAATTTTTATATTGAAGGGGTAACCAAAGTGTATGATGAGAAGTGGATTTTTTTTATGGTGAGAATACACTACAAATGATTATTTATCACCTGAGCTTGTCCTCCATTTTAACTTGTTACTCCTAAATATACAAATGTTGTGCAGGAATACATCCCTTTTCTGTAGTGGGTAATATTTCTCCATGTCAATCAATGGTTTTACATAAGTAATTGCAAACACTTTTAATGGCAAGAGTCCCTTCACTTGTACATATTTCAATTTTGGTTTTGTGGTTAGTTTTGGGATCTTTTTCTCTTTGTTTTATCTTGTTTTTGGTTTGTTTTGATCCCTCGTTTCAATATTTTGACTCTATTGCCCAATGGATAAGGCACTGGTCTGCTACTGTGATCCTAGGTTCATGCCTTCATCCTTCGCAGTCCTTGTCCCCAATTAGAGCTAGTTATTACTACATTTTTGGTCACACCCTTCCAAAACCGCATCCACCCTTAAGAAAATTTAATCATGCCAAAGTTGTCTCTTTTATACTTTGATTTTTGAAACTATGTTGGGCATCAATCGAGTTTCCACAACCTTTTCCCCGCCTAACCATTTAAAGATTTTAACTTAAATTGGTTTTGCATTGACCTTTGGTGAAGTTTAAAAAAGGTGTCAAGTCTCGAGGTGGTTCTCATAACCTAGAGCACATGCCGACGGAAGAAAGAAAAGTTAAGAAAAAGTCAAGTTTATTTTGACACTTTCATTAGGTTCTAAAACCTTTGTCAGTTCTCGACAGGGTTCTAGAAACCTAACTCATTCCCACAATGAGCTCTTTTCCAAAAGACTGAGTATGTTCCTAAGGCTCTTTATAAAAGACTCTTACCTAAAAATTTCCTAAATGGGGGTTCCAGGCCAGATATTAAGAGAGCGGATAATGGGTGGTTTTTAAAATTGAGGTAGACTTTGAAGGCATTTTATAAACCCCACCCAAAGCTCAAAGTTATCCATTAAAGTTATTTTAAGCTATCATCTCAATTATTTGAAGGTTCATTCAAGGGAAAGTAATAGTACTAGAAGTAAATTTCATTGCAGAGGTGATATTTAGTTGAAGCATAAACCAATAGCATACATTACAACTATAAAAAATAAAGAAGTGCATCACAATAGAAATGAAAAATACAAAATTAAAACAAGGGAGTCCCAATATTATTGCATCACATGAGGTAGATTTAAATTCCAAAAATATTATATATTTATAATATTGTTTGTATTACATGTCAATAATGGGGATTCCAATACAAGTTTTTCAAGCACAGAGGGTGAAAATGAGTATGTAGATGCCCTCCACCACCTCCTAGAGATGCTCAAATTTCACCTATCATAAGAAAATCATAATCATCTCACCAACTTGGATGCTCCATTTTTCCATTTTCATTCAACTATTCCTTATGATGTGTCATAGTTCATAGATCTTAAAATTTGGTCAATAAGTGTAACTCCCTATTGTAGTTTTTTATGTACTAGAATTTTTACATTTCTAATGTGGGAGGCCCAACTTCCAAAGGACATACATTTTGATTTGGGAGGTTGTTAGGGCCATTTTTAAAAAAAAAAATTGAGCTCAAAAAGATCTATAGTCAAAAAAGTAGTTTTCCAAAAAATGAAGTCTTTAGCCTAAGATTTTTGTTTCTCATGTTATAGCATAAAAATTAAATTCTTTATATACTTAACATTAGCAACAAGGTTGAGAAACCTTTCCTAAAAAAATTACCTTTTGGGTTTAGAAATTTCCTTTAAAAAAAATATCAAATATATTTAATGAAGAAATAAGGTGTTTTTAATGTAAACGGGTCTACTTTCAATCAAACCCAACATCCTAGTATTGTGTAAAATTAAAAATGGTTAGTTTCTATGAAGGATACGATGAGTATAACACTATAGTTTTATACCACTAGTACTATAAAATACAAACATGTAGTGTATTGTGGTCTGCATGTCCCTTGGGATTAACCTAGTTGACACAACATAAGATTCAAAATAGAGGTTGAAGGACCCACCAAGAGGTTGCAGGATAATTCCCTTCTCTAGTTAGGTTCTCACTCAAAGAATCAACATTCATCTTGAGATGTACTTTTGAGTTGATTTTTTTTAGTTTGATAGTTTAGATCATTAGATTTTGGCTTTCCTTTTTTATATTCGATGACGAGTGGACATATTTGGATTTATTTTTTCTCCAAGGAATTCTCACCTCTAACCTAATAGGGTGGATATACTATAATGCCATTCAATCAATTGTCAATGATTAGGTGTTTCTAACACTAGTAGTGTTGAGCAAAGTGAAGTTAGTGTTGTTGGGAATTAAGGGAGATATGGCATACATGGTACAAAATAGTCATGGGTGGGCTTCTATGTGGAGCTTAATGGATTGATGTCATTGAGTAGAAATGATTGTGCTTAGACTATAATAAAAGTACATAATAGTCATATGGGGTGAGCATGCTAGCAAGATGTTTTTTATTCATGTGACAACTCATGAGATAGTGAGCTTCTACGTGAATGAAAATTAGTGTGATAGAAACTATTGGATGAATTCATAGTCATATGCTCTAGTAATCTTATAGAATCCTTTAGATAAAGAGGATTTTGTTGGTTCATGTGATCCAAGGTTTAATTTTTAATGTAAAAGTGCCATGCTTTTTTATTTATAAGATACTTGGCACCTTATTTATTAATATTAAAGTAATATGTTGGGTAGGTTAATAGTTAGTTTCTCATAGGAAAGGTAGTTCTAAATGTTAAAAGGTAAAATTATTTTATAAAGGTTGATGAGTAATATAATCAATTGATCTCCCACATCATATATTTTTAGAGTGCTCATTTTATTTATTTTCAATCTTGACTTGTAGATTCAATTTTCTAAATTATATGAGTTCTTAACATTCTATTTTGGAGTATAAGGATTAGTCTTCTACTAAAAAATACATGCATTTTTATTAAGTCGTTGAATTCCTCAAAGAAACTTTCACATCCATTATCAAATCTCAAAACCTTATCTTCCTATTTGATTTTTTCTCAACCAAAACCTTAAAGTATTTTAAGTTTAGATAAAATATTACATTTAGAACTAAAACAAATTATAGTGTATCTCAAGAGTAACCATCTATGAACAAAACATAATAACATGATTTACCAAAAGAACCCACATCTATTGGACCAAACACATCCAAATAAATGATTCCTAAAATATATTATAGTTTCCAAATATGAATATTAAAAAACTTTATATTATATCAAACCCATCAAAATAACTAGAAAATTTATCAACCATCCTTTTATTAATAATGGTTCAAAGAGATTTTTCAGCAATGTGGTTGCATGACTACAATCAGAGCTTACTTTGTAGAATTGTAAATTTATTTATCTAGTGTTAAATTTGGTTAAATATTAATATTCGATTATATAATTGCTTCAACATTAGTTTGTGAATTAAGTTTTGATTGTTGGGTTTCTCTATAGAAACTATTGCGTGAGTATAATATCAAATCCAAATAAGAAATTAGTTAGTGTACTTTCAATTATCTTATAAAATATATAAATATTTGTTAAGTAGCTAATTGACAAACATAGATCATAATTTGTTTGTTTCATTAAATATACTTTGCTTAAATTTTTTGCCATTATAGCTCACCCAACTATTATTATCATATGGTGTAATATTTATTTTAGAAATGTCGATACAAAATAGGTGGTAAACTATGCCTATACACCCAATGTGCCCAACTAACAAAATATTAACATCACTTAAAAAAATAGATTGATGTTGGACAAAACTAATAACAAATCTAAAATTATTTTGAAAAATCATTCCCAATATATATATTCAAAACATAAATATATATATATTCAAAAACAATAATATACATTTTCAATACATCTACTTATAAATGGCATTCTAAACTAATAAAATTTATACATAAAAAATATATTTCCTATTTTATTCCTCCATTTACACTCTAACATAGTACTTAACCTAAAACTTCCTAACAACATAATCATTGCACTTCCTTAAGAGATAAATGTTACTATTAAATAGATCCTTGGGTTAACTAACTCGATCTCAACTATCTCTTTAGATAGTTGTAATGTCTCTTCATTAGGCATTCAGATCTAATGCAGAGGTTGACCTATTACGAGGGTTCTCGTAGGTCAGCAGTATGGATAGGGAACCCATTTCGAGGTTGTGGAACCTTGTCGGGAGCTCTTTGAGCCTTTCAGAGTTGATTTCAGTTGATGATTAAGCCAGGGATAAATTGGAAATAATGAAGTTGGATTTAATGGAATAGTGAAAGGTGAATAGTAACAGCAAATTAGAAAGTGAATAGTGAAAAGTGCACCCCCATCCTAGAACTTAAGTTGTTTTAAAAAGGGGGCCAAGTTCACAATGTAAAATTAGACCCTCAATGTTATTTTATGAATTTTTAGGCCAAATAGTAACCCCAAAAAGGGTCGACCCCTCTTGGAGAAGATAAAAAGGAATTTTTGTCTATTTTGGATTCATTCTTATGACTTCAATTTGAGAGCAGCAACAGACTTAAGGGTTTGAAGAGCTTGGAGCTTCCAGGAACACAAACTTTTGGGAGAATTTGGAGATTTGGACAAAAACCCATTTCTCTTGGTGACAGGATTCAGCATTATCCAGCTTTAGTGTGGAGTTGGTAGCATTATTTGGGGTTATAATTGCAAATTAGTCCATTTTGAGGACAAAAATTTGCATCAGATTGCATATCAGTCCTTTTAGAGGACATTTCTACCATCTTTTAGCAGTTGCATAGGCAACCGCACCTTTGTTTGGTATTTGGGCTTCAAACCCTAAGTGCTAAGTGAAGTTTTTGAAGTTTTGGAGCTGAGAAGTTTCATACAGCAGTGGCACAACTCCTCTCACACTTGGAAATGAAGTGGGTAGTCATTTGTTCGAATTTGTTGTATCAGGGTTATATCAGACCTGAAATTTTAGTTGCAGCCTTATAAAAAAGTCATTTCCTAGTTTTGGATGAATGGGTATGTTGCAATTGGCCCATATCTATGTAATTTCAGTCTTTTAATTAATAGAATCATTGCATGTTTGGTTATTTTTCCTTTATCAGCATTGTACATGTCATGCATTTTCCATAAAACTCAAAACACCAAAAAAATTGGAAAAAAACACAAAACACAAACAAAAACCAAACTCATTCTATACACTGGAAAAAAACTTCAAGAAGAACCAAAATCAGAAAATTCAGATCAAATTGAGGAAGGAATCTTTCAATGGTATCAAAGCAAAAATCCGGCCAGCCTATGGGATACTAAGGTTGTTTTCAGTAATGGAAGAAAGAGAAAATGAAATTGTTGCCATTAAGATTGCCAAGTGGTATAACAGATATGAAAAGAGAAAAAAAATTCTGACATTTCAAGAATATCTATTTTTGATAGGAAAAATTATACCTGTGTATGAGGAGGTTATCAAAATCTTTGATGAATACTCAAGTGACGTTGAGGAGGTCAGGGCTACCGAATCTTTTGATAGGTATTACATAAGAAGAAGAAAAGAAGAAATAAATTTTGAATCTCCATAAGAATCAAAAGAAGGGCAATTTCAAGAGGGATTTGATGCTAAGCATGATGAATCAAAGTATTGTCTTAAAAATAAGTCAAAAATTGAAATGAATGAGAAGAGTAAGGAGTTGCAGCTAGTAGGAACATTCTTGAATGAAGAAAACTCGGTAGTCACCATTGAAGAAAGGATGGAGAAGAAAGAGGAAACATTTGCTTGCAACTTGTAGCCTACAAATGACCATGGAAAAGATAAAATTCAGTCATCACATGTGCTGTCACAATAGTGGTTTACAATTCCTAAGAGGAACGAATTTTAGCTGAAATCACATATTTTTAGAAAATATAATGATTTAAGCCTTTAAAAGTTCCATTTTAAGGATTCCAATTGAAGAGGGTTTGATCAAATCACCTTAGATCAAACTCCCTTGGATAGAACCTCGCTAGTTTTAAACCATACTTATAAATGCGTCTCCTTTACACCTATCAAAATGCTGATAAAAAATCACTTTTGATTTAGCTTTTGTGGGATCAAATGAATTCATTTAAAATTTATTTCAAATGATTATGGTATTCCTCAGAAAAATCTATCCAATGAATATAATTTTAATATGTTTTGGTTTTGTTATGTATTTGTTTATTAAGTTTTATTAAACATAGGTTTTTCATCGAAAATAAATTTCTTTGTTCTTCACATGTGTAAAAATAGAAGATTATCAAAAAAAAAAAATTGAAAAATATGAGTGCACCAGATATTGAAGTCCTTGATCCAACAAAAAAAAATAAAAAAATTGACATATACACTGCAGTCTGAATTGTAATTCGTTTGACTTTGAAACTTGATTAATGAAAAAATATTCAATAAAAACTATCTAACCAAGTGGAAGCACTAGATATTAGAGTTAAAAACTAAATTTGAAAGAATTAGAATTTTATCCTTCATGGAAAAAAAGTTATGCGTTATACGGTGTGCGTCACTTTTTAAAAATGTTGTTTTATGAAAAAAATCAATTTTCATGGGAGATGGAAAAAGAAGTGCAATTTGATTCCAAAAATTTTGAAAAAAATATTTGTAGAATCTACAAACAAAATTTGATGAGACTCTAGTTTGCACCATCTTCAAATTCCTCACGGTTTAGCCTCTATAGGTGCCCGAATGTGAAGATTTAGTTAAAAATAATAATTTCAGTGTCCAGTTTGGCCAAAAATTGTAAACCACTATTATGGGATCACCCCATTGATGTGTCTAGAAGTTTGGACTTTTCGCCGAACATGTGGAAGCCCTAAGGAGGATAAAACCATGTTCACATGTTCACTCCATTCACAAGAGGATATGAACAAGCAAGAAGCAACAATTATAGCCTCAAGTGAGGAATGCATAAGTCTACATGGCAGCCAAAAGGTGGAGGAAGATGCGTCCACGGAGTTTGTAAACTCTACTTTGGTTGATTAGCTACATGGGGATGTGGATTCCACCTATATTCCATTACATGAGACAACTCTACAAATCGTGGGTATGAAATCATTTTGTAATAATGTGTGGTCATGTAGTGAGATTGATTTGGAATGGTAAGGCAATATATGACTCCTAGTGTCAAAGGTTAAAGCTTGTTAAAGATAACAAAGACACTGCAAGAGACCATAATTTTGATTTCTTGAATGCAATCAACAGTCCACTATCAACACATGAGCAATACATCGAGGACAGCCAGGTATGGGTTGATGAACATATTATTGGCATTGGAGACATTGATTGCTTGCAATATGATTTCGTAATAGTAAGGGGAGAGAAGCATGAGGTTGTAGATTGGACACATGGATTAGTCAATGTAGAGGATACCACAAGCATTGATAATCAAGGTACAAAGTTTGAGTATGAGGTTTACAAGGAAAAAAATCTTGTAACAATTGAAGATTTAACATCAAGGTATGATAGTGATTCTGAATTCTATAGCAGCAATGACATAACTCCTCTTCCTCAAGATATGGAAGCTTTTGGTCAAGAAGAGAACAAAGATTTGCATTCTACATTTGATGGTACACATAGTGCAAGCATGGGTCATGATGATGTGAATGATACAACCCATTATAAATCAGATTTTGTGTACTTTGGGGTAGCAAATATAAAGCATTGTCAAAGGTTGACTGAAGATTGGTTACATAGACCTACAAAAGCAAATATGCTTGTTGCTCAAGCAAGACAATGCCTCCAAAGAGTCAAAGAATGTTGCAATCAGCCAAATGATGCAAGGAAACAAAGAGATTCTTCCATTAGGTTTTTATTTCTTCCAAGGGAAAAAGAGGACAACGAAGATATATTGAAGAGGTATAGGCATAAGTCTAATTTTCTGAGCTTGATCAACAATTCTCTTTCATATCATGAGTCAAATCTGAAACCTTGCATTGAGAACATTCAAGTAGGGATGGTTAGGTGTGAAGTTGATCCTTTCCTACCTAGAATTGATGATATATTGGGTGGCATTCATAGTGGACCAGCCACTAAAGGTTTGTCTATGACGCAAAATGAAAAAATCTACTATTCATTCATTGACTTGTCAACTCTTTAATATGATAGGGAAACAATGTACTTATTGATTGGTGACTCAGTCTTCTTAGATTTGATAGTGGGCTATGAAGATCAACATTTAAGGGACTTCATTTCGTGCATGCCTAAACAAAACACTTATTTGGCATCATCTAATGAAGGCAATCTAACTTGTGGAGATATAGGTAAAGTTACAACAGTTGTTTGGAGGTCTTGGAGAAGTATTCATCACACTTTCCTTGTTGAATATTTGCTCATTGATGAATTCTTAACAACATTGATTGTTGGTAGTACTTGTGGCCTCATGTGGAGTAAAGTTCTCAGTTGGGTCGATGATGTCCTGGTTTATAGCAGCAACATAATGAGGTGTTACATGATGGATGAATGTGACGGCACAAAGATTTGGGATCCCGGTAGTGACATATGTGGAGCATCTATTCTTAAGAACTATGATAAGTTCCTTCATTTTGGGCATATAGGTGTCTATATCAGAGTGGCACAGTGAAAGTCCATTGGTGTTGAGATGGAAGGACTTCCAGTTTGTTCATGGGATCCAAGTGGAGTACAATATTTGGTGGATGAGAAGTTTGTGACCTGAGAACTGACCACAATAGTCTGAAATACTTCTTAGAACAGAAAGATCTTAATGAGCACCAATAGAAATGGGTCAGCAAGATTCTGACATATTATTTTGACATTGATTTTGTGAAGGGGAAGAAAAATGTTGTTTTTGATGCACTTTCTAGGAGGCCTTCAATTGTTTCCCTTTGTTCCATGAGTGAGATTTCAACTAATTGGAACTCTCAACTTTTAGTTGAGTATTCCAAAAATTAGTTCACATGTGAGGTTGTGGATGGAAAAGTCCAGGATGATAGGTACACTGTGATTAATGATGCCATATACTACAAGGATAGAATCTATTTAGTTCTTGGATCAAAGTTGAAGGAAAAGATTATGTGTGCCATCTATGATACACCACTAGCAGGACATCCTGGGTACTTCAAGACATACATACAGGTTTGTGAGAGATTCTCATGGAAGGGTCTCAAGGGTGATGCCCTACGTTATGTTCGCAAGTGTGTGACTTGTCAGGAGAACAAGTCAGAGCATACTTTCCTAGCAGGACTTCTACAGCCATTGCCTATCCCAAATCAAAAGTGGGAAGGTATATTGATGGATTTCTTTACTGGTCTTCCGAGAGTTCAAGGGAAGGACTGCATATATGTGGTTGTTGATAGATTGACGAAGTATGCACACTTCTTTTCTATTGTAGCCAATTTCACAGCTTCATAGGGGGCAGAGTTATTCTTCTATGAGGGGTGATCCCATAATAGTGGTTTATAATTTTTGGCCAAACTGGACACTAAAATTATTATTTTTAACTAAATCTTCACATTCAAGCACCTATAGCGGCTAAACTGTGAGGAATTTGAAGATGGTGCAAACTAAAGTCTCATCAAATTTTGTCTGTAGATTCTAAAAATATTTTTTTCAAAAATTTTGGAATCAAATTGCACTTCTTTTTCCATCTCCCAAGAAAATAGATTTTTTTCAGAAAACAACATTTTTAGAAAGTGACGCACACCGTATAACGCATAACTTTTTTTCCATGAAGGATAAATTCTGATTCTTTCAAATTTAGATTTTTAACTCTGATATCTAGTGCTTCCACTTGGTTAGATAGTTTTTTATTGAATATTTTTTCCTTAATCAAGTTTCAAAGTCAAATGAATTACAATTCAAACACACAACTGTATAACGCGTAACTTTTTTTGTCTATGTCAAAAATTAATTTAATTTTTTTTGTTGGATCAAGGACTTCAATGTCTAGTGCACTCATATTTTTTTTTTTGATAATCTTCTATTTTTCCACATGTGAAGAATAAAGAAATTCATTTTGATGAAAAACCTATGTTTAATAAAACTTAAAAAACAAATACATAACAAAACCAAAACATATTAAAATTATATTCATTGGATAGCTTGTTCTAAGGAATACCATAATCATTTGAAATAAATTTTAAATGAATTCATTTGATCCCCAAAATCTAAATCAAAAGTGATTTTTTATCAAGATTTTGATAGGTGTAAAGGAGACGCATTTATATGTATGGTTTAAAACTAGCGAGGTTCTATCCAAGGGGGTTTGATCTAAGGTGATTTGATCAAACCCTCTTCAATTGGAATCCTTAAAATGGAACTTTTTAAGGCTTAAATCATTATATTTTCTAAAAATATGTGATTTCAGCTAAAATTCGTTCCTCTCAGGAATTGTAAACCACTATTATGACAGCACCCTGAGGT
The DNA here is from genome assembly GCA_007258455.2 of Sequoia sempervirens. Taxonomy (NCBI): domain Eukaryota; kingdom Viridiplantae; phylum Streptophyta; class Pinopsida; order Cupressales; family Cupressaceae; genus Sequoia; species Sequoia sempervirens. Next base: position 461,327,566 of record VDFB02047230.1, read on the forward strand.
ATTTTGTCTCCATGGACTCCCCAGGACCATTGTCAGTGATCGGGATAGTATCTATTCATGAGTATATTTTGGCAGGAACTATTGCGACTTATAGGTACATAGTTGACCCCCAACACCAGTTACCACCCTTAGACTGATGGGCAGACAGAGATTGTCAACAAGTGGGTGGAGGGATATTTGCATAATTATGTTTCGAGTCAGTAGAGAGCATGGGTGTGTTGGTTATATTTAAGCGAGTATTGCTATAATACTATGCATCATATGTCTATTGGCATCACTCCCTTTCGATCCTTATATAATTATGATGCTTTGTCGTTTGTGGATTTGGCACTAGGTGATAGTGGAGCACCTAGAGCTCGAGAGTGGCTTCAGGACAATCAAGATATCCTTAAGGCACTTAAGGATAACATTCAGCAGGCACAGAATCAGCAGAAGCTTTATGTTGATCGACATAGGATTGAGAGAACCTTTGAGGTTGGTGATATGGTTTTCCCGCATCTACAACCCTATAGGCAGAGTACACTCAAGAGGAGTGGGGCTAAAAAGATCAAGACGAGAATTTTTGGATCATACAAAGTCCTCCAGAGGATTAGAGAGGTTGCTTATGAGCTTGAGTTACCTTTGGAGAGCAAGATACATAATGTTTTTCATGTGTCTTGTTTGAAGAAGGATTTGGGGTAGCATGTGACTTCATCACCAGATTTACCTCCCTTGGATGAGGAGGGACGATTTATACTGATTCCTGCAAAGATTCTTGATATGAGGGAGAGGAGGTTGAGGAACAAAGTTATCAAAGAATATTTGGTGTGATGGAAGGACTTATCGTTGGAGGATGCCACATGGGAAGGATAGATAATACTTCAGCATCTAGCTTTGCAGTTGCTTGGGGGCAAGTAATCTCGGGAAGGGAGGACTGTAATGTCCCTTCCTTAGGCATTTAGATCTGATGCAGAGGTTGACCTATTACGAGGGTTCTCGTAGGTCAGCGGTATGGATAGGGGACCCATTTTGAGTTTGTGGAACCTTTCCGAGAGTTGTTCGACCCTTTCAAAGTTGAGTTCAATTGATTGTGCCAGGGATAAATTGGAAATAATAAAGTTGGCTTTAATGGAATAGTGAAAGGTGAATAGTAACAAAAAATTAGAAAGTGAATAGTGAAAAGTGCACCCCCATCCTAGAACTTAATTTGTTTTAAAAAAGGGGTCAAGTTCACAATGTAAAATTAGACCCTCAATGTTATTTTGTGAATTTTTAGACTAAATAGTAACCCCAAAATGGGTCGACCCCTCTTGGAGAAGATAAAAGGAGTTTTTGTCTATTTTGGATTTATACTTGTGACTTCAATTTGAGAGCAACAACAGACTTGAGGGTTTGAAGAGCTTGGAGCTTCTAGGAACACAAACTTCTGGGAGAATTTAGAGATTTGGACGAAAACCCATTTCTCTTGGTGACAGGATTCAGCATTATCCAACTTCAGTGTGGAGTTGGAAGCATTATTTGGGGTTATAATTTTAGATCAGTCCATTTTGAGGACAAAAATTCACATCAGATTACAAATCAGTCCTTTTAGAGGACATTTCTACCATCTTTCAGCAGTTGCACAGGCAACCGCACCTTTGTTTGGCATTTGGGCTTCAAACCCTAAGTGCTAAGTGAATTTTTTGAAGTTTTGGAGCTAAGAAATTTCATATAGCAGTGGCACAACTCCTCTCACACCTAGAATCAAAGTGGGTAGTCATTTGTAGAGCTGGGAGAGTTCGAATTTTTTGTATCAGGGTTATATTAGACTTGAAATTTTAGTTGCAGCGTTGTAAAAATGTCATTTCCTGGTTTTGGATGAATGGGTATGTTGCAGTTGGCCCATATCTATGTAATTTTAGTCTTTTAATTAATAGAATAATTGCATGTTTGGTTAGTTTTCCTTTATCAGCATTGTACATGTCATGCATTTTGCATAAAACTCAAAACACCAAAAAAATCGAAAAAAATGCAAAACACAAACAAAAACCAAACTCATTCTATATGTTGGACAAAGACTTCAAGAAGAACCAAAATTAGAAAGATCAAATTGAGGAAGGAATCTTTCAATTGTCGAGGTCGTGGATTTGACTCTTTCTTTTCCTTGGTGCATAGATGAGGATCCATTGTGCATTGCTCAAAGTTGAAGAGATGAGGATCTGTTGCAAATTGCTCAAGAGGTGTATAGATGAGGATTCATATGTGTAGATAAAGATCCATTACGCATTGCTCAAGCGATTATAAGGAAGCCCACTTTATAAAATATCTAAGCACTGAATTTCCAAACTAAATTCTCAATCTAATAATAACTAGCACTTGCACCAGAGGAGGTGCAATGGTTACACCGATTATTATTTTTGTAATTTATGTTTGAGAGGAGATCTATAATTGATGGAAAGTTTATAGATCCAGTCTCAAGTGAAATATCCTCATGTTATTGTCATGGTGGTTAGTATATGGCTAGAATATGTACACACTAAATATTCCAACCCAAAATTGAGTACCTTAACATAAAATTTGGTGTGAAGAAGAATGTTGTAAAACTTAGTACATAAAGACGAAATTTTTCTAGCTTAATATCACAATGAATTATACATGATGTATGCTTTCCTAATGATATTAAGAGAAATTTACATATAAATTGGGCCTCCTAAAGATGAAATCTTCAAAATAATGAACTAACAAAAATTATTAAAAAGTTATATCATCTAAAATTAAAATAATAATTTATGTTACTATATAAAATTATTTTAAATCCTATAAATTAACTCAGTAAGATTAATTTAACTTTACATATGTTACTCTATCTCAACTATCTTTCTTTTTTTTTTTGTAGATTTATCATTTTTAAGTTCTATCATAGAAATTATTGTGTTTTTTAAAAAAAAGACTCCCACTCTTTAAGAAAAAATATCTTTAAAATATTTTATTAAATATTTGCTCCATAAAATTTATTCTTTCATTTTTTAATAAGCATTTATATTTTTATATTTGGCTAACAATTTTCAAATATAAAATATATTAGATGCTACAATTAAGGTGTCTAATAACATAGATTTGTTATCATCTATTTTGTCTAAGTCTATAACTATTGACTATCTTGGGAAAAAGGGTTTTGTGAATGGAATTTCAAATGAGCATTCAAATAATTTTTTGGTGGATGTTGATTATTATCCTTTTTGGAATACACTCGATTTCTTATGTATTATGATTTCAATTGATGAATCGTGATAATAATCGATATGAAAATTCATTTTAGTATCACAAATTATTCTTGATATCATAATTTATAATAATTTGACTCTTAACCATTTTAATACTTACTCTCTCTTCATATATATTTTTTTCAATTATATATTTATAATAAATTTAAAATTAAATATTTATATAAATTATATATTAATTGAAATTTTCAAATCACAAAAATATTGATACATAATCTTTTTTATATATAATTAAAAATATTTAATTTATTATAGTTTTTATAATAAATTTGTTATTTTTTTATATAATTTTTTAGAAGTTACTTTATATATATAGTACTCTAATTTTAATATTTTAATATTTTTTAAATTAGATTAAATTAGAAAGAATTGATAATACATTAAAAAATTACTCAAAGATAAAAAAGAAGATCAATAATAAATATGAAAAAAACTGAGCTCTAAGATACACAAGCAGGAGTCCAAAGATAAAGGATCCAAAAACAAAATAGCAACACTATAATTTGAAATCATTTGTAATTGGTTGTGGAGTTTTAATATCAGTACTATTTGCTAGTTGTTGACAATAAGTATCATATTAAACATTTTTATAATTTTTATATTACAACATCTTCAAGGTCAAATTGCAACTTTTTTTATATTAATAATTTAAAAAAAAAATAGATATGATAATATTAATAGTTATTTTACTAAGAAAATTATATTTTATCTTTAACTTTCTTACACTTCATTAATAAAATTAGTATATTATTGTTAAAAAGTAGTAAATGTAATTGATTGAACGGGGCAAATTTTAAAATGATAGTCCATTGAACTCTTGATTTTTATTAGTATTTTAAAATTAATATTGTTGCCAAGATAAATAAATAATAGCCATTGAATATTTTTCTTTTCTAAATCTTTGACAAAGTAAACCTCCATGATGATAATGAAAGTTACAATCTAGATTCCAAGTGTTTAATATTGCTTCCCTATCCTCTTCCCTGTAACCCTCCCAATATATGTGGATACATGCATTGTTTCACTCCTCATAATTGGCTTCTTACCAAATAAATTCACATCACTAATCACTCTTGGTTTTCCCATCATGAACATTATGGTTTTTGATAAGGAAAAGCAGGTTTTGAAGGGGCCTTGAAACCCTTTACAATGACAAAAAGCTGCAAGAAAGACTAAGCAATTAAAACCCGCAACCAAAAAAACCAAATGGCTGACAACAGAAAAAACCAAAGAAACCTATCAGCAAACCAACAACAAAAAACATCAACTCCCCAACTGATCAAGCAAAAGAGTCAGCAACAACTACATCATCTTTTCTAGGACATTGACTGGGGCCGTATTCTCCTCTATGACCCCCTCATGCATCTCCATAACCTCTTTGAGCTCATCAAACAATATAGTTGTCCACTTCTTCATCTTACTCCTTGTCCTCAAACATGGTCCAGCCTCCACATCCTTTTCCATAGCTGGAGCAGTATCCACATCTTTATCCACTAGGTTCGATCAATTCACATCTTCAACCACTTTCTCAATTTCCCCCAGCTCTAGGGGTTTACCAGTCCAATTCAAGGCTTTCTCCTTTAAAACCGCAAGACCCTTGGCAATTAACTTTAATGAATTGTTACTTATGTTCACCACAGTTTTCAAATCCTCAAACAACTTACCAATTCTATCCTCAATACTAACAAATATTTCATCTAAAACTTTATTAACCATCATTTCCAAAGAGGAAATCCTCTCCTCATGGGTAAGTCCCAGGCGATCAACATCAACAACTAATTTATCCAACATTAAATTCATAGATTTAACATTACCTTTTATAGCCCATTCCTTCTTATTGCAACGGATCATAGCCACGTAGACATCTTGCCAGTTCTTAACCTAGACATTAAGCTCCTTCACCTCTGAGAATAGCCATTTCACCAAAGAAAGAAAATTTTGCATTCCATCCTCAACCATCTTTCAAAACAATCCCATAAATACCTCATCCCAGTTGATGGGAGGTGCTTCCTTCAGCTCCAAGTTGTGACCAGGGACTTCCCTACGCTCCTCTTTTTGCTCCTTTTCCTCCTCAACAGGGGAATCCTCAACCTTGACCACCTCCAACTTTATCCTATGCTTATCTAGCAAGCTTGCCAAGTCAGCCAACGCTTCCAACCGCTCCATCTTCACAATCTTCTCTTTTTCCTGCAAGGGAATAGCATGAGAGACATGAGGATCCTGGTTAGGGTCAAGGTCCTTAGTACACTGGAAACTCTAAACCCCTTGAACCTCCATAGGCATGGACCCAGGCAACATTTCATCCACACCAGGACTAATATCTCCAATAGGGGCATTATATACAACCCCCACAATTTCAAGACCCTTAGCACCAGTCACAGGGGAATTATCCACCATGCCAACCTTCCCAAGACTTAGAGTAGGCTTCACACCCAAACCAAGAGTATCCACATCTTTCACCAACCCCACTTTTCTCTTAGCAGATGATTTGACTTTTCTTGGACAAATTTAGATTTCCCCTTAGAACTCTTCTTACCCAGCTGCACCATGGCTTCCCTCAATTCAATGTTTATTTCGTAATCCTTAGACCACGCTTCAGACGCTTCCTCGGACACACCATCATCCAAAGACATTTCATAAAAATCTGAGTCTGTCTCCTCATAACTCCCTTCCTACTCCCCAGCAAAATCCCCTGTGTCATAACTAGAATTCTTAACCCCCTTTTTGCCCGGGGTTTTAGGAGAAACAGGGATTAATTTGAGCTTAATATGAGAAAACAAAAGACTCATAAGGCCTTCATGCAGAATGACCTTCTTAGGGTTTTTATGGTGGTCCTCAATACTATTTTCCATCGATAGTAAAAGATAAAAGGGAAAAGAGACCAGCACCTTATGACGGGAGTGATTCAACAGCATAAAGTGATAATTGTACACAACAGAGAACCTACCTTCTAGTGTGAAATAATGCATTATAGCTAGCACAAGATCCCTCCACAATAGCTTAAGAGACTTACAGGCATACCCACCACTCCCGACCTCCCGAAGCTTCTTCTTCTCATCAGATTTGAAAAATTTAGCAAAGGCTTTCTTCGCAGTAGTTTTATCTCGGTCTAATTACCTCCCAGACGACGAAAGCCCAGTGACTTCTACAATGAAATCCTCATCAACATTGAACTCCACCCCTTTATAACGCAGAGTCCTACCATTCCACCCTTTTACAAAAAACTTCGTAGCTTCAGGATTAGGGCCTTGAATTTGTTGCATATATTGGGTTACCCCACCCTTTTCCAAATGATCCCATACTATTTCATTGCTTTGGAATTCCTCACATGAGCTCGGTTCGACCCTGCAACGAGCCCCACCCATGGCGGCATGTACAGAGCAGGAACCCAACAACACTAGTAAATTTTCCAAGAACAAAATAAGCCTAGTTGTCCACAAAACCACGCAAATAATACCCACAAAAATGTGTGAGCATTTCATTCAAAGTACTTCCCTGCCTACGCAGCCAAGCCATAATTTTGCGGACATCAAAGTTGTAATTATGAAACAGGCAGGGCCAAGGTTCAACGTGCATAAGCCAATTCAAAAAAATTATGAAGAACCTTTCCCCCATATCAACCACCTTAGATACATGCCACCTAGTCATCGTTGGAAATAGATTTAAGATTGAGTGGTAATGATTCAAAAGCAGATCCCAATCATATTTAACCACCACTCTCAAATTTGCAAATCCGTCAGCTAGCATGTTAGCTTCTCTAAACACATGACATATTCTAATCTCCTCAAAAGTATTAATGATGGAGATTGAATCATTAATAAGATGAGCTATAGACCGCGATGGTAGACACTTCTTCAAAAGATAGTTTATTATATTAAGTGAGTCCCCTTCCAACCAAAGTTTAGACACCCCTAGATTCTTAGCCAAAACAAGGCCATGATAGGCTGCAACTGCCTCTGCAAAGTGGTTTGTCTAGATTCTCAAAGGGAGTGCCACCGTAAAGACAAACCTACCATTCTCATCTCTTAACACTCCCCCACAACTAGCAGGACCCATATTTCCCTTAGAAGCTCCATCAAAATTAACTTTAAACCAACCAGAAGAAGGATCCTTCCACCGAACCCCCTCCCTAGGTTCTTTTAACTTCTTCACTGGATTAGAAAGGTCACAAGAAAGATTCCATCTTTCGCCCACAAGTAGATCATAAGGAGAAACATTCAATCTTAGGTTAAATGAAGGGATCATCATGAACTCATAAAGGAAATTTTCCCTGATAGCATCATAGATTTTAAAGGCCAGCCTAGAAGGCGACAGTTCTAGCTGACGGAAACCCTAATTGTTACGTTCCTTCCAAACACCCCACACAACATGCGAAAGATAAGAGACCACAGTAAAGAGAGGGTCGGGTTTAGAGAAGGAGCCACCCATTGAGACCATAAGTTAGCAAAGGAGGCCAGGAACACCCACGCAATATCCCATAACTAAAAAAATATGAACCCAAACTTCCCAAGTATAACTGCAACTAGTCACCAAGTGAAGAAAATCCTCAGTCGCTTGTTTACATAAGAAGCACCTATTTGGCAGAGACATTACCCTTTTCACAAGATTATTTAGAGTTAGAATCTTGTCTTGACAAAGAAGCCAAAATAAAATATTGATTTTCGGAAGGAGCTTCACATTCCACAAATAGCCCTAGAAAGGAGGATGACCAACCATCCGAGACTAAAAGGAAAAGGCCGAAGACACAAAAAAAATTCCATTAGGAGTAAACCACCAGATAACCAAATCCTCGAGAGCATCCATCAGAATGGTTGACTGAACATTGAAATTGCGGCTGTTGAACACTCTGATTGGCATGCTCCCCACCATGAATTTGCAGTTTTATGTGATTCAAATTTAGCCATATCAAAACAATAAAATAACAACATATAACCATTAACAAATTCCTTTCATTAATGATCAAAGAGGGAAACATAGAAGATGTGTTGAGCAGTCCACAGTACACCACAGAAGTGAAAGTCTTTGGTGGGATCATATCAAAAGTAAATTCTTTGCTCTCTATCACCTTTACCACAAACTCAAAAGAAGAAAGCTGCAATAAAATTGATCTTAAATAAGTTATTTTTCATGATAAATCAATCTCAATGAAATGAACTAAGACTATAATTTCAAATACATACATAATAAGCAGTCACACTGCCAGCAGTTTCTCCAGGAATCAACTTGATTCGCATGCCAATGCTCCCAAATAGATACTTATTCTTTGAAGCCAATTCTAACCCTGTTACACAAACACACCCAACATCAGCAGAGCTAAATTTTCTTTCACATAAATAACTTGATTTTGCCATTACTTACCTGAATTCTGATCGAGGGTGAGTTGTAGTCCCTGCCCACCATTAAACTAACCTATGAAAATATAATTTGGATGAGAGGGGCAAATCTCTTTTTTCTTTTGGTTGTAATTGTCTAGCAAGTGTCCACCTACCTATCAAAAAGGTTTGAATGAGTTAGTGAAGAGAAAATATTGTGTAAGACATATAGTATCAACTGCATTGTGTTAGTGTGAAAGAGATTGGATTGGCAAGTGTATAACTCATTTTTTCGTAGTGACATATGTGCATGTGGAAATCTATTTATGATGAGTGAAAGAGGTGTTCAGAAGGATGTCTTAGTATTATCAACAGTGTTGTGGGCAGTCCTTACCAGTTGAGCACAGATGATGATGTTATTGAGAAAAGTAACCTTAGCAGGCAGTTTCTTTTTCGAGACTGGAATATTGGTCAGGCTAAATCAACAGTTTGCAGCATCTGCAACAACTGAGATAAATCCTTATTTACAAATTGAAGCATTGCAAAGCCGTGTGTCTGCAGCCATTGAGAACATATTTGGCGATACATTCTGGGAGAATGTGGGAGTTGTTATAAGTGCACTTGACAATATTGATATAAGGCTTTATATAGATAGCAGATGTGTCTATTTTCAGAAACCTATGCTAGAATCTGGAACTCTAGGAACCAAGTACCACACACAAGTGATCATTGCTCGTCTGACTGAAAACTATGGAGCTTCAAGAGATCCTCCAGAGAAGCAGATGCCTATGTGCACTCTTCACTACTTTCCACATAATATTAAACATTGTCTTGCATGGGTGAGATCTGAGTTTGAAGGTCTTCTGGAGAAAACACCATCTGATGCAAATGCATTCCTTTCTAAACCAAAAGATTTATAACATCAATTAGGTTGAGAAGTGATCTACAGGTTTGAAACCTTCTGGAGCTTGTCCTTAAGTGTCTGGTGTCCGAAAGATGCTTGACATTTGAAGATTGCATAGCTTGGTCCAGAAGAAAGTAAGGCTGGATGTTTGTTATGGTATACAGGTATTTGGTGCTTACTCTGTTTTCTGCTTGCTTTATTGAATTAGGTCCTCACATATCATTCAAACTAAAAAATTTCAGATTCGAGGACTACTTTGCAAATCGTGTGAAGCAACTTACATACCAATTTTCAAAGAATACAAAGACATCTAAAAATACCCCATGCTGGGCTGCTCCTAAGTGCTTTCCAAATCCCCTGAGGTTCACATCCAGTGATCCTTCTCACCTTTCATTTGTTGCTGCAGCTTCAATTTTGCGGGCACAAAATTATGGTATTCCGATTCTAGAATGGGCTACCAACTCAAAGAAATTAGCAGAGGTTGTGGATAAAGTGCAGGTTCCAGATTTTCAGCCACAAAAGGGAGTGAAAATTGTGACAGATGAAAGTGCCACAAACATTAGCTCTATGGACAAAGATGACACTGCACTTACTAAAAATATGATTCAGATGCTAGAGGAAGGGGTTAGACTATTGCCTCCAGGATTTCAAATGAATCCAATTTTGTTTGAAAAGGTTTTTTCCTTTCTCAAATTTCTTTGTAAACTCAAATTGTCTATGTCTTGTAAATCTTAGCATTGTTAGATGGGATGGAAGAGGGAGAGATATAGATGCAGAGGAGGATCATGAGAGGGAAGCAGGAAGGTGAGTGTGTATGGAAGGAGAGAGATTATTATGTGTAATTGACTCTATGCTCTTATCTGTTATCCTAAACTGCAGGATGATGATACCAATTATCATTTGGATCTTATAGTGGGACTCGCTAATATGCGTGCAAAATATTATAACATTCCAGAGGTGGACAAGTTAAAAGCTAAAATCATAGCTGGCAAGATTATTCCAGCTATTGCAACTACAACTGCAATGGCAACTGGTTTAGTGTACTTAGAACTTTACAAGCTTCTTTCTGGCCATAATGTTGAAAAATATCACAATACTTTTGCAAATTTGGCACTGCCTTTATTCTCCATGGCTGAGCCTGTACCGCCCAGGAAAATAAAGCACAGAAATATTAGCTGGACCCTTTGGGACCGATGGATAATTCAACAGAATTTGACTATACAAGAGCTTCTAGAATGGTTCCAAGCCAAAGGTTTAACAGTATATGTAATATCATGGGAGAATGTTTTACTTTACAATGCATTTTTTCCAAAGCATAGAGAAAGGCTTAATCAGAAAGTGATAGATATCGTGAAAGACACAGGAAGCTTGACAAAACCTTCCAGTCGTCGTTGTATTGACTTGGAAGTTGTCTGTGAAGATGAGAATGGAAATAATGTTGATGTTCATGGGGTCTCTATTTGCTTCAGTCAAAAATTGTCTCCAAAGATTAACGGATTGATGTAATATAATTTTTCTTGTCTGGAGTCTTTCATTGAATAAAATGTTTTATCTCTGCACAGATCTAGAGGTGAACTCCGTCTAGCCATTAGTCATCTATTGGAACACATTATCCTTGGTAAGATGAGTGTTACAAAAGTAAAACCATTAACATCATGGTACCTTGGAAAAGAAGTTTACTACGCAAGAGGATGGTCCCGGAAAACTTATGTCATCTTCATCTTTTTGGTAAGTGCAAGGTGTTACTACAAGTCAATTGTGAATATTTCCATATTTACTAAGCATGAAATTTTTGCTGTAAAGACCCATACATACATTGACTATTTTGAAGTTCTAAAGAAATGATTAAGGAATGATTCCAAGTAAGGTATGTATTTCCAAGATTTTATTTTTTATGATTATACGGCTCATTAAATTTGTACCTCGAGAACTTTTTTCTGGTTGGTGCTGAATTTTGTTCAATTGATTTGTAAAACATACCAGCGAGATGCATGATTTTGAATAAGATGAGTTAGTTGCTATTGTGTAATCATTCTTCTCAATGCATAACATGATTTTCTTTCAGAACGAGAGAAAAAGGAGTTTGTTAAATTGGTTTGCATGGAATTTATCGCTTGGATCATTAACTATGGGGATTTGTACAGAATTCTTTGGTCTACAGAGGCTCATATTGAAACAGAATATTTTCAATTCAAGATCTCTCCACCTTCTGTGATTTAATTAATAGAAATCAATTCCCCTGTATGTTTGCAAGTCTGATAGATTTTGGTAGCTCGCATTGCTACAGAGGGCTGCATATGCTGCCATATTTTTCTAATCTTCAGTGATATTGCTGGAGATGAAATATATCCAGCCACACTTTACAAATTAGAGCCCCCACAGCTTTGAGTATTAGAGTTATATAATATCTATGATCATCTATGTTTAGAATAATAAAAATAAATGTTACTATTAGATAGAGGAGGATGAATGTGCCCCTGTTGAAGGATGGTCCCTAGCACTGAGAAATCCATCTTCCCCTCCCTGCTGAAACGTAGAAACGAGCTTTCTTTCTCCACCAAGCGTAACAAGCTCACGAATCACCCCACCAACGATGGCCGCCGCCGCAAACTCCCCACCACATTCCCAGAGCACCGACATAAAACCAAGGCGGCTGTAGCAATACTCCATCAGAGCTCTTGAGGTAAACTCCTCCAACTCCACCACCTCCACCCCTCTGCAGCCCAACCTCCTCTGAAACTCTGGGCGGGAACCCCTGCGCGTAGCAACGAGAGTCCGGCAAGTAGCCACGTCCCACAGCCACGATTCTTCCGGCACAGAATCCAACGACCCCGAGACCAAGATCCGCACGGGTGAGTGTCCAATCTGCATACTGTTTACCATCAGATCATACATAACCTGCGGCGCACAGTCCCCACCGAGCACAATACCGTTGCTCCGACACCGCAATTCAGACAACCGTTTCCTCCCCATGCGACCACCCTCCGCCGTGAGGAAAGCCGATGAGGGGATCCCATGAGCGCTCGTGTAGAGCAACGGGGCGTTTACGCATTCACAGGCTTTCATGGCTTCTCTGATATACGTATTGTCCGCCTCGGTTCCTTTGCCCAGTACGTCAACATGCATTCCGGCGCTTTTGAAGGTCTCGATGGCTTTCCCACTGAGATGCTCCACTGGGTTTGTCAAGCCCACCACCACTCTCGACAGCCCCGCCTCACAGAGCACGCTTACGGCCTCGCTTGTAAAGGGCTCCAGGTTCAAATAGGCCGTGGCTCCCTTGGCCAGCCCGCGGGCCTTCTCCGCGGCCTGTATCTCGGCGCTCTTGCCCCCTCGAGCGTGCAGAAAAGCTTCTGATATGATTTTAGGCCCCCGTGCTATTATGCAGCCGGAGTTGGGGTGTGGTGCAGTTATGCCTGCTGATTTGTCTGCAATTGATGCGGCTCTGAGCATGTGGTCGGTGTCTGTGACCACATTCCAATTAACTCCGAACCCAAATGGCATTGCCATGGTTATGAGGGGTGAAAACCAATCTGGGTTATTTGTAGTTTGAAATCTATCAGCATATTTGACGTTGCTCTTCCTTTATCAAGAGCCGGCCAGGCCTTACAGGCCTTACAAATACAAGGAGTTGCTTCTGCGTAGTAAGACAGACATTACCAGATTCGGCATCTTGTTTTCGTCTCAGATGGTTGTACAAGCATATTCTGCTTCAATCCATTTAGTGCCATTCGTCCACATGGTTGTACAAGCACATTTCTGCTTCAATCAATTTAAGGCCATTAATTAAATAATGAATTGATATAAAAAATCTAAAAATATTCACATGTCAAATGGAATCTTTACCTTCAAATCATAACTGATATATATTTATATAAATAAAAGCTATAAAATTAAAAATATAGTGAACATAATTAAATGTAAATATAAAATAAAATAATTATATATATATTTATGTTGAGAGACATTTTATAACAGAAATAGGTACAAAGTCTCATGTAATGACTAATAAAAATCAAAATACAATCATTATATATATTGAGTAGTAGGTGTCCAAAAGATTCTACTTGACATCATTTTTACATGCTTTTAAACATGGATTAATCCACCCAACCTCTTGAATATAGATATTGAGTAATTATATATTAAATTAATAATAATATATACTTTATTTCTCTAAGTTCTAAAATAATTGAAATAAATTGCTTGTGGCACATGGTAGAAGGATAGCAAGATTTGTTGAGTTTGGCTTACTATCTGCAATTTAATTTGGTTAAAAGTTTCCGTGCCCATTGGATGAATTGCCTACAATAATCTTCCTCTTGGTAAATGTCATGCAGAAAGCCTTTTTCCCATGGGACACCACTTAATGCAAGACAGACATGAACACATGCACGCACCCCACTTACCATCTACCAATCTCCACATACCTGATTTTCCCAAAGCAAATGGTCTTCATTTTACTCGAGGAAACAAATAATTCACTTCAACTGAGTATTATTATTATTAGAAAACTCTCTCCTTGTATAGGCAAGGAAAGAAAGCACCTCAGCATGTGTCCAAATGGACAATAATATTCTCGTCCCTCTGAAACCACTCAAGCTTAGCTTGCACAACCAAAGCCAAACTCTTCTCTAAAAAGCAACTTTGCATCTTGTCTTTAAAGTATCTAGGGGAGAGGACCCACTATCTGAACATGTTTCAATAGTTGTGATAGCAGTTGTTTATATAATGTCTAATATTTTTATTAATATTGAATCAATAGTTGTGACTTTAAAATTGTTAGTGTTGATAATGACTACCCATAAATAAACAAATGTATTCCTTTGATCTAAAAAGCAACCAATCATGTCACATAAGCGCTCAATAAAACATGCTGTGAACACACAAGTATTGGTCTCACTTTGTTTTTTGGGCCTTTTTGGACACCTTGACAAAAAACATGCTGATGTGGCATCATATTTGATGATGTGGCCCTGAAACCTTAGTTAAGTAGGGGACTTGCCAAGTAAGCTGTTGTAAAAAATTGGGAGTGATTTGAAATTTCCACGTAGGATAATTAGAAGCGCGAAGTTAGGGTGCTCAACTACTGGATCCTCTCCCCTAATACTTGCCACCGAATTTGTGTGTCATAGACTTCTGCAGCTATCTCTGACTATCCAAGAATTTTTAAGATGAGGCTCTCACCAAGAGATTGCAGGGGCCTTTCCAGATTGCCGGGGCAATGGAAAGGAAATTAAACTCAATTTGTATAACCAACACCAAAACCCTCTAGCTGTTTAATACTTGTACAATATGTTGTCAATTGTCTCCTCTTTCTGCAAAGAGCCTCAACCATGTTTTCACCATTAAATCCTGAAAGAATATATGGTAAGTTTTCTTCTATTTCTGCAGAGAGCTACAACCATGCTTTCACAGTTAAACATTGATGTACTGCTAAGCCTTCCCAAACCCCTTTTTCTTGCCACCTAACCCACTTTGTCTGCCTATAATTGCAGATAAGGAATCAACAGTCCACCTCTTATTTTTTAACAGATTCCCTATATCCATCTCCAACCAATCAAAACCACAAACCGATTCTACTGACCCACTTTGTAAAAGATTCTCAATCACTGGATCCTTCAACTCGTGGCACTAGAGCCTTGATTTTTATCAATCCAAATGACAAGATGGGGTCAAGTTTCTTACTCAAAATCAAACCCAAAAACCATACTCCATTACAGTTTCTGTTCATAAATTTTACTGAACTGGATTATACTTCCATCAGTCACTGAGCTGCGTCTAAAGTCTTCTAGTTGGGCACGGTCAGAGTTTTCAAACACAAATTCAATAACAAAATCTTGTTCAAGGAGGAGTAATTTTACACAGGTAAAGATCTTCCCAAGCAGTCTCAGAATAATTTCTGATCTGATGGCATCAATACTGCAAAGGAGTTGGGGCAAGCTGTTAAGAAATGATGATATCCAGGATTACCCCGTCATCTGGATAGTTGCTCATGAAATTTGAGCCATATCTTGCTGGATGTACGTGACAAATATGGGATATTGCTGGACTGTAATATCTTGCTTGGTCAATAGATTAACAGATTTAATACTCATAGAGTCTGCAGAGCAACAAATAATTGCCACAAAATACTCATTTTCTTGTTTTGCTATTCAGAAAAGGAAGACATAGAATGCAATCAGCCTTTTGCAAAAACAATCTTCACTCAATCTTCCTAACAACATTAACCATTGCACTTGTTTGAAATACAAATGTTGCTATTACATAGACCCTTGGGTCAACTCACTCAGTCTCAAGTATTGCTTTAGGACGTTGAGGTCTCGGATTTGACTATTGATTTTCCTGCACCGATGAGGATCAGTTGAACATTACTCAAGAGATGAGTAGATGAGGATTCCTTACACATTACTCAAAAGATGCATAGATGAGGATTCATTGCACATTGCTCGAGAGATTATAGAGAAATTCATCCTGTAAAAAAAACTAAGCTCTGGATTGGCAAACTAAACTGTCAATTTAATAATAAAAATAAATGTTACTATTAGATAGAGGAGGATGAATGTGCCCCTGTGGAAGGATGGTCCCTAGCACTGAGAAATGCATCTTCCCCGACCTGCTGGAACGCAGAAACGAGCTTTCTTTCTCCACCAAGCGTAACAAGCTCACGAATCACCCCACCAACAATGGCTGCCGCCGCAAACTCCCCACCACATTCCCATAGCACCGACATAAAACCAAGGCGGCAGTAGCAATACTCCATCAGAGCTCTTGGAGTAAACTCCTCCAACTCCACCATATACACCCGTCTGCACCCCAACCTCCTCTGAAACTCCGGGCGAGAGCCCCTGCGCGTAGCAACGAAAGTCCGGCACGTAGCCACGTCCCACAGCCACGGATCGTCCGGCACAGAATCCAACGACTCCGAGACCACGGTCCGCACGGGCGAGTGCCCAATCTGCATACTATTTACCATCAGGTTATACATAACCCGCGGCGCACAGTCCCCGCCTAGCACAATACCGTTGCTCCGACACCGCAATTCAGACAACCGATTCCTCCCCATGCAAGCACCCTCCGCCGTGAGGAGCGCCGATGAGGGGATCCCATGAGCGCTCATGTAGAGCAACGGGGCATTTACATATTCACAGGCTTTCACAGCTTCTCTGATATAAGTATTGTGGGCCTCTGGTCCTTTGCCCAGTACGTCAACATGCATTCCGACGCTTTTGAACGTCTCAAGGGCTTTTCCATTGAGGTGCTCCACTGGATTTGTCAAGCCCAGCACCACTCTCGACAGCCCCGCCTCACAGAGCGCTCTCACGGCCTCGGTTGTAAAGGGCTCCAGGTTCAAATAGGTCGTGGCTCCCTTGGCCAGCCCACGGGCCTTCTCCACGGCCTATTTCTCAGTGCTCTTGCCCCCTCGGCCCCGCAGAAAAGCTTCTGATATGATTTTAGGCCCCCGTGCTATTACGCAGCTAGAGTTGTGGTGCGGTGCAGTTACCCCTACTGATTTGTCTGCAATGGATATGGCTCTGAGCATGCGGTCGGTGTCTGTGACCACACTCCAACAATGGCATTTGACTTCTTACGTGGCTCTGGGTCCCACTTTTACACAATCCAGCTGTCTGAAACTGACGGTTAAGTTTGAATTGAAATTTCAAATGTCTCTCCCGCTCAAGCAGCAACAGGAGGATTTCTAGTGCGATATATGCTTTGAAGTCTTATTTTCCCTGCTGTTACTTCTTATGGAAGCCTAGCTTGCTGCTACTATCTTTTTTTTTTTCCTTGAATAGCAAGAGAAACTCCAGGCCCATCTGCAAAGCATGTAGACGGTTAAGTTGGAAATTCTATGGTAGACATGTATGCAAAATGCGGAAGCACAGACAGGGCACGTGATCTGTTTGAGCCGGATGCCTCAAATAAATGCGGTCTCATGGAATGCTATGGTTGCAAGATATACGCGAAATGCGTTTGTTGAAAAGGATTTAGAAACTTTCAACTAAATGCGATTGGCAGATGTAAAGCCAGACTCCGCCACCTTTGCCAGCATTCCTTGCGCCTCTGCCAAAATGGGAGCTTTGGAACAGGGCATGGACATCCATCGTAGGATAATGGATAGCGGAATTTTGTCAGATTTTGTAGTCGCAACTGCCCTGGTAGACATGTATGCAAAAATGTTGGAATCATAGACAAGGAACGAGAACTATTTGACAGAATGCCTCAAAGAAATGTTTTCTCATGGAATGCCCTGGTTACAGCTTATTAACAAAATGCATCCGAAGACATCAAATTATTAAGGTTCTTATTATTCTTTATTACATGTCTAGATGATTGAAAGCATCACTTATTAGGGGAGAGGGATCAATTGTCGTGTGGGGTCCAATAGTTGTGCACTCAATTGTGATTACAATATCCAATCTTACAACATATTTATACTATATATTGTAAATAAATAGTCCAAATGTAAATAAAAAAATAACCAAATGTTAATCAAAAGTGGACCCATACTCGAACACATAAGAACCTTTCAATGTTATATTAAAAAAACATAAATACATTCATGAAGAAGTGAAATAAGCATTTTTTTGCCTCAAATAAAATGTCACAACTATCCACTATAAGTGTGTCATTAAAAAAATAAAATGCTCATTTAATAAAATAAGATACCCATTTAAACAAGTATTGTTCTTATGTGTACGACTATTGGGTAACAATGTACAAGCATTGGAGTATTTTATTTTAATAGTTTGTCCTATCACAAATATAAAAGGTGAGTACAATAAATACCATGTATTTTTCCATTAAATGTGAAGGATTTTCAAAAAGTTTTAGTGTTCAACTATTGGTCCATTTTTGTTTGATATAAGTTGTATTTTAAATAATTATGTGTTGTTTTTATAACAACAAATAGTTTTTTTGTGTTCAACTATCGATCCATATGTGTTAAATATAAAAGCTAGAGATATCAAAGATTTATGGTTACCAATAAGTATTTGGTCCATTTAGGTTGCATATTAATTTATTTTAAATAAAAATATGATATTTTACATGCAACAAATAGTATTTTTTTGTTCGACTATTGGGGTTCTCATGATTAAGTTTTGGTCCAATCTTTAAAAAGTTAAATTTTAGACACTTCTCAATAGATGTGCTAATGTGGCGAGTTGCATGATGAGTCAAACCTCCAAACCTTAGTTATAGATAGATAAGAGGCCAATCCACATTTCAAAAAAAAACGAAGGTTCTACGATATTCCAATCAATGGCTACATGTTGACAAAGTTAGCCTGCACGACTACTGGCCCCTCTCCCCTAGGTAGTGATGAGTTGTATGGATTCTTTGATATATTATATGGGTGCATCATATATGTATTTGAATATGGATTCTTAGTGAGAATGTTTTTAAGATTTTTTTTTTATATAACACAGGTGTCCCCACGACCCAATGTTCTTAAGAAAATTATTCTTGAAATAAACATATGACGAATCTAAAAGTAAGTATATTTTGTAGGGGTATTCCCTCAAATACTAGTAATCAATGAAACATTGTTTGTTTGTATCAATAACAATTCCAAATATAGAAGAAATTTACAAGATTAAGGTATTTTTTAATTAAATGTTTTGTATTTTCACCTATAATTGTATAGAGTTTATCATGAAAGACTACTCTTTGTTGCTAAGATAAATAAAAAAATTAAGTTCAATGTAATATCTAAATTTATAAATTCAATACCTAATACACTCAAAAATTAATTGTTCTTATTTGATGGGAGCGATTTACATTACGTAGTGTGTATCTTCATGTCTTAATTAGTCTAATGAATTATTTCAAGATATTTGTTGAGGATGTATTGTTGAAACTATTTGTTCACTATTAGAAGGGTGATATAAAATATAATTATATTAGCTTCTCAGATAATTATATTTCACATTATAAAAATTTTCAAAATACTATTATTGAGTAGTTTAGAGATGAAGTTGATCTTAGCAGGTCAATTACATAGCTTTCTAATATTTAAAAAATAACAATGAATCAATTTGTCCATTTAATATTAGATAATCTCACTTTAAGTTGTGATAAATATCCCTAAGCATGTAAGATCGATTGTATAAGAATGTTTGAGATTTTATCATGGAGTTTTTATTCTAAGTATAATATTTTTCAAAAGAGATGAATCTCATAAGTCTCTCATAGGCTTATTATTGAGGTAAACATCGATGAAACCATTAGGGTATCAATGATGTTACATCTTACATCCAAAATTGTTTCTATTGATAATCCCTTAGATTTGGATGTTTAGTCTAATAAGTTAGCTATAAATATTTGTAATGCTAGTGACCAAGTTGTAGTATATAGTGATTCATTCCTTTGGTTTGAAGCATTCCAATAATTAGATACAAAATATGCTAAAAGAGAAGTTCTAACAAAAGAAGATGAATAAACTACTAATGAAGTCAATTTAGCATTCTTAATAAATTTTCTAGTAGATTTATTAATGAATTTGGTTATAGTAATGAGTCTCATGTAGCATCTTACAATGAATGTGATGAAGAATAAAGAGCCTATAATATGAAAAACTAGGTCCTTCACATGTGGTGCCTCAACTTTCCATATTTAACTTCAATGATCTAAATGATGGTTTGGGTTATCTATATGACTCAAGTGTATGTGATATTTTCTATTTTGATTATAGCATTAGTTTTCCATGTCCCAATAATATTTTACAAACATTAATAAAGTTAACCAAATTGCTAGTAGAAGTAATATTTGGATCTTTGTACAAATGAAGAAGAAGATGAGCTACACATTCTAGGTGACGTATATATTTAACCCATTATAGTTTACTTAAGAGAATTTTCCTATATTTGAGAGTTTTGATTGGGATTTGAAATTGTTTGTAGGCATTAGATTATGAAGAATTTTATTTTCCTATTTTTTGGGATAGATTCGCTTTCCAACAATGATGATCAATGTAATATTAGCGTAAATACTTGATGCAACTATGGTAATGTTAATATGCATGATTTTTATGTGTTCCATAGTGAGCTATTTGATTCATATAAGGGCCCAAAAGTTAATTTTTATTCTTGATCTTCAACCAAAATATGCACGTGTGCATTCTTGAATGTATGAGAATAATTATATTTTGGCTAGGTTGTAAATGCATTATAATAAAAAGAATGAAATAACTAATCTAAAATGTCATTTTTGATTTAGGGAGGTATTAGTTTTATGTTTTCCTATAACCTTTGGGTACAAGAGGTCCTTGTAGAGGATAGTGTATCACATTTTTTGTATGGAAGATTGTAACTTCATATGTATGCTAGAATATTCCTAGTTGTAATTGCATGTCTCTAATATGTGGGCAATGTTGTTCATTGTGCGCCTTTAAGTTTTAGGTTTCTCTTTCTTTTATGTTTAATTTATATTTGTACATTGTTCTTGTGCATTTTAATTTGTGGCCTTATTTTATCCTTCTCCATATCTTCTTGGTTTGGTATTCTCTATTAGAGACTTCTAGATTCTTGTTGTACAGGTTTTGGACATTTAAGTCCCTAATAAGAGGTGTTGGGTGATCCCACAATAGTGGTTTACAATTTTTGGCCAAATTGGACACTAAAATTATTATTTTTAACTAAATCTTCACATTCGAGCACCTATAGCGGCTAAACCGTGAGGAATTTGAAGATGATGCAAACTAGAGTCTCGTCACATTTTTTCTGTAGATTCTAAAATTATTTTTTTCAAAATTTTTAGAATCAGATTGAACTTCTTTTTCCATCTCCCACAAAACTGGTTTGCTTCAAAACATTTTTAAAAAGTGACGCACACCGTATAACGCATAATTTTTTTCCATGAAGGATAAAATTCTAATTCTTTCGAATTTAGATTTGTAACTCCGATATCTAGTGCTTCCACTTGGTTAGATAGTTTTTAATTGAATATTTTTCTTTTAATCAAGTTTCAAAGTCAAAACCAATTACAATTCAAACATAGCATTGTATAACGCTGATAACTTTTTGTATATATCAAAATTCAATTTTATTTTTTTGTTGGATCAAAGACTTCAATATCTAGTGCACTCATTTTTTTTTTATTTTTTTTTTGATAATCTACTATTTTTCCACATGTGCAGAACATAGACCTTCATTTTCGGTGAAAAACCTATGTTTAATAAAACTAAAAAATCGAACACATAATAAAATCAAAACATACAAAACTTATATTCATTTGATAGCTCGTTCCAAGGACTATCTAGTTCCAAAAGGGTTTATGAAGACTTCTCCATTTTCATCCTCAACCTGAGCTCCGAAGCATAAAAAAAATAGAATGTTTTTGTGTCTCATGAGGGGGATGAGGGGCAAGGGGGGTTCGAATGAACCCCTTTGGGTTCGAGCGAACCTATTCAAGGGGAATCGCTCAAACCCCCTTTGCTATGCATTTTTTTTGTTTTTTGGCGGCCAAAATTTAAAGGGGTTCGCTCGAACATTGGTTCAGACGTTAGAACCCCCTAATGAGTTTGGTCAAACTAGTAAGTTCGTACAAACCCCCAAAATCACTTTTTTTGCTTTGGGGTCATTTTTTGTGAGTTTTCCTTCCTCACTTGAATTGTAAACCACTATTGTGGCTTCACCCTATTGTTGACATCTATTCTTGGAATAACCTATTTTTATCTCTTTATAGTGTTTTAGAATGCTTAACATTAACAATCAATTTAATAAATTCAAATTAGGTTTCATCATTGTGCCTTTACCTAGCTATATGATTAATGCCCTTTTTTTATTTGTTTATCCTACATACGTTTATTAAATCTTTATTATTTTAATAATATTTTGTGTTATAGCGATGGTGAAATATTATAACAATGCCTAAGTCCCTACTTTTCCCCATATAGTTTATTTATAATTGGTCATTGGCTTATGATAGGTAAAAAACCTTTTTTTGTTTGTTCAACAATAAGACATTCTCACATTTGTGTTGGCACATTAGTAATGTACATAGTCACATGTAGTCTCTTTACTCTATATGAATAAAAATGGTTGAATTCTTTGTTGTGAATTCTATCATTTATCCATTCAAAAAAGAGTTGTTTGTAGTTTTCTTTTCTATGACATGGACTTAAGGGTCAAATAATTATTGGTCAAGATGTGGATGCCTAATTGGGCTTACATCATAAAAGAGTAATTCCAAATATCCAAGTGGCCCAATGATTTATGTTTTGTGGGATTAATATTTATTATATGTTCTCCTTTGTGAAGGCAAAGGAGAGTGTGGGTAAACCCACAATAGTGGGTTACAATTTTTCAAACGAAGAAAAATTAGAAATGCTCATCAAAAAATTTAAAATGGTTTACCCCTTCTAATGAAGGGGGTTCGAATGAAACACCCTCCTTCTAATGAACCCTCCCCCCTTCTAATGAACCCCCCTCCCTTCTAATGAACCCCCTTTTGCACCATATAAAGGGGGTTCGAATGAACCCCATTTCTAATGAATGAACCCCCTTCATTAGAAGGGGGATTCTAATGAACCCCCTTTTTTCACCTTCCCCTCCACCATTTCAAAATTTATGCATTTTTTTTTACTATCGAAGCTTGGGAAGGAGGTGCAAATGGAGTCAACTTGATAAACCAAGTTGGATGATTGTAGTGATCGAAACGTGCTTTCCAAAACTATAAATTTAATATATTTTGTTTTATTTTTTTATTTTATTTTTTAGTTTTACTGTACATAGGTACTTTTCACCGAACATCAAGTTCAATGAAAAATCATTGTGGAAAAATAGTAAATTTGAGGAAAAAAATTGAAAAATATATAAGCACTAGGTATTGATGTCCTCATTCTAACAAAAAAAGAAAAAATTGAATTTTAATACATACCAAAAAAGTTATGCGAGCGAAGTGCACCTATGTCTAAATTATAAATGTTTTGACTTCAAAACTTAATTAAAAGAAAAATATTCAACAAAATGCTATGAAATAAAATGAAAGCACTAGATACTTGTGTTACCAACCTAAATTCAAAAGAATTAGAATTTTATCCTTTGCAGAAAAAAAATTTATATGAGCCGAAGTACACACCTTTTTTAAAATGTTGTTTACTATTAAAAAATAGTTATCAAAGGAAACGGAAAAAAATTACAATTTAATTTCAAATTTTTTATAAAAAAATACATTTAAAATCTAAAGACAAAATGTCACAAATCACTAGTTTACATCATTTTCAAATTCCTAATAGTTTATCTACTATAAGTGTCAGAAAGTGAAGTTTTCTCTGAAAATGTTGATTTCAATGTCAAGTTTGGCCAAAAAGTGTAACCCATTATTGTGGGATGACCCGTGGCATGTTCTATTTTTTGAACATTTGAATGAAAAAATGGCTAAAAAAGTGTAGTGTAACTTCAACCATTATGTTTTATCCTTGTCCACCAATCCTTACCAATTATTTGAGATTATTTAATCCATGAATATTTGTATAGGTTTGATATAAATACTATAAATTGAAGAGGTTACATTAATAATACATTTGGCTTATGTCTCAAGTACTTTCACTATGTTGTTGATCACAATTGTGGCTCCAAAAATCCTAAAGACAACACCAAAACCTAATTCTAGTGAAAGTCAAGATTGGTTTGTGGGACAAAGTCATGATTAGCTAATAGAAAAAACATTAAACTATATGTAAGAATTGGAAATATTGCATTCATCATTATGCTCTTTTGAATCAAGGTAGGTTTTCCCTAATGTATGTTTTTGATTACTGGACAAGCATGTTTTGAAGGGGCCCTTAAACCCTTACAAAAAAAAGGCTACTAGAAAGAAAAGACAATTAAAATCAGCAACTCCAATTCAAAAATGATGTTACAGAATAAGCATTATCACACCAACATCACAATCAGCCAAAAATCAACAAAAAAGGAGATGACAAATTACTTCAAATTTTTTAAGTCCTAGTTGCTTCCAAATCCTTAGAGATGACCTTCTCATGCATCTCCATAACATCTTCCAATTCTTGAGATAGAATGACAACATTTTTCTTCGTCTTGCTTCTAGTTTTGATACAAGGGCCTGAATCCATACCCTTTTCCATATCACCTTTCTAGCCATCATCCTCCACTTCATGCACTTATTTCCCTTTAATAAGTGGTTCCCCAATCCATTTACGAGCCTTCTCATTTAAGATAGATAACCTCTACACATAGTATGAATAGAGTAGATTTTCTAACCTGCATGAGAGTGCTCAAGTCCATGTGAATTTTGTTAACCTTCTCCTCAAGAGAAGATAATCTAGATTCATGATTCTACCCCAATTTTTAGCGTCATCCTTAACCTTATTCAAAACTACATTCATATTCTTGACCCTAAAAAATAAATATCTCCAATTTTCTATTGTTAATAATGTCAACATTGATATTAGCCATCAAATTTACCTTGAGATTAATCTGTTTTACTTCAATTAGAAGCCATTTAAAGAGTATGAAGAGGTCCCCAATCCCATTCTTCACCAATCTAATAACATTATTCAGGTCACATTCTCCTAATTGATAGACTCCTCCTGTAAACTAGTCGACCCCTTGGGCTGAACATTACCACCAAGAGAATCCAATTTTGCTTTTCCTTTATCCATAGATTCTGCACCAACAAGAGAGACATCCAATTCCACCAACACAATATCCACCCTATTCACATTAATAGCAACTTTAGGATCCTCCAACTTCTGAAGCTTACCTATCTCATCCACAACACTACCTTGGACTTTCACCTTACCATTCATCGCCTCTACCACAAAGACAGTCTCCTTATCCTTACCCAACTCATGGTTTAGGGCTTTCTTCCTCATCTAGACTTTCCCTCAATCCCTTTCTCACCTTCCACTACAAGAATTCTTATTTTCACACTCGAAGGAAGAGATGAATCCACTTTTTAACAACTTTAGCTACCTTTCTTAACCTTAGCCGAACCTTTACTCTTGAGCCTAACCGAGGGACACTCCTCAATCTCCAAATCTATATGCGAACCACCAAACCAAGAGGGGCTAGCCTCTTTCCTCCCAATTTTCCTAGTATGATTTTAAAAATCTTCCAGAGAAATAGAGTCCTCTTCAAATGAACCCGAATCTTCACCCCCTTCATCCTTTCCTTTAGAGTCATTACCCATTTCATAACCAGAGAGGACCTCCTTAAGCTTACAATCTCTATTTAATTTAGGTACTTCTAGTACATACTTAACTTTTACATATTCCATAATCAGAAGCATTAGACCCTCATGCAGAAAGGGGTTATTGGGTATTTTTTTCTAAATTCCATAATTCCATTTTCTAGTGAGAGGAGCAAATAAAATGGGAAAGACACCAATTTATTATGCCTAAAGTGGTTAAGCAACAAGAAATGACCATATAAATAGTAGAGAATCTACTATCTAGAGTGAAGTATCTCATAATGGCCATGGCAACATCCCTCCAAATGGGCTTAATGGAATATAGATCATAACCTTCACAAGCTAATCTCTTAAGCTTCACCATTTCCTTCCATTTAAAGAAATTAACCAAAGTTGACTTAGAAGTTGATCATTCCCTATAAAATTTCATGCCCTCAAAAGATAACTTGATAATCTTCGCAATCAGGTCCTTTGCAATACTAATCTCCACCCCCGAAGACTCTCAACACCCTATTATTCCAACCATTAACAAACTCATTGGAAAATTGTGAGTCGAACCCATGAAGCTTCAACATAAAAGGGGTAACCCCAGTGCCCTTCTCCAAGATTTCCAAAAAAAAATCATTCACTTGAAATTCTCCATAGGTAACATGTTCCAGTCTAACCTATCACCCCCCATGGTCACCAAAACATGACTGAACACAACTTTCTCCCTAAAAGGAAACACCAACAAATGAAAATTAAAGTTCTAGATACAAAGGAGGAGGAAGAACCAAACACCCATAATCTATGTAAAACTAACAACAAAAGGACTAGAAGTCATCATGGCCACTACAATCAAAATCTTTACATAAGCTTTACCGTACTTATTAGGACATTCATGGAGCTCCAAATGTCTTTTCATATTAATGAGGAAATTATGAATCCAAACTCCTTTAACTCCCAAAACACCGAACATCATGTGACATTTAATCATATTTAATAAGATTTTGAATCTAAATAGGGGTGATATCTTGAGAGTCCCAATGATCAGTAGAGGACACCCCTAAATTGGCAAGGCAAAGAACTAAGCAATTAGCTTCATGATAAACATGGGATACATAAAATTCCTCGAAAGAGTTCAATATGAAAATAGTTTCCTCAATAATATGCTCAATTTACCAAGAAGAAGGATGCACCCTCTTAAGACAATTGACAATATTTAGAGAATCTCTCTCCAACCAGATTTTTTTAACAGCCTTCTCTTGAGTGAGCTTCAGGCCATGATAGGCTGCAGAAGCTTCTACAAAGTGGTTTGTTTGGGTTCCCAAAGGGAGTTCCACCACAAAAACTATCCTATGTAACACTCCCCCACAACCAGCAGGACCCAGATTTCCTTTAGCAGCACCGTCAAAGTTAACTTTATACCAGTCATGAGGAGGAGCTTTCCATGCACCACACCCTCCCTTAATGATTTGGCCTTCCTCAAGGGAAATTTAAATAATTTTCCTCAAGTATGTTGATAGGACAATAAAAGAGATAAAAATAACACTTAATTCATCAACAACTAGAGCTAATATATATGATAAACTCTTTATTACATGAAAAATTACATACCCTTACAATTTCACATTTTGTTTTATGCATTCTTTAGTGACCATTCCCATATCATATTTAGGGATCATTTTAACGTCAACTTTGGCCATTTTCCTTCACCAAATTACCAAATTTTCTATCGTGTTTTGATTATTCTTATTGACATAAAATCACATGTTAAATTTTGAATAGTTTCTCTAGGATATGAGTGCAATGCTCTTGAGAATTTAGATGATATTATAGTGTCCAATGAATTTCGCAAAATTTAAATGTTTCTTCTTTACCAATTACCTAATATAGACAACATATAATACAATTAATCTATAATATGCAATTAAATAGTTAACCTAACATAGGCAAAATATAATACAATTAATCCAAAAAAAAGTTATACAAAATAGCAACTATAATTGTGAATCATCATCTCCCATTTCCTATGATTGAAACATCTTTCCATTTAATTTAGAATTTTCTTTGCCTTTTATTTTCTCTTTCTCTACCTCCTACATTTTTTCATTTCATACAGTTTTAGGTTTTATAAAAAATTAATTAAACATCCGAGTTATCATAAAATAAGTCTTTGATAGATACCCCAACAATGAATATTAGTAGTGATATCCATTACACTCTATGCATCTAATTTTTAAAATCAAACATGATATTCTAGATTGCCAAAAACTCAAATAAAAAATAAAAAAGTTAATAAAAATTTCTTGAAAATAGAAATAAAACCTTGTTCCCTCATGTAAGTCTAATATGGTGCACATTATTATAGTGAATCCTATTTTTTGTATCACTTCATTTAGTGTCAAAAATAATCTCCACATGAAAACTCCTAGTGGATGTGAGGATCCTTTTAATGTTAACATAACTACAATTTTAATTTTTTTTATAGCGGCAACATTCTAATTCCCAATAATTTGGCTCCTGGCTTTCATCTTCATGAGCTGGTTTGGCATGGTAAGTCGGCACAAGTGGAAGAAGGTTGGATCATAGTTAAGGGAAAAAAAGATAAATCTTCTAAGCCTTCTTTTGACACGATTCTTCGTTCCCACAAGAAAAGTGTAAAATGTAAATCTTGAATGGTCTTGTTTTGGAGCTGGTCTTTTTCGCTGGCTACATGCTATCTTTTCTGCAGCCTTGCTCTTTTTGTTAAAGGGTTTCGGGTCCCTTCAAAATCTATTTTTTCCTTTATCAAAAACATTCTAATTCCCACTTAGAGGACATGCATAAGTGCATGTTTAACTCTGGTCAATTGATGGCTTAGATTTCACTCGATATCTAATAATGAATAGAGTTTTTTCTTGACTTAGGATTATTTTGAGGGCTTCTTTCCTCTTGGGAAATTGTATCTGGATTAGAGATTGACTATAAGACATCCATAGTCAACAATTTTCTTGAGGAATTGATGGTTAGGAGGTATTAATACTTGGAAACAGAATTAGGCTTCAATATTACAAAGGAATCTAGTCTCGAAGGATAGGATTGATAGAGCAATTATCATGAAGGGACTCATAGACTTTTTATAATTAATTCAAGAAAAAATCTTCAATACTTAAATTATTTAGTCTTTAGATAATTGAATCTTGCAAAGAGCCATAGGATAATGGATTCAGTCTAGGCTATTAGAATTTTCCTCAAAGCGTTATGGTAATACTTCCTTTTATAATTTATCCATAGGGTTTATACAATTATCTCTTAACAAATCTTGACCATCTATAAGACTTGATTTGTATCTAGGGTATATGCTCAATTTATGACATAAGAAAATTACTTACAAAATTTAGGAATTACATAAATACTGCATGTTAGCCTCTAACCATCCATGGGTCCAATTGTTTAGATCATTTCCTCTCTAAGGTCAAGTACACTTAAGTAGCTAGGTTCACTAACTAGAACATTATAGAATCATGTCACATGTCTTATAAATTAAAACCCAAATAATAATATAAAGTAATGTATTTAAATAGGAAGGTATTAATCCTTAAAGGTTTCATAATTAGCTTTAGCAAATGACAATAAAACACTAAACTTGTACTAATTAAGCCTTCTAGGAAGTTCATACAAGCCTTAAGTATCACACAGTATAATCATGGTATTCAAAAACTAACTCTATCTTTGAGGTGATGGGTTAAATTTTACATAACTAGTTTACACAAAGTATTATAATCTTTAACTATCCACATATCCTTTACAATTCTCTAGATTGTACAACTTAATGCCTTAAGAAAAAATTAATAATAGGCCTCTTGATCCTTAACCAATAATTTGATGATTGTCAACTTTCACCCAACAATCCTTAATGCTTCCTACTACACATATTTGATGGAGTCCTTAAGAAAATCTACCCCTTTCTCCTATTGGGTAAACAAATATCACAAAGTTCATTACAATAGTCAAATATAATTGTAGTTAGATTCATGAATTTAGAGATAATATGCATTCATCTTTATTGTAACAAAAGTTATTCATTGATTCATATAATGTAGGAACACGTGTTACCAATTTACTATTTGAGTGTAGAGTACTTTGCTTGGATGCTAACCCAAGTATCATGCCTCCTTTTCCTCCAATACACCATTACAATCAGGGCTTAAATTTGACAATCGACATTGCCTGTCAACAATTTTTTTAATGACGGTTATCTATTCAAAGGTGCCCTTAAAACATTATGATATACCTTAATGTAAGTAAAATTATATATAAATCAAATATATATATCATTATAATTCTATATAAATTTTGACAATCTATCCAAAATCTCTTCTTTCATCTGATACAATCTTCTTAAAATTTTGATTGTATTTTACGGAAAAAATCTCTAAATACGGTCATACGGCCATCAAATTTAAGCCCTGATTATAATGATCTATTCAACTTCATAAGGATGTTACTGAGGTATGTAGCCTTTTAGAGGTCTTCATCCCATTTGATTGGTATAGTGATTCTAGAATCTAAGCAATTTTGTAGCTAATTTCTAGAACCAATCCAAGATAACCATGAAATCCACCACTTAACCAATCTAGGAAAAATATGACATCCACCCATTAGCCAATCTAGAACTCAATATCACTAGATTGACCAATTGAAACATACACACACATGCATACATATAGACACAAACATGTCTCTAAGCATTTGAGTCACAATTACATTCAACATAATTTAGGGGGCTACAACCACTCCAATGAGCCCTAACACATATTAACAAGGAAACACCTTGATCACAATGTAACACCTTGCTATACCAAATCAACATTATCCAACTTTAAACTAACATAGCAATCATCCTAAGAACACCTTGATAATCAAGGCAACACCTCACTATGGAAAGACATGCTATTCAACTTGTAATAGAGATATAAAATATCCTATCTCTACTAGAATGACCATCATTGGATTTTTGATTCACCAAAATGATCACTATGTTACTTTATGCATGAATGACCATGGTGTCTCTATAAATTGGTGACTATACAACTCCATTGAAACCTAAAGGATGATCAACAATTTAGTCCACAAAGTCTTCCTTGTGGTTAGATCAAATGCATATTTTGCTACAAGCTCATACACGATGATCCCAACATAGACTTGAAACCCATGAACTCGCAGACATAGAATGACATGTTCACACAACAACCACATTGAGAACTCTAGCTTGAACATATATCATCACGATTTAATAACATCACTAATCACACACACAAAGTGTATCCACAATATTATTTCACCAATTTCAACCTAAACACATACCTCATCTAAACCTTCCTCAACTCTCTTAATCTCACATACTCTTCATTAATTTGTATGATGAATTGTAATCTCATATACTCTTTGCTAATTTGTATGATGAATTGTAACTATAGTTATGCTATCAAAATTACTCCAAAAGTTGAATATGTAGGTTATCTGAATATATCGCTACATTTTCCATACACGTCTACCAGAGCAGTTCCAAAGCTCCCATTCGGTACAAGTTGGGAGGATGCTGGCAAAGGTTGTAGAGTTTGGCTTTACACCAGCCAATCGTATTTGGTTGAAAGTTTCTAAAGCCTTTTCAACAAATGCATTTTGTTAATATCCTGCAACTAGGGCATTCCATGAGAAAACATTTCTTTGAGGCATTCTGTCAAACAGTTCTCGTGCCTTGTCTATGATTCCAACATTTTTGCATACACGCCTACCAGGGCAGTTGCGACTACAACATCTGACAAAATTCCGCTATCCATATCCTGTGATGGATGTCCATGCCCTGTTCCAAAGCTTCCATTTTGTCAGAGGCGCAAGGAATGCTGGCAAAGGTGGCGGAGTCTGGCTTTACAGCTGCCAATTGCATTTAGTTGAAAGTTTCTAAATCCTTTTCAACAAACGCATTTTGTGTATATCCTGCAACCATAGCATTCCATGAGACCGCATTTATTTGAGGCATCCGGCTCAAACAGTTCACGTGGCCCTGTCTATGCTTCCGCATTTTGCATACATGTCTACCAGAGGATTTCCAACTTAACCGTCTACATGCTCTGCAGATGGGCCTGGAGTTTCTCTTGCTATTCAAAGAAAAAGAAAAGAGAGCAGCAGCAAGCTAGGCTTCCATAAGAAGTAGCAGCAGGGAAAAAAAGACATCAAAGCATATCTTGCACTAGAAATCCTCCTGTTGGTGCTTGAGCGGGAGAGGCAGATTTGAAATTTCAATTCAAACTTAACCGTCAGTTTCAGACAGCTGGATTCGATGGAAGTTGCAGTGACCGTGACTGTCGAGAGTCAGAGGAGTGCAGTAAAGAAGAAAATGGGAAACGGAAGATGAGAACCCAACCGAACAGTGTAAGAGTGGGACCCAGAGCCACGTAAGAAGTCAAACCCTTAGTGTGTGATGTTTAAGACATGCGGGATTGAGAACCAATCTGGGTTATTTGTAGTTTGAAATCTATCGAGATTCTAAATGTGGACACTCTAAACAGTCTGTTTGAGGCAGAGAAAATATCAAAAAGTGTTGATTACTTGATAAAAATACATAGCAGAAGATCCAAGATCCAAAAAGAAAGGGAGATCAAGTAATTGTTGGGCCTTAATAAATTATTAAAAATCTTCATTCATTCATTCCTTTATCAAGAGCCGGACAGGCCTTAAAAATACAAGGAACTACTTCTGCGTAGTAAGCGACATTACCTATCCATTGGAATCCCAGATTTAGCATTATTTGTAGTTAGGATATGGAGCACCAGTCTTCTTGGGCTGAACCTCCGGAGCACAATCCGACCTCATCCCTTAAGATGTTGAAGTGTTGCACTCAGCAAGACTTGATCCCTGGTGGGCTCATTAAGAACCATTCAACTTCACCAACAGATCAAGGGCCCATTGACTTAAGCCCATTAATTAAATAATGAAGGGTGTAAATGGGTATAAATACATTTATCTAAAAACATCTAAAAAAATCCACTTTCAATAAATATGTGAAATGGAATCTTTTGGACATATATGTACATTCAAACCATAACTGATATATATTTAAATAAATAAAAGCTATAAAATTAAAAATATAGCCAACATAATTAAACATATAAATATAAAATAAAACAATTATATATTTTTTTTTATGTTGAGAGATATCTTATATCAGAAGTAGGTATACGTAATGACTAAAAATCAAAATACAACCATTATATATATTGACTAGTGGGTGTCCAAAAGATTTCATTTGACATCATTTTTAAATACTTTTAAAGGCGGGTTAATCCACCCAACCCCTTGAATATAGGTATTGAGTAAGTGTATTTAAATTAATAATATATACTTTATTTCTCTAAGTTCTAAAATAATTGAAATAAATTGCTTGCTTATTTAAAAAAATCATTTAATATTTTATTTGCTAACATTTATAGCTATTTATTTTTTATTTTCTAAAGTATATATAAATTTAATTTATTTATTATAGTTATATAGATTGTGTTATGATTATTATTTACAAGGTCATGACATGATGTTCATGTCTTGTTATCACTATAGAATATTTTTGACATAAAAATATAATAAATATTATATGACTTACTATTCTATTTATGAAATACATATAATATATTTACTTATATATTATTGAAGACATCTCAAATTTTAGATATTATGTTATTTCTACTTAAACCAATAATTTTAGATACTATTTTATTTAATAGCTATATACTTTTTTATCAGGGTAATGAAAGTAAGGATTTTGAAATGACTCTATAACCTTTTACAAAGTCAACTAGATAGAATCATAAAAGCACAAAATAGAAATAAATAAATAATATAATCCAGAATTGGGTGAGCGTAAGATCAGATGCACCAAACTATACCTCTAAGTGGCAATGAAAATACAAAAAAAATAGAATAGGTTATAAACAAATTTTGAAATATATGTAGGAATAGAATATGGTTATTAACAAATTTTGAAATATATGTAGGAATAGAATATGGTTATTAACAAAATTTGAAATATATGTAGGAATAGAATATGTAGTAAATTGAATGCAAGGCTAGTATTTTTTTTTTACAAAAAGTAAATTTATTTGGTGAAAATTTAAAATTATGAATCTTATATTTTTTTAAAATTTGTTTTTACGTAAATAATTAATTATGATTTTTTTACTAGGAATTTTTTTTAAAAAAATTTAGCCAACCTAACTTGTCCAAAAAAATATGAAACTCAATTTATTTTATTTTTAGCCTATAGTTAGTGAAGCATAGAGTGTGACACATCTTTCAAATCAAAAATAGACGAAATGGTTTGAAAGTTATCAATACTATTTTTAATCAGCCTATCAATCAAGAATTTAAACATAGTGCATGTAGAAAACTATTAACAATTATCTATTAAATTTAAAACAAAGTATATCTTATATTGTTATAATGTTAATGATGTATTAAATAAAACCATTTTGTTTTATGAAATTTAGATATAAAAAAGTCATCAACACAAAAGATGAAGTCCTAAAAAGAGGATGAAACCTCTAAACACATTGGAGTAGTTGACCTTTTAGGCTTGACACTCCCAATTTTGATTCTAAAGCTTTCGCAAGGAAAAAACCAAGTATGTTTCTAAGAAATAGATATCCATTTCCTAGAGCTCTTTTTTACTAATGTTATATTCAAAATGGATAATCCAATTTGAAAAATCCTAAAAAAGCACACTTCAATCAAATGGGCATAACTTTTGTGTTACTAATCAAAATTTTGAATTTTTACAAGTGTTGGAAACGTGATTCAAAGCTCTACACAATGGAGTGGGTAGTTTCTCTAGATTATGCATGAAAAATAAATTATAATTATTTAAAATTCATCCTTCATTTTTTAAACTTCAAATGCTCACAAATTTTGCATATGAAGTTATTTTTTATGATTTTTTTGCTACAATTATCTCAAAATACTTGAAACATTAAAAGAGTAATCAATACAATTAGATTTTGTGTACTAAGGAGAGTAACAATTTTTTTATAAATCATTATAGAATGCTTCCTTGTTGTCTTTGATCTTACGCACACCATTCCCCAAGTTGACCTAGGAGAACATGTGTTCCCTTATGACTTAGTGATAACTCTTCCAAGGTATTTTCAATATATTTAATTATTAAAGATACCAAAAGGAGTAGAGAATATAAATATCAACTAGGTGGGAAGAAGAACAGAAGTAGATATTATGTAGGTTTGAGTCCAAACTCAATGGATGAATCCTCCTCTCTTTCCCCCTCCCTCTCTCCCACCTTATCTCTCTCTCCCTTTCTCTACCTCTCTCTATCTCTCTCTCTCTCTTAAGCTTTATACCTATCTATCTACCTCTCCCTCCCTCACTCTCTAATTCTCTCTATCTCACATCTCTCTCTCCCTATCCCTCTAGATATCTCTCTATATCTCTCACTCTCCCCCATCTCTCTCTCCCTCTCTCTACCTCTCTCTCCCTCTAACTTTTTCCCTCTCTCCCTCTCTCCTTATTGTAACTCTCAAATTAGGTTATAACATGCTCATGTTATATCTTGTATGGGACCAAAAAGTGGTGTGACCACTTTTTGGTCCCCCATCTTTTAGCATTTACCAATATAACCTTGAATAAGTGGAAAGAACCAATAAATAGCATAGTCTCTCTCTCTCTCTCTCTAATTCTCTCTATATCTCACCTCTCTCTCTCCCTATCCCTCTAGATATATCTCTATATATTTCCCTCTCTCTCTAACTCCTTCTTCCTATCTCTCTCTCCCTCTTCACTCACCCCTTTCTCCCTATCTCCCTATTGTAATTCTCAAAGTAGGTTATAACACACTCATATTATATCTTGTATGGGACCAGAAAGTAGTGTGGCCACTTTTCAGTCCTCCATCTTTCTACATTTACCCATATACACTTGAAGAAGTGGAAAGAACCAAACAATGGCATAATATTTAAGAGTGCATATAAATGGCTTTGTTAATCACATTCCCATAAAGGAATTCTGCATATATATCTAGATGAAAAATCACAAATAGGTGTTGGGTTCACCTTTCCATTTTACATAAAAATCATGGCGCCATAAAACTATGGTTGATGGATGTGTCACAATATCAAAAGCTAGGGGTGTATGTCTAGGATTTGATAATTCATCATCCTCTCACCCACTTGGTCTTGCATTAACTTTCTTTTCTACATGATATATTTTATAAAATAGTACATCTAGGATTGAGGAATAAATAGTGACATGGGGGGTTGAAAACCACTATGGTGTGTATGAGCATCATTATGGGAATCATGAGGGGTGGATGAACTAATTGCTTGGGATATGGTATATAGGACTTAATTTAATTAAGGCTATTCAATGTATGAGATGTACTAGTGGATGTAGAAGTGGCTTGAGTGAGTGTGATACTAATAGGCTCAATGGTGGTCAATGAAAGAGGTATGGAAGTGTGATGAATCATTTGGGTGATGAGTATAGGTACTAAATGGTAAGAGATTAGTGGTGGTGGTACTATGATGATGAATAATAGTTGTAGAGGTCAATGGTATTGGTGGGGTAGGATACAAATGTACTTGACATTATAGAAGAAGTGAGCTTTGCGTAAACTATTTGAAAAATCTCTAACCCAAATGGAGAGAGGTATAGAGAGAGGGAGAGAGGCATAGAGAGGGGGGAGATAGAGATATAGAGGTAGAGAAATAGATAGATATTGTTAGAGGGAGACATAAGGAGAGAGGGTGATGCAAGAGCATCTGAACGAATGGATAATCCACATCACCCAAAAATATTTTGATTTGGTTTATTGTTTGGATTTTATTTTATTTTTTTTAATGGAAAATTAATTCCAAATCTGTGGTCTATTGAGGTTGAATTTGGCATTTGAATTGGAACAAAAAAATTGCTATTACCAAGCAAAGATAGAGAATTTATTTGTCATTACATCTTACAGTTTGCACATGAGTTTAAATAAAAATTAAATATTAAAAATAAGCTCATCTATTTTTTTTATTCAAGTGGAGAATGGAAAATTATGAAATTTGAAAGAGGCATGTGGAGCATGGTGTGAAGAGAAATGAACAAAACAAGGAGAAAATCAAGAATATATCACAAAAATTAAAGAGGCAAAAATAATCCTTGTTGAGAAAATGAAAGGTCTACAAATTAAAGATATTTCATGAAAGAAAAATAAGGTTATAGGATATAGAGTAAGATTAAGCACAAAAAGGAAGGAGAAGAAGATTCGTACAACTAGAAAAGGTTGGGGAAAAATATAATAAAAACAACAAATAAAATAAAATAAAGGAAGAACTTAGGTTGTGTGCAGTGAAGGAGGGAAGAGGAGTCTACTAATTAAAGAAAATTAATGCATATTTGCAGCAAAGAGGAGGTCGTTCCTTGGTATAAAATGTGTCCCAAACTTGGGACATCCTATTTTTTTCCTGAAATCACATATTTTTTTAAAAAACTAATGATTTAAACCCTAAGAGATTCCATCTAAAGGGTTTTAATTGAAGAGGGTTAGATAAGACCCCTTTAGATCAAACCTACTCAGATAGAACCCCTCTAGTCTTAAAACATACCCACAATGAAGTGTCCTTCGCACCTATCAAAATGTTGGGAAAAAATACTTTTTTCTTTACCTTTTGAGGGATTAAATAAATTTATTTAAAAATTATGTTTTGCAAGTATGTAGTTCTTATTATAAGCTTTCCAAAAAGTAAAATTTTAAATATTTTTAATTTATTATTATATAAATTATATTTTATTTCTTGTGAATGTTGTTTTTCACTAAACATCAAGGTATTTATTTCACACACGGTAAAAAATTAAAAAAATAAAGAAAAAAATTCTAAAAAATATGTGTGCACTAGGTATTGATGTTCTTGTTTCATCAAAAAAAAAATTCAATACATACAAAACAAGTTATATGTGACGACATACACCTATGTCCTAATTATAATTACTTTGACTTCAAAAATTAATTAAATAAACTATGCAATAAAAAAATATGAAAAAATCCATGCACTAGATATTGATATTAAAAATATATATTTTAAAAATTATAATTTTATCCTTTCAATAAAAAAGTTATGTGTGATGACATAAACATCACTTTTTAAAAATGTTGTTTACTATCAAAAATAAGTTATTAAAAGTTAAGTAAAATAATCACAATTTATTTCTTTTCTTTTTTTAAATATATATTTAGAGTCTACACACAAATACTCACAAGTCACTAGTTCACATCATCTCCAAATTATAAATGGGTTAGTTGCTATAGGTTTCATAGAGTGAAATTTTGTTAAAAAATATTGATATTAATGTCCAACTTGGCCAAAAAGTGGGACATAGTATTTTGGGTTGACCCTAATTAAAGAAAATTAATGCAAATTCACAGCCAAGAGAAGGTTGCACCATGGTATAAAATGGTGCAAAATAAAATGAATGTCAAAGGGGGGTTGTGCCAGGCAGGAGAGTTTTTTTTTTAAATTGGTGAACAAAATAGTGCAAAGAGGGTTGTGTGTTTGGGAAAAGATAAAATTAAGTGAAAAAAATGTTCCAAAATGAAGAGAGATGGTTGTGCAAGCATTGAGAAGTGGAACATTAAATCGTAGAAAGGAAGATTTAATTCAATGAAATTCAATTTCCAAAGATATTACAAATTTAAAGACTAAAAATTATAAAAAGCATTATGTTACAAAGAATTGTATACTTGAGATATTTCACTTGATGGAATAAAATTGAACTTTTCCACCATTGTTTCTTTTGTTCAATTCTAAAATTGAAGTTAATTGAAAAATAAAATTGTCAATTTAAATTTTGGTTTGGCTCTGAGTTTTGCCAATTTGATAAGACTCTCAAAATTCGATCGGTATCAATTGGTATTAGAGTGAGGTTTGAGAATCATTGAGGAAAACAAAGGTTGAAGAAGAAGTTGAATATAATTGGTGATAACAAAGCATGGTTTCTCATTGGAAAATGTGTTGAGGCACGAGTATTGTGTGAAATAAAAATTGATTTTCTCTTGCAACTGCAAATTGAGTTGGGTTTGTATGTGAAGTGGTTGGTTGTCCTCCAACAAAGATAAAGCTGGGCAGAAGGTGCATAGACTTATTCCACTAAGAGAAAGTGAGTAGAGAAAGTCTTGAGAGGAGCATTTTCTAGAGTCTTGGTTGGGTAGAGGATGGTGAGTGATTTTGTTGTAGGGATTACCTATGACTGTAGAGGGTGTTGGATCTAATGTGTTAGTGTGCAAGTTGTAGAAGTTATAGATTGAGAGTGAGATGTATTCTAGGAAGAGGATAAAATGGGTCTTGAGGAGACCCTTGAGAATTTCATACTTAGAGCAGCGAGAAAGTAGATTTTCAAGAAAACAAATTATGAAGAAATAGCCAAAAACTAGGCAAGATTGGATGCCCTTGAGGGTGGGAAAAATAAGCGCCAATGGTGTAGCTCTTTGATGAAGGTTTCATGGAGAGGTGAACATGTGGGAGCAGCCCACACTAATGTGCAAGATGAAAGCATGGCACAAGCTCCAGTTGTGAGGCTTGAGGAGACTCTTGTACAAAGAGGTAACAAAGAGGTGAATGAAGTGGGAAGAGCATCCCTAGTTGAAGGCATGGAAAAATAAAGAAAAAAAATTCACCAGTGGTAGAGAAGCAAGATGAAGTTATAAAATTTGAAGGAAAGAAATGAGTTGCAGCAATGTTGAGTCCTTTGGAGGACACGAAGAAGATGGTGGTGATGAATGGTGAAGACAAAAAGGTGTTGTAGCTGAAAGTGAAATCTAAGATTGCAGCAACAGAGGTAAATTTCAATTTTTGTAATTATGAGGTGTATGCTTATTTGCATTTGTATGATTTTAAAAAAGTGGAAGAGGAAAGTGAGGAGGTGTTGAGGGTTGAGGTGTAGCCTAGGAAAAGCCATTACATTGGTATGGCAAGAGGAGATGATGAAGAGGATGAATGTTTTTGGTGGAGGAGGACGGTCTATAGTGGGTTAATTCCCACAAAGGAGGAAGATGAGCATGAGATTTAGTGGAGGTGGATAGTTCATGGTGGGTTAAATCCCATGAGACAAAAAATAAGAGGAAGTCGTAATTGGAGATGGAGTTCAAATTATGGTGAAAGAAATTCTATGAAAGGAAATAAAGATGAAGGACAGATTTGGTGAAGGAAGTTGGTAAATGTTTCAGATAATGATGTAGGAGCATCTGGGATCACGAGCAATCTTGCATCGCCAAAAACAATCTGAGTTCTTTTAAATCCAATAAGGGCTTGACAGTTTCGATCATCATCGAGTTCCTTCTTTGGGGTGTTCAACATTATCGTTGTGACATTAGGTTGTCGTCGTGAGTAGGCAGTGGGCTATGTTGGCAAGAGGCAGGCTAGTCAATGAGAGATCTGAAGAAGTCTCTTAGACATCCCGATTTGGTATTATTGTTCTCGTTAATGAGAAAGAGCAGTGTCACTGGGAGTTCTTCATATGTCTCCTCGACATTCTGATGGGGAGCAGTGGAGACATGTCGTCAAGGGTCGAGCTTGTCGGTAGGAGTTTCATGGATGTCTCTTTGACAAGGTGGGTCTCAACAACGACGTGGTGGTAGCGATGCCGATGTGACATGCGGGGTTTAGTGTGACATCTTCTAATGTCTCTTTGACATTCCAAAAATGATTTGATTGAGCTTATTGGTGTGACATGGTGGCATTGGGGTGAGATCATTTGGATTCTTGGTGATATTTCAATGGAAGGAGTGCAATTCGAGAGATCGGGGAGTTAGGGAACTTCACAACCCCGCGACTTGGTTATAAAATTCATGGATCCCACGACAGGCCGATGGAGGTAGGGACCGAATGGTGCAATGGTTGATTGAATAGAGAGTTGGTAAATGGATGAACCCTATGGAGACACATGGCATGTTATCATTTTTCGATTTGCATCGTTGTTGCTAGTTGATCAGGTCAAACGAGTATTACAGGCATGCAGTGAATGACTGGAAAATGACTTTCTGGCGAATGAATGAGAATGCAATCATGAAAGTCTATGTAACTACCTGGAGAATATGCATGGATACTACGACAACTGGTCAGAAGAACGAAAAGGCCAACATGAAGGAGGAATACAATATAAAGAGATAGCGAGCGATAGAGAAGGGCGAAAAGGTAGAAGCGAAGTAACTCATAGGTGGTAGTGTGATATGCAATTTGGCAGATGATCGTGGTGAGAATAGCCTACAGTATAGAACATAAGGAAACTCAAATCTTCCTGTCAGTGAATCCATGTAATAAGCAACCCATATGGTGGCATTGTGATTTTGTAATGTTGTTTTCATTAATAAAAGAAAGTGTTGCTTCATTCGATTATTTCAAACTATGTGTTGTTGTGTGAGTTTGAGCTTGTAAGGGGCAGAGCTAAGAGTTACTCCATCAATTGGTATCAGAGCTAGTATTCCTGAGAGTGGAGAGGATCCACCAAGACCTACGAGTATGGAAGTGTGAACAGATCATCGATGAGGAGATAGTTTGCACCGAGAGGAAAGTGTGTGAAGTGGTAGTGAAGAAGCTCGTGAGAGTTTTTGCAGGTGTGTGAGGAATCCTGGCAGCAAGAGAAGGAGCTTGAAGCCACAATGAAATGTGTTTACAGAGTGAGTGATTGCAGCAGGAAAAATGGGTTGGGTCATGAAAAGACCTGTGAGGATACTGTTTTGGGAGCAGTATTGGGATAAAGTGGAGGATGAGATGATTGAAAAGATGGGACAGATAGTTTGTGAAGAAGTAAGAAAGATTGTGGTGAGGCTCAAGGAATTGTGTGAAACGTCGAAGAAGATGGTTTGAGGAAAATTAGAAAAGAGTGTTGGAAAGAGTGAGAGGAAAGTGGTAAAGAGGAATGAGATGAAGAAAGAAGAAAGCAACCCGAGATGAAAAGCGGAAGAAGTAAGAGCAGCCCCTACTGATGAAGAAGTTGCAGCAATGACATGTCATGAGGAAGGCAAGGAGAAAAAGGAAGAAAAGAAGGAAGTGAGCAGTGAAGAGGTTGAGGTGAGCAGCTAAGAGGTC
Source organism: Sequoia sempervirens (assembly GCA_007258455.2). Classification (NCBI taxonomy): domain Eukaryota; kingdom Viridiplantae; phylum Streptophyta; class Pinopsida; order Cupressales; family Cupressaceae; genus Sequoia; species Sequoia sempervirens. The sequence continues at coordinate 461,369,267 of VDFB02047230.1, forward strand.
ATAGCGAAAGGTGAAGGTGAGGTAGATTTTTTTGCACAATTGCTAGAAATTGAGGAAGAGTGGACATTGAAGCTTGATATTGCAGCGAAGAAAGAAGAGCAAAAAGCTTGTAGCTGATGAGGACATGGAAGATGTTGTAGTGAAGTTCAGTGTTGCGGCTACAAGTAAAGCTGAGGTAAATTAGATTTGTGAAGTTATTTCATTTTTAGATGTGGTAGTAGAAGATGAGATGGACAGAGCACAAAAGCATGTAGTAGAAGTTGCAAATGTTGTGTGGTTGTGTTTAGAGCTGGTTAAGGATATTGCAGGGTATTGGTGGAGGTGGATGGTTAGAGGTGGGTTGGAACCCACGGAAGAAGAGAGAAGTGTGGAAAGCATTTGGTGGAGGAGGTCGGGCTTTGGTGGACAAGAGTCCACGAGGGGGAGAAGGAAGAAGGTGCAACATTGTTGGAGGACGGTGGTGTGTGTTCCGGCAAAATGTTGGAAAAAGTGAAAGAAGGATTAAGCACTTTGATAGCCAAGGAGTTCGCTGTAGGTTGATGGCAACCTAGAAGCGTAGTGCAACTATGTAACTCCACCATTGTGAGCCTATGCTCACAATCTTTCTACCTGGCATGTCTGATGCAGGAGCATCCGGGCTCATGAGAAATCTTGCATCACCAAAAGTAATCTAAGTTATTTTAAATCCAATAAGGGCTCGATAGTTCTGATCATCATCGAGTTCCTTCTTTGGGTGTTCAACATTATCGATGTGACATTAATTTGTCACTCGAAGTAGGCAGTGGGCTATGTCGGCAAGAGGCAAGCTAGTCGATGAGAGATTTGAAGAAGTCTCTTAGACATCCCGATTTGGTATTATTATTCTCGTTGGTGAGATAGAGTAGTGTCGTTGGGATTTCTATAGATGTCTCCTCGACATTCCAATGGGGAGCGATGGAGACATGTCGGCAAGAGTCAAGCTTTTCGGTAGGAGTTTCGTGGATGTCTCTTCGACAAGGCAAGACAGAGTGGTGGTAGGGATATCAATGTGACATGCAGGGTTCAGTGTGACATCTTCTAATGTCTCTTTGAAATTCCAAAAATGATCTGATTGAGCTTGTCGATGTGACATGGTGGCGTTGAGGTGAGATCATCCAAAGTCTTGGCGATATTCTGATGGAAGGAGTGCAAGTTGGGAGATCAGGGAGTTAGGGAACTTCACAACCCCACAACTTGGTTATAAAATTCATGGATCCCGCGATAGGTCGATGGAGGTAGGGACCGAATGGTTCGATGGTTGATTGAATGAAGAGTTGGCAGACAAACAAACCCAGTGGAGACACATGGCATGTTAGCATTTGTCGATTCACATCATTGTTGCTAATCAACCAGGTCAAATGAGTATTACAAGCATGTAGCAAATGATTGGAAAATGAATTACTGGGTAATGAATGAGAATGTAATCATGTAATTCTATGTAAATACCTGGAGAATATGCACAAATACTATAGAAACTGGTGAGAATAACGACAAGGCTGACATGAAGGAGGAATACAATATAAAGAGATAGTGAGTGATGGAGAAGGGTGGCTAGGTAGTAGCGAAGTAACTCGCAAGTGGTAGTGTGATTTACAATTTGGCAGACGACCATGGTGAGAATAGCCTACAATATAGAACAAAAGGAAACTCAGATCTTCCTATCAACAGATGCATGTAATAAGCAGGCCATATGGTGGCATTGTGATTTTGTAATGTTTTTTTCATTAATAAAAGAAAGTGTTGCTTCATTCGATTGTGTCAAACTATGTGTTGTTGTGTGAGTTTGAGCTTGTAAGGGGCAGAGTTGAGAGTTGAGGATTAGAGGTGTTTCTTACAGTGGAGAGATGTTGTTGAAGGTCTACAACATGTCTTATGATCTCTCTCGATGTTCCTAATAAAGAATTTGTTACTAAAATAAAGATCTGGCCTCCACAAGTTGCTTAGTGTTTCTGGTTTAGGAAGTTTCTTTAAATTTTGCTTGGGAGAATGCTCTATGTTCCTTCACTATTCAATATATGGTCTTATGGCTTGGGATTCAAAGTTAGTGCCCTGTGGATGTTGCACTCCTATCTTTTCAAGTCACTAGTGTTGTTGAGGAGGTTTCTATGAATTGCATAAGGTTGGTAGTGTTGTTGGTTGTTTGGAATGGTTTGGGAAATTCTCTACATTTCTTCACATTGATGTCTCTACTCTTGCAACTTGGTGAATGATGCAGTCAATAATTGAGAAACCAAAGAGGTTTGTCAATTGTTGCAACCTTCATAAAATCAACACTTTAAAAAATATTTAAATAAAATCTCTAGCACAAAATTATTTCATTTGCATTCAAATAAATATTGGAAATTTACAAAATTATCAAAACTCAACATGCTATCCATTAACAAAGCTTAAACTGCAACAACAATCTTCTACAGGAAAGATTAAGAATTAAATTTGTAAAGCTTCACCACAAACCCGTCACTTTTGTCCATCACTTCTCCCTAATCATCATGAATCTTTTAAAACAAAAAAATGGGTTTTGTGTGTCTCCTTTCCATCTTTCTGGATCATTTTAAAAAAATTAATTTTGTTACTGTATGCGAAAGTTATGCCATTTTTACTGAAATTGGGTCTCATAGTCATGACCTAGACAATATTCTCCTTCAAAAAATTGTAATCAAAACTCTACCTCTTCCATTCTAGATGTGGCAATTCATGCAATTGGCCTCTTAATTGTTCTTTCCTAACAATTTTCAAAACTTTTCCTAAATTGACATCCATTATCCCATTCATGCACCTCCACTACCTCAAGCACTTGCACCACAAAGATTCCAGCACTAATGGCCAACAATTTCAAATTCTCGAGAGTTGCAAATGAATAAAATAAAATATCTCCCAATGAAATGATTTTACAATTAAAATTCATGCCAAGAATAAGTGTATGGAAATGGGTTCCTTTCAAAGTTGTTGAAGGAAGAAAAATCAAGAAATATATCATGCCTACAAGACCAACATCACACCAAAATTCGGGAAAATAAAATAAATCTTTTTGGGTGTGCAGGATTGCTTGGTACCCCTAAGTGCTCCTGCATCAAACACCTGGGGTAAGAAGAAATGTTCCATGAGTTAGAGCCCATGAACATTTGACGATTCTATGTTTTTTCTTCAACCATTTTTCTTCCTGGTCAATCTATTTCTTTTTATTTACCCTACTTTGAATCTTCACGTCTCTCCATTCCTTCATCTTTCCTCTCTTTCTTCCTCTCATGTAATTCATCTTGCTACACCATGTTTCATATTTCCATTCCAATTTATCATTCTCAACACCTGCATACAAATTGGCATTAACAAATTCATAGAAATCAATGAATTCTATTTGCTCGTATTTCTTACCTATTTCTCCTTCCTCCTCTTATTTTTGTATGTCAACAAGAGTCATCATACCTTTTTTCTTTTCATTTTGTAACATATTATTTCTGCTCCTAACCATCTCTCCCATTTCACTTTCTTTCACCATTTTTTCAAAATACAAATCAGCTTTAATATTAACTTCAACAAATTTTGAAAATTCATCAATATGTTAATTTTCTTCTCTTCTCCTACTAGTGCATCATCAATTCCATTATTCTCATATCCAATATTGTAGACCATGTCATTTTCATGTGAATCAATCTTTTCTTTATCATCAAAAAATTTTGAAAATTTAAATTTTACCTCAATGTTTGTAGCAACTTTTGTTTCACCTGTTGTTAATGCAAGCCACTCCTTTTCAGCTGTTGCAATCTGCTTTAATAAGTCATCTTCTTCTTTATTTCCCACTGCTCCTTCACTTTCCCCATTCACTATCTTCCCCATATACTCTTCTTCACTCTGTGTAATCTTGTGTTCCTCTATTGCTGCCCCAATCTTTTTTTCCTGATTATCTAGTGCAATATTGTTCTTTTCTTCTTTCATCTCATCCCTTGCACTCAATTGCTTCATTTTCTTCAATATATTTATGTTCTTCCAAGAACCATCACTACCCCAACTTTGAAATCATCTTCTCCAACACTTTCCTTTACCCCTTTTGCATACAAATCAATGTTAATAATTTCTTTGTAAAACTCAAAAGGAGGAGATAATACCTTTGTTTTTTATGTTACAACTTCTTTTCCTGTGCATGCAACTTTATTTTTCTTCTCTTTTATGTCTTCAACAAGATGCACATCTATTGCTACCTCTTTCTTTCTCCATTATTTCTTCGTGCTTCTCTTCTTTTCTTCCTTTCTTGCAACTAAAAATGTGTGGGCTGCTCTCACATGTCTTTCTCTCCATGCTCTTTACATCACAAGGTTGCAACATTGCACTTCTACATTATTCTTTTTATTTTTCTCTTTACCAAACCTCTAATTTTCCTCTTCTACAACTTGCTTCTTCATTTCCAAGCTTTTCTCAAGGGCATCCAATCTTACTTCTATCTTCTTCAGCTCTACAATCAACTTCATTTCTCTCACTTTTTCCCAATACTCTTCCTAAAATAACATTCTCACAGGTCTTCAAATGACCCATCTTGTCTTCTTTTTCATAGTCATTTAGAGACTTACAAGTCCCTCTGCAGTTACAAGTCCTCTTTGCAACAATTTCTCACTAACACAACTATCATTTACCCAACAAAGACTCTAGAATATGCTTCCTCTACCCAACCTCTCTCAGTGGAGGAACTCTACACCTTCTACCTAGCTTTATCTCTACTGGAGGATAGTAGTCACAAGTCCTCTTTCATACCTTCAACAAAACTCACACTCCCACATTTCAACAAACCCAAATCCTTCAATTTTTTCTCAGTACATATCCAAGAAAAATAACTTATTGTTGTGACACCTCCCAGTCGATCTTCCTTCTCTGATACCATTTGATGTAGTCAACAATTGAGAAACCAAAGAGGTTTGTCAATTATTGTAGCCTTCATAAATCAACACTTAAAACAATATTTAAATAAAATCTCCAACACAAAATTATTTCATTTGCATTCAAATAAATACTGGAAATTTACAAAATTATCAATACTCAACATGTTATCCATTAACAAAGCTTCAACTTCAACAACAATCTTCTACATGCAAGATTAAGAATCAAATTTGCAAAGCTTCACCACAAACCCATCACTTGTATCCATCACTATTCCTTGATCATCATGAATATTTAAAAAAAAACATGGGTTTTGTGCTTCTCCTTCCCATATTTTTGGATCATTTTGAAATTTTCAATTTTGTTACCATATGCAAAAGTTATGTCATTTTTACTGAAACTGGGTCTCACGGTCATGACCCAGACAATATTCTCCTTCAAAAAATTGCAGTCAAAACTCTACCTCTTCCATTCTAGGTGTGGCAATTCATGCAATTGGCCTCTTAATTGTTCTTTCCTAACAATTTTCAAATCTTTTCCTAAATTGGCATCTATTATCCCATTCATGCACCTCCATTACCTCAAGCACTTGCACCACAAAGATTCTAGCACTAATGGCCAATAATTTCAAATTCTCGGGAGTTACAAATGAATAAAATAAAATATCTCCCAATGAAATGATTTTACAATTGAAATTCATGCCAAGAATAAGTATATGGAAAGGGGTTCCTTTCAAAGTTGTTGAAGGAAGAAAAATCAAGAAATATATCATGCCTACAAGACCAACATCACACCAAAATTCAAGAAAATAAAATAAATATTTTTGGGTGTGCAGGATTGCTTGGTATCCTTGGATGCTCTTGCATTAGTGAATGTGCACTCAATTTTTGTGTAGTGTCTCAATTCCAATTTCATGTTATGAAATGGTTCATAAGTTGTTATGTTAATGTCATATCTCATGTTTATGCTTTTTGTGCTTCCTGTATGAAGTATCATGTTCCTATTTGATCTGGTGGCTATTGATGGCATGGAAATATGAAATAAGTGTATGGAAGTATTGTTGGATGTTCATGTAACATCTCCATGTGATCTATGTGTTGTTGATTGGCCACTTTGGAGCTGCAATGTGTCTTGAGTTGGATTTTTAGGTTATTTGTAGATATCTAGCTAACAGGGCTTGTTCTTTTGCTTGCACCATGTGCTTGGAAATCTGCACTAGCAATTGAAGATGGTTATGATAGATTTGGGTCTTGACCTATCCCATTTGGGATCGCATCAAGCTAATTCAATTGGAAGTATGTTTTAGGTTCAACTAGTTATGTGCTTCACATTTCATCTACACATTTCCTTGATGTCAACTTAGTTTGATGTGTGCCAACATGTGAATTGTTTTCGATCACATTGGAAGATTTAATAAGGTTTTTTTGGTCCTCTTTATCCTCAAAATAGGACTACATTATGTTTTGTTGGCTGACTTGTTGAATTCATTGATTATATTCTTTCTTGGTCAACCTAATTGAATTTTTGAAGAATTTTGATGGATATAAATGCAAAATCATTTCAAATGCAAGGAGTATGGAAGAGTGAGCAAGTGTGAAGAAGTGTGAATGTGGAATGTGTTGAATACCCATTAAAGCTAGTGCTATCTAGTGTGAAGAAGAAAGATCAGATGTGCCTTAATGCCTTAGTCGGTAAAGTGAATTGTTGAAAAATATTGTAATTCTCTCATAAACTTTCAGTATCCTGCTCTGAGATAGTGAATCTCATCATGTCATTGTATCTTGCTCTTGAAGTTGTGTTTTCTTTAGTTCAACATGTCTTTTGTATCTTGCATTGAGGTAGTGAGTCTTAGTTTGCAAGTCCTTTTTCGAAGTGAGCCTTTATATTGTGAGTTAACTCTCACCGTGGTTTTTCCCTCATTGGTTTTTCCACATAAATTTGGTGTCATCTTGTAGATTTTTTTTTTGTCTCTTTATCATTGCTACTAATTTGATTAGAAGTTATAATTGCTATATCTTTCATTGTTGAAGTTGCTAAGGGTTTAAACTACTATATCTTTCTGTTGATCTACTTAAGAGTCTGAAGTTGGTATTCTTATTAGGAATTCAAGATTTGGAAGGGTTTTTGTGTGTACTGATTCACCCCCCCTCTCAGTCTCTAGGTGTGTTCAACAATTTGTATCAAAGCCAAATTCCTCTAAAGAAAGCTTGACTGCTTGAGGCAAAGATCCAAGATGGCACATGATGGTTCATACAAGAGTCTTAGGTTTGATGGGACTAATTATGCTTTCAGGAAACTAAGAATGGAAGGCCACCCAAACTCTCTAGGGTTTGGTGTGTGGAAAATTTTCAAGGATAGTTATGTTGCTCCTACTACTCCTCCAATAGATCATATGGAAATCATATTATATGAATGCAATGTCAAAGCTAAGAATGCTCTCTTATGTGGATTGGCAGATTAAGAGCTCTTGAAGGTGATGAATTTCAACTTGTTAAGGATGTCTAGGAAAAGCTTAGCAATATATATGAAGGTGATACAAAAGTGAAGCAAGCTAAGATGCAGATATTTAAAAGTAGATTTGAGACTCTAAAGATGACAGAAGATGAAAACATTGCAAGCTACATGCTCCAGGTAGAAGAAGTTGTCTTTGGCATCACTGGTCTTGGTGGAGAAGTAAAATAAAGTGAGATTGTGAAGAAGGTTGTGATATCTCTCCCTAAAACTTATAGTCATAAGGTGTATGTCATTGAAGAATCCAAAGACTTGGACCAGTACTTTGTTGATGAAATGTTTGGTACTCTTACTTCCTTTGAAATGAGAGAGTTTGATCATGATGTTCCAAAGAAGCAAGTTGCATTCAAATCTAATAAAATGATTGAAGATGAAGTTGATTATAAAAATGATGACCTTGATGAGGTTGAAGCAAAATTTGTAAGAAGATTGAAGAAAGGAACTGGCAAGTACAAAGGTAAGTTACCTTTCAAATATTTTGATTGTTGTGGAAGAATTGGTCATTTTGCATCTAAATGTCCCTATAAAGAATCTATTGACATCAATGATAACAAAAGAGAGAAAATCGAAAGAGGATTCTATTCTAAGGAAAGTAGTTATTCCTCTAAAGATGAAGATAATTGTTCAAATGATGAAAATATATTCATGGTTGTGGAAGGAAAAAATAACAACATTGGAAAATGTAAAAGGTGTGGTACCTTGCAAAATAGCAAGGTTAATGAAGGATCAATGGCAGTATGGACTTCCTTTCATGAAAAGGAAGAGGAAAATGCTTAGGTGATTGACAATGGGTGTTTTCACCACATCACTGGTGACTGAAGTAATTTTATTAGTCTCAAGAAGGTCAATGGTGGATTTGTTAAGTTTGGTGATGATAAGTCAACACAAATATGTGGAAAAGGTGATATAACAATTAATGGGAAGAACAAAACTGAATATGTCCTTTATGTCAAAGGTTTCAAACATAATCTCCTAAGTGTCAGTCAAATGTGCAACAAATGATACAATCTTAATTTTCATGCTAATGGATGTGAGATCACAAAGGAAGGTTATGGAAGGCTTGTTGTTGAAGGAACAAGGACAAATGGTAATGTCTATCATCTAAATGAGGCTAATGGAAGAATATTCTTATTGGCTCAATTCAGAGAATGTTGGTTGTGACACAAAAGGATGGGGCACATCAACTTTGACAACATGGTGAAGATCATTTCCTCTCATGCAATGAGAGATATTCCTACAATAACAAAGCTTACAAACACTTTATGCAAAGAATGTCATATGGGAAAGAAAACAAAGACTAGTTTCAAAAGCAAGGAATGCTCTATTTCAATGCCATTAGAGTTGATCCACATTGATCTATGTGGACCTACAAGGATAAGGAGTCAACAAGGTGAAAGGTATTTTATGTTTCTTGTAGATGATTACACTAGAATGACTTGGGTTACATTCTTAAGAGAGAAATCAAAAGCCTTTGATAAATTTAAGATGTTTCAACCAAAAGTTGAAAATGAAATGGATGCTAAGATCAAATGTTTAAGGTCAGCTAGATGAGATGAATTCACCTCATATGATTTTGAAAATTTTTGTGAAGATCATGGTATTAGGAGACATTTTTCTACTCCTAGAACCCCTTAGTAGAATGGGGTAGTAGAAAGGAAGAATATAATAGTGCAATAAATTGCTAGGACAATGATGAAAGATGTTCGGATATGTATTGGAAGGAAGTAGTGCATATTGCGTATATTTTCCTAACAGAGTGCAATTGAGTGTCAACAACAATAAAACCCTTTATGAGCTTTGGTACGGAAGACCTCCGACTATTAGATATTTCAGAATCTTTGGAAGAAAATGCTATATCAAAATAGATGAAGGAGATATTGGAAAGTTTGATTCAAGGTGTGATGAAGGAATCTTTCTTGGTTCCTCAACTAGGAGCAAGGCATACAAATGCTACAAAAAGAGATTGGGAAAGATGATTGAAGGTACAAATTTAAAGGTAGATGAAGACTTGTGTCAAATCTCACATGAACTTGAGGTTTCCAGATCTAATATGCTTCCTAGATTGAAGAAGAAGAAATAGAAGATAAATAAGAAAAGGAACTGTAACCAATGAAGACTCTCAAGAATCTAGGAAAATATGTGCAGAAGAACCACTCTCTGGATCAAATCATTGTAGACAAAAATGAAGCTTTGTTGACAAAGAAGAAAGTTTGCAAAAGAAGCTGAACAAGGAAACTTTTTATTATTATCAATAGTAGAGCCCAAAAACTTTGTTGATGCTAGAAAAGATGATAACTAGATAAAGGTAATGGAAGAAGAACTTAACCAAATTGAGAAGAATCAGACATGGTAATAGTTCACAGACCAGGTGATAAAAATGTTATAGGAACAAAGTGGGTGTTTCAGAATAAGCTGAATGAAGATGGTGAAGTGGTAAGGAAAAAAGCCAAATTAGTTTGTAAGGGCTATTCACAAGTTGAAGGAATTTATTTTGAGGAGACTTTCACTCTGGTAGCCAGAATGAAAGAAATAAGGATGTTTCTTGCTTGTGTTTCTCATAAGAAGTTCAAATTATATCAAATGGATGTCAAGTGAGCTTTCATGAATGGTGATTTAGATGAAGATGTATATATTGTGAAACCAAATGGTTTTTCAGTTAGCAAAGGATACAAACATGGTTTGTAGACTCAAGAAAGCTCTATATGGTCTCAAGCAATCTCCCAGAGCTTGGTATGTGAGATTGGATAAGTACCTACTTTAGCTAGGATTTGAGAAAGGTAATGCAGATAGTAATGTGTACATTAAGGTTTAGGAAGACAAATTGTTGATTGTGGTTGTATATGTTGATGATATCATCTTTGGTGGAGATGAATGTTGGGAAATTAAATGTTAGTGTTCACATAAATTAATAATACGATTTGTTATCACAACTCACATAACTATTACAGATGTGAGAATAGTTATTTGTTAGAGTTTATTAGTGGCAGGAGTGTTTGTTTGTAATTGAGTTGTTAAAAAAACTCAATATATTTAGGGATGTCATTTATGTTGTTTCCTAAATAATAGGATTTATGAATCCTATAAATATGTAAAGTGTATTGAAGAAAAATAAAAGATGACTATATTGTTATTGAGTACAAAATTTTCTGCCTCTACCATATTTTCTAATATGGTATCAAAGCCAACACGATTAGAGGGATTATAGATCATTATTGCTGAGGCTATGCAAATGGAGAGGAGATTATGATAATAATACATAGATGAGTGTCATGTGAAAGAGCTGCCACCTTTGTCCTCATTGTGGTCGTGAGTTTGGGCCCCACGGTGGACGCATTACAACTTTTTTATGTGTGAAGCTATGAAAATATCATTGTTGAAGGATAATATTGACCCCCGATTTGGAGTGGTGGTTTCATTGTACTCCCCACTACAAGTATTTGATGCACTGACTCACCGGCCTTTCATTTCAACTGCAGACTGTCATTTTTTCCAGATCACACCAGTATTGTTGTGGGATTCATTTCATTGGTGGCTCCTTCCAATTATAGGCTTTCTTAGCACTCATTTGTAGTCGACTCATTCAAATCAAGTTCCTTGAGTTTGGCACTTCATTGACCTGATCGTGCTTTGTTTTGGGATCTTTGCATTTAATCTTCCAACTTTCAAATAAAAAATCCTTTGTTCTCTACTAGTCGATTCAATGTACTAGTGGTTTCTTTGAATGATTGATTGTTCACAATCACATGTGATGCAACCCGAGAAGAAGATTGGTTTTGAAACAATGTAGTGGAAACAATTGGTGATAAATCCCCCAGTGTAGTCAAATTGGCTCATTATTACCTTGATCGGGATTCAAATTTGTTTAAATTTGTTTTTTTCCTACATTTGGAGTGCATTCTTTGAAGTTTTGAGAAACCCGTATATAGGGTTGGATCATTGTGGTAACAAATCAAGTTCACATTTGTACATTGGAGGCTTTGTTTTCTATGCATGGTTGGTTCGTAGTTTATATGCCCCAATTTACATTGTGGAGGATCTTCTCATTCATAGCAAGTCCAATTGGCCATTGTATTTTCTACGCCCAAGTCCAGTTTCCCTTGATCGGACATATGTATTTCCTCCTGTCTCATTGGCTTCTCATTCTCTCATCCACACATTGTTTGAAGTTCTTAGTCCATTTGTGGACTTGCCTATTCTTCTTATATCAGGCGAGATCATATTATTGATCTGCTTCTGCAGTCAACCTTGTGAGGCATTTTTTCTGTGCGATTACATTTGAGACTACCATTTGCTTGAACCAGAAGCCAAGCGAGCATGAAGTGATGAATGACTTGTATCAGCCTGTATTCTATTGCTCATTTGAAGCATTGGGTGGATTGGTGAAACATGTGAGTCCTTTCCATTAGTTTCTATGTGTTTTCTTTTTATGTCATTGAGTCGTGCTTCTTTAAAATAGGGTTCGTTTGTCAAAAATTTTAAAAGTGTCAAAAAAAAAAAGAAAATAAAAATTGGCTCAGTTGTAATTGGATGCATTATTGTTTGAATGTGGCATCCAACTTGAGGGGGGCCTTTATAAGGTTGAGCTTCAAAGTCAAATTTTCTAAGTAAGTAGCAAATCAATGGAGGACGGAGGCAATGGAGGAAGGAGGTCAATAA
>VDFB02047230.1:461381417-461392877 GCA_007258455.2 Sequoia sempervirens
CATTGGTGACCTTGTTTTAATGGAGAACCCAAAGAATCAAGCAGAAAGAGAAAAACCAGGAAAGTTTGAACCAAATTGGTTAGGACCTTATGTTGTTACGGAAGATTTTGGGTCAGAAGCGTACCAACTCTCTAATCCTAAAGGGGAACCATTGTCCTCTCCAACCCGTCCATTCCAGCAACTCTGTGGGAGCCTTTTGTCTTTAATTAGCAAAAATACAAAAAATCATAAAATCGCTAGTAAATCGCTATCAAGGTGAAACCGAAAATAGGCATCTTGGTAACACCAAAAAAATTAGATAATCTAGAAAATAGTAAAGAAAAATCATTCGTCCAATAGTGAAAACCACTTCGGTGGCGCTTTGGATAGGTACCATGGTGAAAACCTGGCAAATAGGCGCCATGTGTAGTTAACTCTGCTCCTTTGTCTACTATTATTCTAAACATACTCCTTATCATTGTACATAGTCCTTATCATTGTATATAGTCCACGGCCCTGTATATAGTCCACGACCCTTTACATAGTCCACTCCCCTATACATATCCCTTATCCCTGTACATACTACCTATCCCTATACATATCCCTTATCTTTCATATCCATCGCTTGTATATACCATTCGTAATAAGTGGTAGTTTTTCCTATAACTTGGAACAATTGACATCAAGTGCAGTTCATATCCCCCATTTTATCCTATTCATAATCAATTGGTCTTATATTTGACTGGGGGAAAACACTTGACATGTGTCATATTGGTACTTACATTGGTTGTTTTGAAGATGTAAAACCATGGTAAATCCACGAACATCGCAAAAATGACCTGAGAAAACACAAAAACATCAAAAAACTTCAAAAAGACAAAAAAATCAAAACATTTCAAAAATCTAAAAATAGAGTCAAAGTCAGTCGCACTTGTCAGTCTTTGTCATTTGTCAAACTACATTGCCTCTATGACTGGACATAGGTAAGGGCATCTACCGATGTGCCCCTGAGGCATTAGGTTAGTCTGTTTAGGTTTTTTTGTATAAAATCATGATTCGATCCATATGTCTATATGACAAGGTCATTGGTTGTGTCGAACTACGAGGTCTCTGCATGTATAACGTAGGCAAGGCCATCAATCGATGAACCTCCGAGGCCGCACTAGGTCAGTCCATTAGGGTTCGTCACATTCATTTTCACACACGTCTTCTATTGGTAGTCATTCTTGTCATTTAGAGTCAAGTCAAACTACGAGGTCTCTGCGTGTATAACATAGGCAAGGCCATCAATCGATGAGCCCCCGAGGCCGCACTAGGTCAGTCCTTTAGGGTTTTGTCATCACACATAGTCAATTGTCACTACATCATCTCAAGTCATGCTTCAATTTGGTGAACAAGTCAGCAATGTCTCTAAGTCAAATCAAACAACTTTCCAAACAAAACAATCAAAACAGATTAACAAATGTCTGCTACAGGATATGTCCTTCCTGGAAATAGAAATCATCATCATGGAAATCAACCTGTATCTTGTTCAGGATGAGTCCTTCCTGAATACTGATATCAGCAAAAAAATCTATGTCTTATACAGGATGAGTCCTTCCTGCATAATCAACAATGTCAAACAATCAAACATAGCCTTATATAGGTTATCACATCAACGACATCTGACTCAACGTCTTATACGATACATGTATTTCTGAAACCAGGCTTTGTCATGCCTTATACAGATAGTCATAACATCGAAACCAGACTCAAAGTATTATCCGGTATGTGTATTTCCTGACATCAGGCTCTATCAATCAAAACAAATCAAACAAACAAATCAAGTTTTGACAAATATTTTACTGGCTTTTTGACTTTCTGACTTATTTATCTTATCTTTTTAGTTGACTTTATGATGGGAATTATGTTACTAGCTTTCTTAAGGATGTCCCATGAAGGATTTAGAGAAGAACCAACGTATCAAAATTCTATTTTCTTTGACTGCTGTCTGTCAACTGTCTTTTAAATTTGATTTTTGAGTCATGTTACTAGTTTCCTCAAGGATGTCCCATGAAGGATTTAGAGGAGCAATGACGTCTCATGACCTGTCTTTTACTTTGTTTGCTATCTGTGGTTTGTCCTGACAAAAAGACTGGGGCAACTTGTGCCCTTAGTATGAGTTAATGACAATCCTTGTCTGCGACTATCTGTTATTAGCAAGTGGATGACCTTACACACCTTGATTTATGTCATATCATGGTGTTTTTCTCCATTTGTATTAGTCCCACCCAATGATGATAAAGTGCAATACCTTTTGTGATACAGAAAAATATTGAAGATTGCTAATACTAACATCTATCTCCTGTCTTTCGTTCTTTCTCAATCTTTCTTTCCGCACTAACAGTTCTTCTTTCTTGCATTATGACGGAGTCTTGTGATACAAAACATTATACATCATCCTACATCAACGTACATGTTAGAAAAATACATACATATAGGCATATTTCATATCTAGATCATCATGGCATAATAGACATTCATCATCAAACAATACATATCATAAGTATTCCATGGACAAAGCAACTATAAATACATGCATCACATTACATTTGTATAGCATCACATGTAGCTGACATTATACATATTAACATCATCTTGCATACATCACATAGAATCAACATTATCTCATTAGTTGCATAAATATCATAAAATACATATACTCATCCATCACATAGGCATATCATATAAACATCACATGTATAAATAAAGACTGCATAATCCATACATTGAAATGCATATCATGAGAATCACCGCCAAAATCATATATATATATATATATCTCGCTCAATTGTGTCACATCACAATGTCATAATGTATCAATAATACATGGAAGCCTGCAGGCTATAAGATCATAATACAATGTCTCGATGCATCTCAAGAAGTATCCCTATCCTGAAATCCCACTGCTATCATGCCTGGAGTGTGTGGAGGAATGATGATGGGAACCCAACGACCTGTGAGCTAAGGGAGGTCTGTCATACGGACCTGCTTTGCGTGGCTACTCCGCCCTCTCTGTGCTAACTGTCCTAGTGTGGGTCCTAGTCTGGGACCTGCTACTATGTGCCTCTAAGAAACTGGGAGCCTGTCTCTTTGGCAGAACCTCTGCCTCATAAAGATCTCGATAATATCTCTCTCTCTCCCTAGCTCTGACTAGCTCTTTGGCAAAAGCAGCTGATGGTCCCGTGCACAATGCCCTAAGCTCTATAAATCTTTGCTATGTCCCTCTCCATCTGATACGCATCCCTCTCGGACATGAGGACTCTCATCTACTCCTCCAGGGAGGCAACCTGGGCTCGTAATGTAGCAATATCAGGATCTACTGACCCTATCTCATCCTGTCTGACCCTCACTACCCCATCCTCCTCCTCCTCTAGCTCCTCTAGGATCTAATCTCGAATCTCTATCTCATGATCATCATCCTCCTCATCATCCTCCTGCTAGGCACCCAATAAGCCCAAGGCATCAATCTCTGCCTCCTCTCTGTCTACCTCCTCGGTATCTGCCTCCTCCTCTGTCAGGATGTCTGGAATATCTACCTCTACGGGGTGCACTCCTCTCCTCCTATCGCAGTATCCTCCTCCCCCCCTCTCCTAATGTCTGGCATGGCCACATCCTCCTCTCCTCATCCCTCCTCATGGATCAGTGATAATGGTGGCCCTCGTCCCCTCCGACCACGTCTCCCTCTCCTACCTCCATGCTGTCCACCTCAGCCATCATCTTCTCCATCACCACGACCTCCTTTGCCTCCCCAACCTCTACCTCTACCATGCCTGCCTCGTGGACCTGTCCCTCGTCACTCTACCGGTGCTAGCTACTCTGGATCTGTCAAGGGGATCGGCCTGTGAACTGCCCACCATTGGTCATACTCTGCTGTAGGCCCTAGATCTGCTGGACCATCCCTCCATCCCCATGGAACTTCCTGTAATGCATCAATGTCTGCATCAACTGTGGCCACTAGAATCTTTGGACCCCATAAGGGGATCTCTCGCACAGACCTCGCAAACTCAACCCGTCCTCTCAGCACATCCTATACCTCTCCAAACTGTTGTAGTACACGATCTGGCAAATGACATTCTATAATGTGGACATGTGACACTGTCCGCCCCCTCAAAAACTATACTTGTCAACAAAATGACAAATGCTCATCCTCATCTAACCACTCTGTGCAGCCTAGGTATGGTCTCTATGTAAACTGAACCATCGTGTCTATAGCATGCCTAAAATAACCTGTATCTCCTATATGGTGTTGAGTGTTTGGCCCTGCATAGTGGAAGGCATAAGGGGCTCTGTGTGGCAGGTCAACTATAGATGGTGGCTGAAAAATGGTGATGTGCTCGCACGCCCATACCATCAGGAGCGTGGTACCACAACTCATGGACTGTGCATCTTAGTAGGCAATATCATGTAAATGAAAGTACAACATACCAAGGAGACAAGGACCCCATGCATACACCTCTCGTCTCTCTAGCTTCCCTACAAGCATCTCCCCCCACCCCACAGGAAAACCATGACCTCGACAGTTAGGAAGTACTATACCACCTATCAAAGTACATACTAAACAGTCTAGCTGCCTATATCTCTGGGCTAACACATGCCACCTAATCTCAAAGTGGTTGAATCCCAACTGTCTAATGTCTGCATGCAGATAGTATCTGCACATCTTGGCCGCACCCCTCTGGGTATCATACCTAACTCATGTGCCTCTAATAGGGAGTCTGAGTATCCTATACACATCCTCCAATATAGCAGTGACCTCTCCAGTTGGTAGGTGAAACGAGGATGTCTTTGAGTGCCACTGCTCGCATAACGCTGTCAATAAACCGCAATTCACCCGAATCTCAGGCATGTCTGTCACATGAAGAAGACCTAGGTGCCATAGAATCCGTTGCTCTACTAGCCACAAACTATCTTTGAATCAAAATGTCGTCGGTCTCGACTCCCATGTATATAAGGTATCTAGCACGACCTACCATAGGATTATACATGCCATATATCAGCTTTTAACATCTATTCTAATGCAAACTGACTATCACTACCTATTTTGCAAATGTGTTACGTTTTTGCAAATGCATTACTTTTTTGCACATGTGTTACTATTTTGCAAATGTGTCATTCTTATACATATGCGGTGCATAACATATAGATGCATCATTCCATTAGACACATGCATCATTGTTTTCACTTGCGGTTCAAAATATTACATATGCGGTGCGTTGCAACATATGCGTTGAAATTAAACTGACTGCATCAAAGAATATATAAATGCGGTGCACAGAAAAAAAATGCATCTATTCTAAATGCACATGCGATGTAGATTATCACATGTGTTTCCTTAACATACAAATGTGTCAAAACGCCATAAACCTATGCTAAGCAGACAACGTAAATTTGCAAATGCGGCTTTCCGCAGACAGATGCATCGTTTGTGCACACAAATGTGGTGATTTATTAAAATGATGCATAACTAAAACTAACATTAAATGCATAAAACACACGCGCAAATGAAAAAATTTCAGAAGCCAATTTTGAGGTACATACTGGGGGGTCTGCATCGGCTGGCCTCTAGAAGGTCTGGATCCTGTAGGTGTGATGGTGAGTGTGCGGAACAGGCGACATCCTCGCTGTGAGTGCAGAGCAAATTCTCAATTCTAGGGCTAAGTGGGTGAAAATGAATTGGTTTTTACCCCTATTCCTATATATACCTAGGGCTTAGGTGGCATTTTTGTCGTACTGGTCATGTTAGCTTCCCATTTCGATCAGCACGTACCTGTCCTTGACATTTCCAACCTCAATTCTGCAAACTCCACTGCATTTTTGGCCATCCAATGGACTAATCAAGAGCATTTCCAAATTTTTCTTAACTTTTTTGAAAATTTGTCAAATTTCCTGAGGGGGCATACCTTCACCTGTTTTACACTGGGGCATATTTCTTATCAATTTTCTTTGACACAATGTCGAAATGACATTGTATCAAAGAGGGGCAAATGTAGACACTGAAATCTGGTTTAGGCTTGTGACTTCAATATTCTTCATAATTCGTATTCTTCATAGTCATGATTAAATAATGTCAATTATTTAATTATTCTCTATAGTCTTCATTTCTTCTATTAATTAAATAATCTTAATTATTTAATTAATTCACATTTTCTTTATTCTATCTGATTAATTAAATAAACACTTTTTATTTAATTATGTTACTAATTAACCTTATCCTTCTGTCAAATTAAATAAATTCTTATTTAATTTACTCTTTATCATACTTCAACTATAATTAAATAAATTCTTTATTTATTTAATTATTCATTTAAATCCCTTCATCACTTAATTAAATAAATCTTATTTATTTAATTATTCTTCAAATATCAGGTTTTGAATTAAATGAATTATTTAATTCATAGATTCTATTTTAACGCATTCCTCTATATTTTAGATAATTGTGTGAGTTATCTAAGTATTCACTTTTACTCAACTCGACATCTATTTCAAATCGCTCAGTTAACTCTTGATTTAATGTCTAAGTGGCATTCTCGAGTAATCTCTTTATCAAATCATTCAATCATTCAATTCTAACTCATTTGCGTGTACATGTGGATTAATTAAATATTCTTATTTAATTAATTAAACCTTGTGCTTACATTCGAACAAGAGTTGCTTTAATCAATCTTTATCTTTTTCATGCAAAGATATTTCTTCTGTTTTCGAATACCAAACTGAAGATTAAATCATTTATTTAATCTTTAATTCTATTTCTAATTTGTATCACTCATGTCACTACTAGCAGTTATCAGAATGCATGACTAATCAGTCAATCTCAACCATCCGTTGATCTTTCAATCATGGCCTGTCATTCGAATAATCAATTTTCTATAAATTGATTTGTCATTCTTCATTCCAATCTCTCTCTCGAAATTGAAATCTCTTTTTGAATCTTGCGAGCACTTAATCTTGAATCTTTGATATTTTGCTAATCACTATCATAGGCTATACTTGCACGAACTTACGAGAAATTTGAGGGCAATTATACTACATAAGCGAAATGGAGAATAGCAATCAAGATGAATCATGGAAATACGTTTGAAATTGGTGAGATTGTTTCAGTTTATTACGTTTTACATTCCTTTGTTCTTTGTTTCTTAACATTAGATTTGCATTTAGATTTAGTATTGCATGTTTGCTTCTAATCTGTTTCTTGTGCACTTTCTTGGCGTTACAATAACTGTGGTGGCATAGAGAAGGTAGTGAACTATTTGACAAAATTCCTCAAAGAAATGGGGTCTCGTGGTGATGGAATTCCATTACAAACAAATGCACGTCATGGCATTCCATCACCATAAGACCACATTTCTTTCAAGCATTTTTTCAGACAGTTCATTTCCTTCTCTATGGTATTATTGCTTAGTATTATGATTTGATAGAAATTTTTCCAAGCATCGATAGTTTGTTGGAAAGCACCTATTTTAGGCTTTTAGCCATAGCAGCAAGGAAGTGAGTAGTTTGATAAAATGATTTGGTACACATGTACGGAAAATGTGATATCATAGAAAAGGTGGTGAGTTGTTTGATTAAATGTCTCAAAGAAATGTGGTCTCATGGTGATGGAATGGGATTCCATCACCATGAGACCACATTTCTACAAGGCATTTTTTCAAACTACTAGCTACCTTGTCTATGCTATTGCTTACTATTATGCTTTGATAGATTTTTTCCAAGCATCCATAGTTTGTGGTGTAGGTCAACCTTTGCAAGCACACGCCTCCATGAGGAAAATTTAGGAGTTTGAATTGGTTAAAGTGTTTTCATGGTGTAATAAGGCTTAAATAGCTATTTTGGAGGTTGTAATTGTCTTATTTAGTTAGTTTAGGCATAAAGTGCAAAATTGCAAAATATTGACAAAGTTGTCAATTTCAAATGTTGTAAAAATGCAAAAAAGGTGTAAAGGCATGGAATGCCAAGGGTAAAAGTAGTTGTAGAGGTTATTGAGTCATTGCAGGAATTTGGAAAGTTTGGGAAATGTTTAAAAATGATATGATCCATCGATGTAAGTTGTTGTTAGAGAGATTGAAGGAGAAAACTAATTAAATATCACTATTATACTGCTATTTTTTTGTGTTTTCCTCCATTATCTACTAGTGTGTAGTTCCGTACAGGTGGTAAGGAATATTTCATGTGTGTGAATTGAAATATTTAGGTGTTGGAATCAATTTAAAACTAATTTGAGCATTTGATATTGAGTTTCAAGCTTTTGGTGGCCTGATTACTCTAGGCGGTCAAAAAATAAGGGTTTAGTGGTTTGATTGCTTAAATGACTTGACAAGTCATTCCACCTTTTTTTACCCACTATTTCTTGGTGGAATGGACCTGAATAATGTAGGAGTGGGTGTGGAACATAGAGATTAGCTTTGGGAAGGATATTTAGTGAGTTTCTCAATGCTACCCTATTGTAAAAACCAGTTTTAGTATCTTTGAGCAAGGCTAGAATGAATCAGTTGAAGAAAGGGATAGAGAACCTGATGGAATCTCATGAGATCTATGTAATTATATGTGTTTAGACAATTTTTGTAAACCTGAGAGGCCAAGACTGGTCAGTTGTGAGAAAGAGAGTATGAAACCCTAGTTAGAAAGGGTGAAAACAAGTGAAAAGTGAGAGGTTCATAAAGGAAGTGTCATAAAGACTTGAGGACAACATAAGAGAAGGATAAAATGAGTATGTGCAAACATATAAAATCCTGATTGAGGTCATTTTAAGTTTGCGAGAGGTCAGGGCACAAGATTTTCAATAAGCCCTAGTTGATTGCAAAGAAAGTGAGGGTTTTATGGAAAGGGGTATAAATGAGCGAGTGGAGACCTGAAAGTTGAATAATTTAAGGTTTTGTTGGTTGTATTTTCACTTTTTAGTGGGTTCAATATTTGGTTGTGTGTTTGGAGAGGTGTATCTTTGAAAAAGAGGCCTAATTGAGGCCTAATCGAGCGTTGAAAGCCATGTTTGGAATCAATGATCCAAAGGAGTTGGTATTGAGTTTTTGATATGTGAAAGTAGGCCATGATGGGTGCCTGATTTGGGGATTTTTTGACAAGGTTGTTTGAGAAAATTGAAAGTTTTGACAAGAAAAGTGGGTTGGTTGACCTAGTAGGAAGACTAGGTAGAAGTTTGAAAACAAAGGAAGAATTGAGTTTTTGAGTTGCAAAGTGGATTGAATCCTTCTGAATGATGAAGTTAAGTTATTTGACTGCCCTACATTGGATCAGTTTGTTGGAAAACACCTATTTTAAGCTTTTAGCCATAGTAGTGAGGAAATGAACTATTTGATAAAATGTTTTGGTAGACATGTATGGAAAATGTGGTAGCATAGAAAAGGAAGTGAGTTGTTTGAAAAAGTGCCTCAAATAAATTGGGTCTCATGGTGATGGACCACATTTCTTTGAGGCATTTTTTCAAAAAACTCATTGCCTTGTCTATGCTATTGCTTACTATTATTCTTTCATATATTCCTTCCAAGCATCCATAGCATAGACAAGGCAGTGAACTATTTGAAAAGAAGCCAAGCAGTAAAAAGTGCTCTCATGGAATGCCATGACAAGCAAATGCAATTGGAAGCTGCTCCTAGACTTATTACTTATGATATGTGAAATAATTACATCACTGCTTATGTTGACTTTCTAAACAACTATATTGTAGTTGAAATTTTGTCATCTATCAACATCTAGTTATTCGTTATGGAATGTGAAGTAATGCTTTGAGTTTGAATGATGTGCAATGCAATGTAATCAATGATATGAATATAAACTACACAAATCTATTAAGTGCAATTCATTAGTTAAACTCTTTATTCTATTACTTTCGTGTAGGTTTGAGTAAATCCACTGGCACTGGGAGGTGTTCCCTCGAAACCTCCAATATTATCCTGTTCAATATCCAAAATCACATATTAAAATACCATTCATAAAACAATGCTATTAGCATGTAATAAATTTATAATTGTTTACTAGTTACATACCCCATTGATATGTATAGGGCCGATGTATCTAGTCTCAACAACGTGAACTTGCAATTTTATTAAAATCATAAAACTAAATTAGTTAATCTTGCATTTCAAAATTGAAATTTAATAAATTAAATTCAATGAACATGCTAAATTTTACCTGAGTATCAATGTCATACTTCTCATGCAAAATTTCAGCTGCCCTCTCCATCTCCATAGTTGTAGACGGATCCTATGTAGTAGTCTCCTGAGTGTCGGTGGGGTCATATGAACAAGTCACCCCGCAAGATTGACACATATGGGTTCAAAGGCCACCACTCGAAGACTCCCTTGGATGGCATTGTAGAATAGGGCTAGCATGCTTGATGACACTCTGGGTCAAAGTGTTGATCACTACAATGTTTCTACATCGACACTCTCCTTCGCGACGAAAGGCATAACAACGTGCTCATGAGATAGCCTAGCGAGAGCTCGTCTCCCTTGTTGTGTAGGATCCGGCTGTGCACTGGGCCTATCCTGAGCTGACCCCCCACCTCTCCCCTGGAAGTCCCTCATATCAAAATAATTTGGGATTTTGTTCAATATGAACTCAAATTATAGTTTTCTAAAGAAATACTGTGGGACTTCACAATTGTTGCATGGTGGGTAATCAAAAACCATGTACCACCTATCATAAAAAAAAGTTCCTAATCTGTTGGTGGTGGCACCAATGAATAGGAAACCTCTTCGCATTGAGGGTCAGATTTTGATTTGTGCATGGGTCAGTGAATAACAAGCACAAATCACCTTTTGTAATTTTTAAATCCTTTACATCTTTATATGATAATTTATCCACGTAATAAGCCCTAGCCGCCTACCTCCTATCTTGCCATCCAATTATTCGTTTGCTAATTGAATCTACATTTTTTAACATATCTTTCAATGAAGTTGCCAGGGTCATTCTTTCCGTGGTTGAACCGTTTGGATCGCTCAACCTCCTGATTAAATCTTCAAGTTGTTTTTTGTTGTTCTCAATTTCACTCATTAAATTTTGTTGAGTGCCAAGAGGGTGTTGAGGGATTGGTGGAGGAGGTTGTTGTTATGGTTGATTTTTTTGTTGAGGATTTTTCTGCTCTTCTTGTTGAGGATTTTGAGGGTTTGCAAGTTGATTTGCATCTCTAACAAATTCAAAAAAATAAATATCAAATACAACCTAAATCTAACAAATTCAAAACAAAAATAAAACAATCCTTACCTCACACCTCCTCGTCGACGTCGCGGCATCCTTGCGATGAAACAACAACCATTGATGAATATTTTTGCAAAATAGCTAATCCTAGAATGTGAGCATAGAATAAAACACAATCACAAGTAAAAATGAATTTATTTTTTTGGTTTAAATAGTTTATAACGCGCTCACGTTATGAGTTTTCAAAACTTTTAAAAAAAGTTGTCCACAAATTGGCTACCCATCTTCATG
>VDFB02047230.1:461392897-461413903 GCA_007258455.2 Sequoia sempervirens
CCTCTCTACTTCTTTCTATCTCACCTCTCTCTCCCTCCCTACTTCTTCCTCCCTACCCCCATCTATATGCTTCCCTCTCTACTCTTTATCTCACCTCTCTCTCTCCCTCCCTACCTCTCCCTCCCTCCTTCCCTATCAAGGAGGGAGGGTAGGAGGGAGGGTAGTAGAGAGAGGGGAGGGAGGCAAGAGAGAGGAAGAGGTAGAGAGAGAGGGAAATGGGGGAGGAAGGGAGAGAGATAGAGATGTGTTGAGAGAGAGTGGTAGGGAGTGATGGATGAAAAGGTAGGTAGAGGAGGGAATAGGGAGATAGAGAAGTAGAGAGGGAGGGAGAGAGGGAGGGAGAGGTATGGAGGGAGAGAGAGCGAATTGATATAGAAAGCAATAAAGAGAGAGATAGGTAGGGAGTGATGGAGGGAGAGGTAGGTAGAGAGAAGGAGAGGGGAGATAGAGAGAAGTAGAGAGGGAGGGAGAGGCAAGGAGGGAAAGAGAGATGTGAGATAGAGAGAAACAAAGAGAGAGAGATAGAGAGAGAGAATGATAGATAGGTAAAGAGATAGTTATTGAGCTCAAGGGAGAGAGAGTCTGATAAAATGATTGAGATAATGAAAGAGAGAGGTCTAGAACATAAGAGATAAACAATGAGTGAGATAGAGATTTAGAGAGAGAAAGATGATATAACTTTCTAATTACTAAAATTTGACCTCTTGATTATTGAAATTTCACATGTTGATTATTAAAATTTGACAAAGTCTGAAAAATATAAGATCTTTCAAAAACTAGAATTTGTATTATATCTCCTAGATATATGAAACCACTCTCAAACATCTTAAAACTATATATACATGAAATATAACAAGTAAAGTATAAGAAATTTAATTTTCATATATAAATTTCAACTTTTTCATGTATATAATTTCATCGACAAAGAAGGAGAAAATGAAAGAGAAAAAAAGAAAGATTTTTTTTTAAAAGAAAAACATAATGCAAGTGCGTTATAACGTGCTTGCATTTTGTGAAAGCATTTAAATAATGTGAACATGTTATATTGTGCTTGTGTTTTGTTTGCTTTGGAAATTTCCAAGCCTTTGTCTTGGATTTTCCTTGGTCTTCCAACTCAAAGGCTTGGAGTGACTTTTCAATGTCCAAAAATGTGTTTTTGTAAATTATAAAGAAATTGACATAATCTCTAGCGTGCTCCCCATCAAGTTTGCATGTGTTTCAATTTTAAATAAAAAAACACCATGATAATGTTAAACTCTCTCTTATTTTTCTAACCATATAATTTTTTTCACATTTTGAGTATGTTAAGGTTTTCGTATTTAATTTCTTTTGTTAGTGTATTTGTTTTTTTGTCAAAAGCCAATGTGTGATATTTTTTACTATATTTTTAACCGTTCATCGAAATTTCAAATAAATTGTAGACATTTTTAGAAACTAGACTTCATTTTACACATATTTAAAAAAAATGATTTTTGATCAATTTTCAAAGAATTTAGGGGGGAGCGCGCTCAATTTTTTGTTTTTAGGATGTGTCCACTTTAAAAGTTAGTAAAAAAATAATGTATTCATTAAATAATAGAAAAATTAGGGATAAACTACATGGTGTTAGCTAATTTATCACCAAAGCAATTTTTAAAATACTAAAAAAAGTTAACATTTTAGGGGGGCTACACTAGACACTTGATATTTAAAAAAAAAAAACAAGACCAGTTTGTGTGACCCACTTTTTTGAACTGTTTAATCTCTGCCATTTAAAAATAATAATAATAATTTAGAAAGTAGGTTCAGAGCACTATAGCACTTTCCTAATTTCAGAATTAAAAAAAGTGACCACTTAAAACCTCTTTTTGGTCTCCCATCTCTTTGCACTTACCCAATCCATATTCTTGTCAGGCCTGATATTTTAATGAACCACACCACTAAAATAGTTGGAGCATATAGATTTTGAAGAGTTATAGATGACCCAATTCTCATATGCCATAAATTTGTGGCACCAAATAAACAAAGACATTAAAATTGACATACAACCCACCACCAAAAAACCTAGAGCAAGTAAATTTTGAGGAATGACATATGAGCCAATTCACATAAACCTATAGTTTTATAATAATGAAGAAGTTACATATACACTAAATAGTTGAAGCTGAAGAAATTCAATTTTGAGGAATGACATATGAGGGAGTTCTCATAAACTCCTAGGTTTATAATAGTGGAGAGACAAATATACCAAATAATTGAAGATGGAACAAGTGAATTTTCAAGAATGGCATATGAGTCCGTTTGCATAAACACATTGTTTTATAATAATGAAAAAACAAATACACTAAATAATTTAAGCCGGAACAAGTGAACTTTGAAGAATGACATATAAACCAGTTTGCATAAACCCATAATTTTATGGAGCAAGTGAAATTTGAAGAATGACATATAAGCTAGTTCACATAAACCCATAGTTTTATAATATTGAATAAACAAATACACTAAATAATTGAAACCTGAACAAATGAATTTTGAAAAATGACATATAAACCCATTCCCATAAACCCATAATTTAATAAAAGGGAAGATCCAAATACACTAAATAATTTAGATCTGCCATTAGACATATATGCAAATACCATTCTTCTCCTCTTTTAAGTGTCCCAATAAATTTCTTCCTATTGTTATTAGAACCTGGACATTTCAAGCTTGGTGGAGATCATATTCAATCATCAATCACAGTGATAAGATCGTTAGCAAAATAGAAATATAATTTAACATATAAATCATCCAAAGGACTTGAAATGAGTGGGTACAAAATAACCACAAAGGAGCAGTAGGAAGATCTCAAAATTATATCCCCATGAATACAGACTGAGATAAGTTCTATTTATTATATAAGTGGATCTGCAAGTTCACAAGTTCTTCTCAAATCTGTTTCACGTTGCGAAACAGCTTAACAATCGTCAGAAAACATTTATTTCTACACTATCATATTGACATATCCCTTACATCCTTAAAAAATACAAATGCTTAGTTTCTCCAGTATTATAAAATTGTGGGTTCTTACAGTCAACTTCATGGCATTAATTTCACCAAAACCAGGGGTGAAGGCATATCATTGAATAAGCCTGAGATTGATGTGAATGAGAACCTTTTGTGGTTCAGATATGCCATCAGAATGTGACAGTCATGACCAGATCCATGAACTTCAACAGTTTCATCAACTTGAGAGGAGTCATTTCACACTACATCATGCTCATTGAGTGCCCACCCCTTTTAAACAACCACATCATACCAAAACCTCACAATCATACTAAAAGCACACATCAGTGTTATTTGATAACAAACCAACTAAACAAAACAGTTAGTTACAGAATTTTTTCTCTTGATGTGAAAGAAATTACTGGGATTGAAATCTGGGTGCTTGAAAGCCTACATATAAAATCTGGGGGCTAATCAGCAGCACGGGTCACTTAGTTTGCTAATGATTAGAACACTAGTTAGATGTATTCATGGACTTTGGACAACTGGTCGGTGGGAAGGATATAAAGTATCAATTGGTTCAAGAGTTGTGTTCATTTTAATCAACACAAAATTGACATTGAGTTAGACATCCAACAGCAATGATTTTATTAATGATATTGTCCAAATTATGGGTTTATAAGAAAAGAAAGATAAATCATAAACCACAATAAACTTGCACATAGTTTTAAAATTGAGGTCGGAAAAAAAATTGAAAGTGAACATTGTGATATATTTGTGATGATGACTTA
The DNA here is from genome assembly GCA_007258455.2 of Sequoia sempervirens. NCBI lineage: Eukaryota > Viridiplantae > Streptophyta > Pinopsida > Cupressales > Cupressaceae > Sequoia > Sequoia sempervirens. The sequence goes on from VDFB02047230.1 coordinate 461,396,653, forward strand.
TTAGAATGTAGATTTTATGTTGAGTCGTCTCTTTGATGAATATAACTTCACATCTTTTATCCTCATAGTAAAGAAGATTTCATAGAGAGACGTGATTTTATTTGAATAGGTAGTAGATTTTGACATGGATCTCATAATACATTAGACCCCTAAATACAAAATATTTTTTGGTTTTGATACATTGTTGTAGAGTTTATAAATGTGTCGGTCTCTCAAATAAAATGCTTTGACCCTATGCAAAGCTAATCTCAAACCAAAAGTAGTGAATTTGTGAGTTTATTCTACGAGTAGTGTGGTCTATAGTCAAACACAGAGAATTGTTAACTTGGAGTTTGACAATATCTAGAAGAGTTGCTAGTGTGGGCCAAACTAGAATCACCATTGTAGTTGGAAAATTCAATAAGTTACAACTATTGAGAAGGATGGATGATGCCGAAACATCTAGACACTTTGGTTATCCGACTCATTTCTACTTTATTTTAGTTTTAGTGTTTATCAATTTTGTTGTGATATTTAAAAACACTTGATGTTCTTATTTTTGTCTGCGTGACATTTCCATCTTGAAAGTATTGTAATTGTATGAGTTCTCAAGGCAGAGAAAAGTTAAAAGTTTTTGATTATTTAAATCACCATTTAAAAATCGAAGGAAACTCACTAAAAGTGCAGCCCAAATTGGGCGATTAAAATCAGTCAAAATAAAGTTCCCAGGCAGATTTGGAACGCCATATATAGAACAGAGAAGATAAGAAATTAAAAAAAATCTGGAGGATGCGTGGAAAATGAAAGACCAAGGGAAGTTTGTGCAGCAGCTGAGAGATTTTGGGGACGTCCAAAGTAAGAAGAGAATGCAGTTTGAAGACTCAGAAAAAACAAAGAAGACAAGGCATCGACCCATGGAAAAGAGAGAAAATTTCTGCAGAGATAAAATACAGGAGGAAGGCGTGGCAAACAGGGGAAGAGAGGTATGCTGAAGCTGAAGAACAGCAAAGGCATTGAATGAGTTTTGAATAAAAGTTTTGACACATGAATTGATTAATATGGGCGCAGCATTTGTGAGTTGCTGAATGTATGTGGTGGAGTCTAAGCACAGATTCGTTGAACAGAGGAAAATATGAGTTTTTGCAGCCAATGTTTGAGACATTGAATTCTGTAGAATGAATCATAATAACTAAATAAAACATGGTGGTTTCTTATTTGATTTATGCAATTAAAATATTGTGATTACCTCTGTTTTTCTGTAAAAGTTGCTGCAATTAATCCCAGTTTGATAAAACTTGGATATTTGAGCTGCATTAATGGAACAAAGGATGGATGCAATAGAACCAAATATCTACAAAGAATTTGTCTGATAGTGAAAAAGTTAAACGAAGTGCAGATGAAGATGCAAAAACAAAGAATAAAGAAACAGAACAGAATACACAAGAGATGACACCGATATTTTATCGTGGTTCACCATTAATGGCTACGTCCACACTAAGAGCAGAGAAATATTTTATTAGCAACCAACCAATACAAATGATACAGCAGCAAATATAAACATGTATTGGAGAAGCTGAAGAGTCAGCAATTGGCGGGAAACACAAAGTGTCTGTTGGGCTTCAGCGCTTAACAAATCTCCCACTTGAAGTCCAACGGAAGCTGCAACCGCCAACCATTCCCCTGCTCTAAATTTATGGTTACTTCTTCTTAACCAGACCAAGAGAAGTCCTGGCGCATTCGAACTTCTCTTTGCCTACAACTTTGGTAAAAATATCTGCCGGATTGACCTTTGTGTCAATTTTTACAACCTTTAACTTGCCCTCTTCAACCACATGACGAATGTAATGAGCATAACGGTCTATGTGTTTGGAACGCTGCTGAGATGAATGATTGTGAGCCATAAAGATGGCACTACGGCTATCACAAAACAGAACATACTCTCATTGTCGACAACTCAAATCGCTAAACAATAGCTGTAACCAAATCATCTCCCTAGCACCTTCGGAAAGAGCCAAATACTCAGCTTCAGCAGAAAAAAGAGCGACAGAATGTTGCAGCCTTGAGACCCAACTAATGGCAGCACCAGCAAATAAGAAAACATAGCTAGTGGTAGACCGGCATTTATCCAAATCTCCGCCAAGATCAGAATCAGTGAAACCTTGCAGCAGAACATTATTTCCACCAAAACACAAAGCATAATCAGCAGTACCTTTAAGATACCTTAAAATCCACTTGACTGCTTCCCAATGAGACTTCCCGGGATTGCTCATGAACCTGCTCACAACTCCCATTGCATGAGCAATGTCAGGACGAGTGGAAACCATGGCATACATAATACTGCCAACTGCAGATCGATAGGAATGTTCTCCATAAAATCTTTATCCTCTTGGGTTTTTGGACTCAAATCAGAAGACAAACGGAAATGAGCAGCAAGAGGAAGAGAAACAACTTTTGCATCAGCCATACCAAATCTATCAATAACCTTGTTAAGATATGCCTCTTGTGATAATATGAGTTCTTTCTTACATCTATCTCTACTGATCATCATACCAAGAATCTTCTTGGCTGCACCTAAGTCTTTCATAGCAAACCGTGTAGCTAATTGCTCCTTCAACTCAGAAACAATCCTCTTACTAGTACCAGCTACCAACATGTCATCTACGTAGAGCAAGAGAATAACAAATTCACTAGTAGAAATTTGCTTGTAATAAACACATGGATCCGCGCCACACCTGACAAACTTGTGCTCAATCATGAAGCGATCAAACTTAATATACCACTGTCGCGGGGCTTGTTTGAGCCCATACAAGCTGCGCTTCAGCTTGCGATAAAGATGTTCCTGTCCTTGTTGGTTAAAACCTTCTGGCTCCTCCATGTACAATTCTTCATCAATATCACCATGTAGAAAAGTTGTCTTGACGTCCAACTTGTCAAGTTCAAGATCCCAAACTGCAACCAAACCCAAAACTGCCTGTATTGTATTCATTCTCACAACTGGAGAGAAAATCTCATTAAAATCAATGCCTTTCTGTTGAGCATACCCTTTGACAACCAGCCTAGCACGATAATGTTTCCTACCTGCATCCTCTTCTTTCAACTTATACACCCAACGATTTTTCAAGGGTCTGCGATTAGGTGGAAGCGGCACTAAATCCCAAGTGTTATTAGCCTACAATGAACTCATTTCATCTTGCATTGCGTCATGCCATTTATTAGAATCAGTTGCTTGACAAGCTTCTTTAAAAGTAGTTGGTTAAGGTTGATCAGTAATTAAAAGCTCAGGCTCAGCCTCTTCTGAAAACAATAACTCATAATCAAAAAATTTTGAAGGACATCTCTTCTCCCGGGTAGACCTCTGTAACTGAGGAACCTCTTGTGGAAAATTAGAATCATCCAGATTCATTCACTGTAGTTGATTTGGAATACTTGTTACCTCGTTTTGGAAAACGCCTCTATTCAAAACATGTTCTTCATGACTGTGCTTCTGTATATCCCCTGACAACATAATCTCCTGTGCCATGTTTCCAACTGTCTGCCCCTACATACCAACCGGTTGATGTTGTATGGACTGCGCATCAAATGAAGGAGCTAAGTGCATCAAAGAAGGTAAGGAAGGCAGAGCAGAGTCTACAGAAGCTCGCGACTCAAGATTAGAAGCCTGCATCCCGAAATGTGAAACCGGCGAAGGGTGAAAGGAAGGCTGCGATGGAGATTGAAAGAAAGGTGTGCCAAGTGAAGAGTTTGAGGACAATGAACCTTGTCTTGCACACTCAATGCCCTACACGTTGTTACTAAAACTGCCACACACACTTGGAATGTGGCCCAAAACTAGCATGGGTTGAGAAAGAGGCGCAGAAAAATTGCTAGCCACGGGTATTCCCTTATCCAAACCGGATGAAAAATAACGATGGCCATGATTGTTTGCTTTAGAGGAAGATGGCAAGATATTCAAAACCATAGGCTCGCCAAAGTGTGGAGCCCAACCAATGTCAGGCAAAGCGGTATCATAATGTAATTCCCTTTGCCATGGGAAAAGAGCAGTATTCGCTAACTGTGGAGAGGAAGAATCCAAAGACACAAAAGATTGTATGGAGTGTTCACCCCCCGAGGACACAGAGGTAGAAGAAACAAGGGGTGTTAAAATAGAGGTGGGTGAATTATTTATTCCACCTACATTACCTGCCGGCGAATTGCCTGAAAAGGAATGAGCATTCTCAAAAACTGAGAGGGGTACATATTCTGTAGAAACTACTGCCTCTATCTGCAAAGCTAGAAAAACATGCTCATTAAAAACCACATCCCTGCTGCGAATAATCTTATTGGCGACAGGATCCCACAATCGAAATCCATACTAATCTTCACCATACCCAACAAAGATGCACTTCTGAGATTTGGGGTCCAGTTTGGATCTTTTCTCCTTGGGAATAAGAGCAAATGCTTCACATCCAAACACTCGAAGATGTGAATAGGAGATCCACTTTCCAAGCCACTCCTCCTCTGGAATACCCAAATCTAACTGCGATGATGGGCTTTGATTAATTAAATAAACTACTGTGTTGCAAGCTTCAGCCTAGAACTCTTTGCCTAGTCCAGCATTAGAAAGCATACAACGTGCTTTCTCCAAAATTGTTCTATTTAACCTCTCTGCAGCCCCATTTTCTTGAGGCATAAAAGGAACAATTTTGATCCTCCGAATACCATTGTCAGCACAAAAATTATCAAATTCTAGTGAGCAAAATTCACCACTATTATCTGTTTGCAAACATTTGATGGTATGCCCACTTTGATTTTCAACCAAAGCTTTAAAAATTTTGAATTTGCTAAAAACTTCATACTTCTTGTTAATCATAAAAATCCAGACTTTCCTAGTAGTGTCATCAAGGAAAGTTACAAAATAGTTAGCCCCTCCAAGAGAAGCTACCTCAGTCGGTCCAAAGACATCTGAGTAGACAAGCTCCAAAGGTGAAGTACGCTTTTCACGTCCCGTCTTCAAGAAGCTGACCCTTTTCTGTTTGCCATAAAGACAATGTTGGCAAAAGTCTAAATCCACTGATTGCAAACCCGGTAATTGATCTCTTCTGACCATCACTTTAAGACCTTTTTTACTCATGTGTCCAAGATGTTGGTGCCAAAGTATGGTCTTGTTGTTTGTCAGTGCCATAGCAGCTCCCAATTGAAATATTTAGGTTTTGACATCAATTTAAAACTAATTTGAGCGTTTGATATTGAGTTTCAAGCTTTTGGTGGCCTGATTACTCTAGGCAGTTAGAAAACAAGGGTTTAGTGGTTTGATTGCTTAAATGACTTGACAAGTCATTCCAAATTTGTGTACCCACTGTTTCTTGGTGGAATGGACTTGAATAATGTAGGAGTAGGTGTGGAATATAGAGATAAGGTATGGGAAGGATATTTGGTGAGTTTCTCAATGCTGCCCTATTGTAAACACCAGTTTTAGTGCCTTTGAGCAAGGCTAGAGTGAGTCAGTTGAAGAAAGGGATAGATAACCTAATGGAATCTCATGAGATCTATGTAATTAGATGTGTTTAGACAATTTTTGTAAACTTGAGAGGCCAGGAGTGGCCAGTTGTGAAAAAGAGTATCAAACCCTAGTTAGAAAGGGTGAAAACAAGTGAAAAGTGAGAGGTTCATGAAGGAAGTGTCATAAAGACTTGAGGGCAGCATAAGAGAAGGATAAAATGAGTATGTGCAAACATAGAAAATCCTGATTGAGGTGGTTTTAAGCTTGTGAGAGGTCATGGTACAAGAGTTTCAATAAGCCCTAGTTGATTGCAAAGAAAGTGAGGGTTTTATAAAAAGGGGTATAAATGAGTGAGTGGATACCTGAAAGTTGAATAATCTGATATTTTGTTGGTTTTCTTTTGATTGTTTAGTGGGTTCAATATTTGGTTGTGTGTTTGGAGAGGTGTGTCTTTGAAAAAAAGGCCTAATTGAGGCCTAATTTAGTGTTGAAAGCCAGGTTTGGAATCAATGATCCAAAGGAGTTGGTATTGATTTTTTGATATGTGAAAGTAGGCCATGATGGGTGCCTGATTTGGGGATTTTTTGACAAGGTTGTTTAAAAAAATTGAAAGTTTTGACAAGAAAAGTGAGTTGGCTGACCTAGTAGGAAGACTAGGTAGAAGTTTGAAAACAAAGGAAGAATTGAGTTTTTGAGTTGCAAAATGGATTGAATCCTTTTGAATGATGAAGTTAAGTTATTTGACTACCTTGCATTGCATCAGTTTGTTGGAAAGCACCTTTTTTAAGCTTTTAGCCATAGTAGTGAGGAAATGAATTGTTTGATAAAATGCTTTGGTAGACATGTATGGAAAATGTGGTAGCATAGAAAAGGTAGTCAGTTGTTTGAAAAAGTGCCTCAAAGAAATTGGGACATCACCATGAGATTGCATTTCTTTGAGGCATTTTGTCAAAAAACTCATTGCCTTGTCTATGCTATTGCTTACTATTATTTTTTCATATGTTCCTTCCAAGCAACCATAACATAGACAAGTCAATGAACTATTTGACAAGATTCCGAGCAGTAAAAAGTGCTCTCATGGAATGCCATGACAAGCAAATGCAATTGGAAGTTGCTCCTAGACTTATTACTTATGCTATGTGAAATAATTGCATCACTGCTTATGTTGACTTTGTAAACAACTATATTGTAGTTGAAATTTTGTCATTTATCAACATCTAGTTATTAGTTATGGAATGTGAAGTAATGCTTTGATTTTGAATGATGTGCAATGCAACGTAATAAACGATATGAATATAAACTACAAAAATCTATTAAGTACAATTCATTAGTTAAACTCTTTATTCTATTACCTGCGTGTAGGTTTGAGTAAATCCACTGGCTCTGGGAGGTGTTCCCTCAAAACCTCCAATATTAGCCTGTTCAACATCCAAAATCACATATTAAAATACCATTCGTAAAACAATGCCATTAACATGTAATAAATTTATAATTTTTTACTAGTTACATACCCCACCAATAGGTGTATTGTAGAAATAATTAGGTGTGGGGCTGGTGTATCCAGTCTCAACACTGTGACCCTGCAATTTTATTAAAATCATAAAACTAAATTAATTAATCTTGCATTTCAAAATTGAAATTTAATAAATTAAATTCAATGAACATGCTAACTTTTACCTGAGTATCAATGTCATACGCCTCATGCAAAATGTCAACTACCCTCTCCATCTCCATAGTTGTAGATGGATCCTACATAGCAACCTCCTAAGTGTCAGTGGTGTCATATGAACAAGTCACCCTACAAGATTGACACACATGGGTTCAAAGGCCACCACTCAAAGACTCCCTTAGATGGTGTTGTAGAATAGGGCTAGCATGCTTGATGACACTCTGGGTCAAAGTGTTGATCGCCTACAATGTCTCTACATCGACACTCTCCTTCACGACATAAGGCATAACAACGTGCTCATGAGGTGGTCTAGCGAAAGCTCATCTCCCTTGCTGCATAGGATCCGATTGTGCATTGGGTCTATCCTGAGCCAACCCCCCACCTCTCCCCTAGAAGTCCCTCATATCAAAATAATTTGGGATTTTGTTCAATATGAACTCAGAATATAGTTTTCTAAGGAAATATTGTAGGACTTCACAATTGTTGCACCATGGGTAATCAAAAACCATATACCATCTATCATAAAAAAAAGTTCCTAATCTATTGGTGGTGGCACCAATGAATAGGAAACCTCTTCGCATTGAGGGTCAGATTTTGATTTGTGTGTGGGTCAGTGAATAACAAGCACAAATCACCTTTTGTAATTTTTAAATCCTTTACATCTTTATATGATAATTTATCCACATAATAAGCCCTAGCCGCCTGGCTCCTATCTTTCCATCTAGTTATTTGTTTGCTAATTGAATCTACATTTTTTAACATATCTTTCAATGAAGTTGCCAAGGTCATTCTTTTTGCGGTTGAACCGTTTGGATCGCTCAACCTCCAATTAAATCCTCAAGTTGTTTTTTTTTTGTTCACAATTTCATTCATTAAATTTTGTTGAGTGCCAAGAGGGTTTTGAGGTATTGGTGGAGATTGTTGTTGTGGTTGATTTTGTTGTTAAGAATTTTTTTGCTCTTCTTGTTGAGGATTTTGAGGGTTTGCAAGTTGATTTGCATCTCCAACAAAACTCAAAAAAATAAATATCAAATACAACCTAAAAATAACAAATTCAAAACAAAAAGAAAACAATCCTTACCTCTCACACCTCCTCGTTGACATGGCAGCATCCTCATGATGAAATAGCAACTGTTGATGAAGATTTTTGCAAAATAGCTCCTCCTAGAATGCGATCGTAGAATATTGTGGTTTTGGCCATAGACAACAAACAAAAGACAATCACAAGTAAAAATGAATTCATTTTTTCATTTTTTTGGTTTAAATAGGTCATAACGTGAGCGTGTTATAATGCACTTGCGTTATAACGCACTCGCGTTATGAGTTTTCAAAACTTTTTTAAAAAGTTGTCCACAAATTGGCTACCCATCTTCATGCACTCACCCTCTTTCTCCCTTGAGCTCAAGGATACCTCTCTACCTATCCATCCTTCTATCTCTCTCTTTATTTCCCTCTATCTCTCTCTCTCCCTCCCTCTCTCTCTCTCTTTCTAATTCTCTCTATCTCACTTCTCTCTCCCTTGCTTCCTCACTTGCTCCCTCCTTCCATCTCTACTCCTCTCTATCTCCCCCTACCACCCTCCTTCCCTCTCTACATCTCTCTATCCCCCTCTCTCTCCCTCCATCCCCCCTCTCTCTCTCCCCCTCCCCTCTCTTTCTCTCTCACTTTCCTTTCCTCCATAATTCTCTCTATCTCACCACTCTCTCTCTCTCTCCAATTCTCTCTCACCACTCTCTCTCTATCTCTTTCTCTCCCCTTCTCTCTCTCTCACTATTTCTTTCTATCTTCCTTCCTCCTAGCCACTTTCACTCTCTACTCTCTATCTAACCTATCCCTCTCTGTCTTTCCCTCCCCCCCTCTCTCTCAATCTCTCCACCTTCCTCCTTCCCTCTCTACTTATCTCTTTATCACCTCTCTCTATCTCTATTTCTATCTATGTCTCCATTATCGTACTTCTCTCTATATTTGTCTCTCTAATTCTCTCTATCTCACTTCTCTCTCCCTCTCTCCCTCTCTCCTTCTCTCCTTCCTTGCCCCCCCTCTCTCACTCCTTCCCTCTCTACTCTCTATCTAACCTCTCTCTCCCTACCTCTACCTCCCTCCCTCCTTCCCTCTCTACTCTCTATCTAACCTCTCTCTCCCTACCTCTACCTCCCTCCCTCCTTCCCTCTCTACTCTCTATCTAACCTCTCTCTCCCTACCTCTACCTCCCTCCCTCCTTCCCTCTCTACCTCTCTCTCTCCCTTATCGACGCATCTCTTACATCCTTAAAAAATGCAAATGCTTATAAAGCTATGGGTTCTTAGAGTCAGCTTCATGGCATTAATTTCACCAAAACCAGGGGTGAAGGCATATCATTGAACAAGCCTGAGATTGATGTGAATGAGAACCTTTTGTGGATCAGATATGCCAGCAGAATGTGACAGTCATGACCAGATCCATGAACTTCAACAGTTTCATCAACTTGAGACGAGTCATTTCACACTACATCATGCTCATTGAGTGCCCACCCCTTTTAAACAACCACATCATACCAAAACCTCACAATCATACTAAAAGCACACATCAGTGTTATTTGATAACAAAGCAACTAAACAAAACAGTTAGTTATTTTTTGGCATGTATTTTTCTGCTACAGAATTTTTTCTCTTGATGTGAAAGAAACTACTGGGATTGAAATCTGGGGGCTTGAAAGCCCACATATAAAATCTGGGGGTTAATCAGTGCAACACGGGTCACTTAGTTTGCTAATGATTAAAACACTTATTAGATGTATTCATGGACTTTGGGCAACTGGTCGGTGGGAAGGATAGAAAGTATCAATTGGTTCAAGAGTTGTGTTCATTTTAATCAACATAAAATTGACATTGAGTTAGACATCCAACAGCAATGATTTTATTACATGATATTGTCCAAATTATGGGTTTATAAGGAAAATATATTTTATTAATAAAATTGTAAGAAAAAGGAAGATAAATTGTAAACCACAATAAACTTGTACATATCTTTAAAATTGAGGTAAAAAAAAAAAAAATGAAAGTTAACATTGTGATATATTTGTGATGATGAATCATTAGAATGTAGATTTTATGTTGAGTCGTCTCTTTGATGAATATAACTGCACATCTTTTATCCTTATAGCAGAGAAGATTTCATAGAGAGACGTGATTTTATTTGAATAGATAGTAGATTTTGACATGGATCTCATAATACATTAGACCCCTAAATACAAAATATTTTTTGGTTTTGATACATTGTTGTAGAGTTTATAAATGTGACGGTCTTTCAAATAAAATGCTTTGACCCTATTCAAAGCTAATCTCAAACCAAAAGTAGTGAATTTGTGAGTTTATTCTACGAGTAGTGTGGTCTATAGTCAAACACACAGAATTGTTAACTTGGAGTTTCACAATATCTAGAAGAGTTGCTAGTGTGGGCGAAACTAGAATCACCATTGTAGTTGGAAAATTCAATAAGTTACAACTATTGAGAAGGATGGATGATGCCGGAGCATCTGGGCACTTTGGTTATCCAACTCATTTCTACTTTCAATTTTGATTTTAGTGTTTATCAATTTTATTGTGATGTTTAAAAACACTTGATGTTCTTATTTATTTGTCTGCCTGACATTTCCATCTTAAAAGCATTGTAATTGTATGAGTTCTCACAAAAAGTGCAGCCCAAATTGGGCGATTAAAATCAGTCAAAATAAAGTTCCCAGGCAGATTTGGAACGCCATATATAGAACAGAGAAGATAAGAAATTAAAAAAAATCTGGAGGATGCGTGGAAAATGAAAGGCCAAGGGAAGTTTGTGCAGCAGCTGAGAGATTTTGGGGGCGTCCAAAGTAAGAAGAGAATGCAGTTTGAAGACTCAGAAAAAAAAAAAAAAAGACAAGGCATCGACCCATGGAAAAGAGATAAAATTTCTGCAGAGATAAAATACAGGAGGAAGGCATGGCAAACAGGGGAAGAGAGGTATGCTGAAGCTGAAGAACAGTAAAGGCATTGAATGAGTTTTGAATAAAAGTTTTGACACATGAATTGATTAATATGGGCGCAGCATTTGTGAATTGTGAATTGCTGAATGTATGTGGTGGAGTCTAAGCACAGATTTGTTGAACAGAGGAAAATATGAGTTTTTGCAGCCAATGTTTGAGACATTGAATTCTGTGGAATGAATCATAATAGTTAAATAAAACATGGTGGTTTCTTATTTGATTTATGCAATTAAAATATTGTGATTATCTCTGTTTTTCTGTAAAAGTTGCTGCAATTAATCCCAGTTTGATAAAACTGGGATATTTGAGCTGCATTAATGGAACAAAGGATGGATGCAATAGAACCAAATATCTACAAAGAGTTTGTCTAATAGGATAACCCTAGCAACTTTTAGAGGAGAAGGAGCAAGCCAAAGCATCAAATTATTTTAACAGAAGGAACAATAAAATTGATATAGTGATTGATAATCGAAAAAATGTTTTAGGTTCAAATCATATGGATGAGGGCATGTTTCTAGGGATCTAGTTGATCTCCTTGACATCCAAGAACGTCTTGGTGATTTTGGGACTTGGTGAGGCTGATGTATTTTTTATAAGAACGAATATCTTCATATAGTATATATAAAATATATATATATATATTAAAAAAAAATTGAGATTTCCTAAAAATTTAAAAGGAGATGATTGTCACTACAAATTTACACATTAGATTATTTATAACTTTTTCAAATAAAATTAATAATCTTTAAAATCATTTTAATAGTTGTCCCTTCATAATATCCTTGCCATCCATAAAATTTAGATTTTTTTTGGCTCCTCCAAAAACTACATCCCCATCCCAAAAAGAAGAAATAATTCTTTTAGATAGCCAATACTTTGTTTATATGAGATTCACTTAATAAATTTACTTAATACATTCAACACTTTGTCTATGTGAAACCAATTTATGATTGAAATGGTAAATATTGCATACCCATGCCTTTTTCCCTGGGGTTTTGTGCTCACTTTCATTACAATGACCTTTATGCAAACAAAGATATAAATGTGTCATGTTATCAACTAGGAGTGGGCACACAATTTGAGCCTTCTCTATTCTTATCCATAATCATTCCTAAGGACAAGACTTGATCCGCAAGTTTACCTCTTTTTGTCCCTAAATTAGATTTGTAGCCACATAAGTGATATCAATCACTTTTGTACTCACAAAAATGATTTCTTTGCTTTTGAAATTTAAGTCTTAATTTGAGGTCAACCTGACCTATCCTTGTAACCATTGTGTTGTGATTAAAGGTGCAAAATCATTTCATTTGTGACCTTTTGTATTGCCTTTAAAGCACTGAAGATCTTCATCACATGCAAACTAGCAATCAACATAACAAGTTTTTGAGTCTTGGTTGAGAATATTAAGATGAACTAAAAGTGATAATTAAAAATTTAGTAGAGATCAAATTCACACATCCAATTAAATTCATAAGTGTGTGGTATTGAATCTAGCCATGCAAATGACCGAGGGTGACAAACAAAATATTCATTATTTCCAAAGCATTCATTTTATCATCACTAAAAATTTAACACCATTGATTAATCAATATTTGACATTCATCATATTTTCCAACTAGGGGCATTTATTTAGAATATGTATTTACATCAACTAATTTCTAGATCAAATTTCATAGCTCATTTATCTTGTGTAGGTTCTGGTTCATTGTTAAATATTGATTTACCCTATATTTAAATAAGGAGGTAATTAATTTCTTTATATTTTTTATCAACTTGCCTTTTGAAACCCTCTAGTTTTTCACCTTCTTTTTGTTTTTAATTTTCAGCTCACTTTTTAAATGGTTATATCTTTGATTTTAGATTAGATTTACCTTAGGATTTGGGTTGTCAATATTTATTTCCTTCTTTACCACCCAAACAACCCTATGCATTATTTATTGTTACTATACATTTCTCATAGATGCCTTTTCCCACATCCTATCCAAGCTCACTTCCTATGTCACCAAACTTTATGATGATACATATTTTAAGGCCTATTATTGTGACTTGAAAACTAATTTCACCCCATATTCATTTGATATGTCAAGTGATCTTGATTGCTTTGATGTTGTCTTGATTGCTTTGATGTTGTGTGTAGTAAGCACATCCCTTCTCTTTCTCATTATAGCTTTAATTTTACATCCATAGACTCTCCCCACCTCTTGATTGCTTCATGAGTGTTAACTAGAGATAATACACAATGGTTTCAAATATATGATTATAAGGTTGTTCACTTAGCCACTTAATTTCAACCTAATTTAAGATATTGAAGTTAAATTAGATCTTTCTATTACTCTTGGCCATGGCAATCAAGATTAACTCTACTAGTAAGTTCTTATATTTGATTCTAATCTCACTTAATAATTCATAGTGCTTATTTTGACTTTAGTGTTTATTACACACAAACTAAGCTATCAATATTCCAATACTTTTAAAATCTTTATAAGATTCATCTAATTGATAAAAATCAATGACATTATGTTATTAAATAACTCTAACTAATGTATTAGAGTTTCGCTTAGGTGGTCATGAATTTAATTCATCAACTTAAGTACAAAGTGCTAAAATGATGAATGTTGTTTAATCTATCTCTATAGAATCCCTTCTTCTAATAGCTCCCCTACGTATCTATCTCCACAAAATCAAGATCTATATACTTCCTATATTTTAGTCTTCTAGACCATAATTTTAAATAAAGGTTTTAATTTTCCGTTCATGATTCATAAAATCTAAGTATTTAAGATTAATCACTTGACACTTAATCTTGTCATAATCATTTCTACATAACTTAAAATTCTATTGTTTTTATAAAAATAATTATCCTTATAAACTCCACCCATTTTGACGTAGCACAAATAATTCTTATACAATGTATAAGAAATTATCTTACACATAACAAGAGATTTTCCAATATATAAAAAAGAATGATAGCCTGACCTACCCTACATGACTCTACTGCCTCTATATAATTACTTTGATCTCTACATCAATTAAAATCTCTATGATTCTTATTCTTTCTACATGGAACTATCTATTATTCCTCATATTTCTTCAATATCACATATTTTACATTGCTCTCTACCAATTTTTCCCACTACATTGTCTCCTTGTTCTTGCCTTCACATTAATTTAACATATTTTCTATTCTCTGAAACATGTTACTCTACTGTTTTCTTTTTCTAACTTTTGATATCTGCACATGTCATATACATATCCTCCATTATGTCACTTTCTCAAACATCACCCTTATATTTTATATTTTCCAATACTCCATTGTGAACCTTGCATCAGCTCAGTGGACTTAATGTTTCACAGTTGTGGACAAGGCTTCCATGTCAGTTCACATCCACATAGGAAACTCCCTCATGACTTAGAATTAAGAGATTTGTGTACTAAACTACCTATTTAACTACAACTGAGAAGACTACTAAATTGGTATTTCCAATCATTTATGACCCATAGTCATAGTTAAATTGCTATTTCCAATCATTTATGACCAGTAGTCATAGTCTTCCTATAGTATAAAATTATAAATACACTATTTTTGAAATGATGTGAAGGCTGGTCTCCATTAGTGGGTTGAAATGTCCATCTCCTCCTCCATTTTTATACTCCCACAATGCAGTTGCAGTCAAGTTTTAAATTTCATTTCAAACTCACGGCCAATGCCATGAAAACCAGTCTTTGAAGTCTCTAGAGGAGGTTGCCATGAAGTCATAAATCTCATTATGCCCATCATGAAAGATATCTAGAATATACACAATAAGTTTCACGTTGTTTGAAGAGTATATGGATAACTTTTTTACTATGAATTTTTGCTTTATGTGGAAATGTGTCATAGAAAGTTGAGTGACAACTAACAACTTATAAGTCAGATCACTTTACAGTACATGAGACTTGAAGGACTCCCTCCATGAGAAGAGCAGTATAAGAAAGACTCTGGAAGAGCTTCGAGATTTTAAAACTGCAGAGAATCCTTTTTCTGACACTCAGATGCCAAACATGGGATCATGGGCAAATGGAAAAAATACATGGACAAGAATAAAATCCAAACAATATATTAGGGTTCCTATGAACCATCCTAGGGATGACTATCATTTTGACTATCATCTTCCTTATTTAAGAGGTATAGGGATTCCATTGAAAGAAAGTACTACCAAAATTTAAAGATATTTTTTGAGATTTTGTGTTAAAAAGTAGTGTATAAGTGTAATTTTTTTATGTTTAAGAGATCATTATCAAAATACATGGACAAGAATAAAATCCAAACGATATATTAGGGTTCCTATGAACCGTCCTAGGGATGACTTATCATTTTGACTATCATCTACCTTATTTAAGAGGTATAGGGATTCCATTGAAAGAAAGTACTACCAAGATTTAAAGAGATTTTTTGAGAATTTGTGTTGAAGGTAGTGTATAAGTGTAATTTTTTTTTATGTTTAAGAGATCATTATCTCTAAAGTAAGAGATGACACATAATTTATATATTGTTCTTTTTCCTGATTTTTTTTTACTGTTTTGGTGTTTTTATGAAGATAATTCAATTGAGACACTCCAATTAATATTTCATTCTATTGTGACTTCACTTCGCTATATAATTTGTGCTTCTATCTATATTGTTTCTCATGTGTCAAGTTTATCTATGTGACCAAGCATCAAAGTCACTTGGCTCAATATCATAAATCCTTTGTTAAACTTGTGTGCTTTATTTCTATTTTGATAGTGACTTATTATTATTAGTAATTCATCACTTTCCAACACTATTTTGAAAAGTTCAATGATTAAATAAGCAAGTATTCAATAAGTCTAGTTCAGATCCAAAAAAAAATTGATCTCCAATTTTTGGTACATCTAATATTTGTAGATAGCATGATCAACCAAAAATTTAATTTATAACAAATTAAACTAAACCAAAGATGCATTCCTTTGTGGAAGACATAAAAGATAATCATTTGAGCCTTATAAATCAACTTTTTTCTTGTTTTGATGCATGTATTACTACATAAAAGAAAGATCAATTAGTGACTCTCTCATGTATTATATGAATTGAAAAGCCATATTAGTTATGAGAGAAACTCCATTATAATGGTTAGACAAATAATAGTAAAGAGTGCAATTTCATTCACAAGGCTCTAATTATCTTATAGAACCATCCATGTACCAAGAGGAGCAACTCTTATTAATAATTTATATGGTGCTTCAAAAGTCGTATGATATTCTTTATAAGGTATTGCGATAGTCTTTAGGTTTTGGGTCCTTTTGAATGTGATGGCAAGATCAAATTTGACCCAAAATGCTTCAAAATTATAACTACCTTCTGGATCTAGAAACCACTTACCAGCTTCAAACTCATATTTTTTTCCTTACATTTTTAATTTAGATAAATAAAAAGGATAAATTAAATTTCTTGGACACCCTAAACTCAATAGTATGCTCAGATTTCCACCAACCTACTCCAATATGAACCTAGAATACAAATACATGAAGAAAACCCCCCTAAAATCTAGAATTTCTATCAAGTTTTATTGGTTCTTTATGTTATCATATGATGCAATAGATTAGTATGTGCAAATTTTCAAGATTCACAAGATTTGCACCTTATATCTCTCAATAAGGACTAACAAGAAGCAATCCCACAAGCTTTGATACTACGTAAGAGTTGGTATAGAATTCTTTATAACATGCAATATTTGGAATAAGATATAGCCACCCAAGATCTAGGAGTTTTAATGAAAGCACAAAAGAGATCAAATATGAGATACTAGTGTTACTCTATCAAAGGATGCAAATATGATATAATGATGGACTAAAATTATGGTGAGAATCTATTGGTTATGTAGGCCAAGGTGAGACATATGATTACATAAGATCATCACATATTTCTTAATCTTATGATTTGAGATATAAAGTGATAAGTATCTTATATATACCCTAAGTAAACTTAAGTAATTAGAGTTAATAGGACCTAGATGATGAACCAATTTGATAAAACACCCTATTCACACCAGAAATTGCATTTCCCCCATGATAATTACATCTTTTCCTTAATAAGAGAAGTCTACCCTTTAGCCAATCATATATA
>VDFB02047230.1:461414003-461491395 GCA_007258455.2 Sequoia sempervirens
ATATCTGCACATGCCATTTACATATCCTCCATTATGTCACTTTCTCAATCATCACCCTTATATTTTATATTTTCCAATACTCCATTGTCAACCTTACATCAGCTCAGTGGACTCCAGGTTTCCCAGTTATGGAGAAGGGTAGCATGCCAGTTCACATCCACATAGGAAACTCCCTCATGACTTAGAATTAAGAGATTTTTGTACTAAATTACCTGTTTAACTACAACTGAGAAGACTACTAAATTGGTATTTCCAATCATTTATGACCCATAGTCATAGTTAAATTGCTATTTCCAATCATTTATGACCCATAGTCATAGTTAAATTGCTATTTCCAATCATTTATGACCAGTAGTCATAGTCTTCCTATAGTATAAATACACTATTTTTGAAATGATGTGAAGGTTGGTCTCCATTAGTGGGTTGAAACGTCCATCTCCTCCTCCATTTTTATACTCCCACAATGCAGTTGCAGTCAAGTTTTAAATTTCATTTCAAACTCATGGCCAATGCCATTAAAATCAGTCTTTGAAGTCCCTAGAGGAGGTTGCCATGAAGTCATAAATCTCATTATGCCCATCATGAAAGATATCTAGAATACACAATAAGTTTCACGTTGTTTGAAGAGTATATGGATAACTTTACTAAGTGAATTTTGCTCTCTTTATGTGGAAATGTGTCATAGAAATTTGAGTGACAACCAACAACTTATAAGTCAGATCACTTTACAGTACATGAGACCTGAAGGACTCCCTCCATGAGAAGAGCAGTATAAGTAGACTCTGGAAGAGCTTTGAGATTTTAAACCGCAGAGAATCCTTTCTCGACACTCAGATTTCAACATGGATCATGGGCAAATGAAAAATACATGGATATCAAGAATGTAAAATCCAAAACAATATATTAGGGTTCCCATGAACCTATCCTAGGATTTAGACTATCACCTTTGACCATCATCTTGCATTTCTAAGAGGCAAGGCTAGGATTCCACTGGTTAAAAGTACTGCCACTCAAAAATTTAAAGATATTTTTGAGATTTGTGTTAAAAGTAGTGTATAAGTGTAATTTTTTATGTTTAAGAGATCACATCAAAAAATACATGGACAAGAATAAAATCCAAACGATATATTAGGGTTCCTATGAACCGTCCTAGTGATAACTATCATTGTGACTATCATCTACCTTATTTAAGAGGTATAGGGATTCCATTGAAAGAAAGTACTACCAAGATTTAAAGATATTTTTTGAGAATTTGTGTTAAAGGTAGTGTATAAGTGTAATTTTTTTTTATGTTTAAGAGATCATTATCTCTAAAGTAAGAGATGACATATAATTTATATATTGTTCTATTTTCTGATTTTTTTTACTGTTTTGGTGTTTTAATGAAGATAATTCAATTGAGACACTCCAAATAATATTTCATTGTATTGTGACTTCACTTCGCTAATAATTTCCAGGGCAAGGCTTCTATCTATATTGTTTCTCATGTGTCAAGTTTACCTATGTGACCAAGCATCAAAGTCACTTGGCTCAATATCATAAATCCTTTGTTAAACTTGTGTGCTTTATTTCTATTTTGATAGTGACTTATTATTATTAGTAATTCATCACTTTCCAACACTATTTTGAAAGTTCAATGATTCAATAAGCAAGTATTCAACAAGTCTAGTTCAGACCCAAAAAAAAATTGATCTCCAATTTTTGGTACATCGAATATTTATAGATAGCATGATCAACCAAAAATTTAATTTATAACAAATTAAACTAAACCAAAGATGCATTCCTTTGTGGAAGACATAAAAGATAATCATTTGAGCCTTATAAATCAACTTTTTTCTTGTTTTGATGCATGCATTACTACATAAAAGAAAGATCAATTAGTGACTTTCTCATGTATTATATGAATTGAAAAGCCATATTAGTTATGAGAGAAACTCCATTATAATGGTTAGACAAATAATAGTAAAGAGTGCAATTTCATTCACAATGCTCTAATTATCTTATAGAACCATCCATGCACCAAGAGGAGCAACTCTTATTAATAATTTATATGGTGTTTCAAAAGTCATATGATATTCTTTATAAGGTATTATGATAGTCTTTAGGTTTTGGGTCCTTCTGAATGTGATGGCAGGATCAAATTTGACCCAAAATGTTTCAAAATTATAACTACCTTTTGGATCTAGAAACCACTTGCCAACTTCAAACTCTTATATTTTTTTCCTTACATTTTTAATTTATATAAATAAAAAGGATAAATTAAATTTCTTGGACACCCTAAACTCAATAGTACGCTCAGAATTGCACCAACCTACTCCAATATGAACCTAGAATACAAATGCATGAAGAAAAACCCCCTAAAATCTAGAATTTCTATCAAGTTTTATTGGTTCTTTATGTTATCATATGATGCAATAGATGAGTATGTGCAAATTTTCAAGATTCACAAGATTTGCACCTTATATCTCTCAATAAGGACTAACAAGAAGCAATCCCACAAGCTCTGATACTATGTAAGAGTTGGTATAGAATTCTTTATAACATGCAATATTTGGATGAAGATATAGCCACCCAAGATCTAGGAGTTTTAATGAAAGCACAAAAGAGATCAAATATGAGATACTAGTGTTACTCTATCAAAGGATGCAAATATGATATAATGATGGATTAAAATTATGATGAGAATCCATTCATTATGTAGACCAAGGTGAGACATATGATTACATAAGATCATCACATATTTCTTAATCTTACGACTTGAGACAGAAAGTGATAAGTATCTTATATATACACTAAGTAAACTTAAGTAATTAGTGTTAATAGGACCTAGATGATGAACCAATTCAATAAAACACCCTATTCACATTAGAAATTATATTTTCCTTATGATAATTACATTTGTTCCTTAATAAGAGAAGTCTACCCTTTAGCCAATCATTATAAGAGTGGTGTGTATTTTGGAACGATGCTGGAAAAGATGTAAGAAGGATTGATTTGTTGCACTTGGACAATGAAGGAGTTCACTGTACATTTATGTCAACCCGAAAGACTAATTTTGTCACTCAACTCCATCATTGTGAGTCGATGTTCACAATCTTTCTACCCTGGGTGTCTAATGCAGGAGCGTCCTGGGCGAAGAGCAATCTTCCATCATCATTCTATGTTTGTTGTTTCAAATAAGGGATGATCATGTTTTATCGGCGGGACCTTGACATATCAGTGTGACTTCCCTACAAGTCTCAATGATATACTGATGACATCAGTGAGTGAGCAGTGTGTGGAGTTACATCGACGAAAGATTTACTTATCGGCAGGACAACATTCAATGTCCCAACGATGGGCCGATATCCCTTGTGAGGGCAGTATGTATATCATCAACAGGAGTGAGCTACATCGGTGGGTTGTTCCTTCAGGTCATAGTGATATACTGATGGTGTTGGTAGCAGTAGTAGATGGAGTTCATCGGCGTTAGGTTCTTTCATCGGCAGGATGACATTCTTTGTCCCACTGATGAAACGATAGAGTTATATCGGCGAGATGTCTTCTTTGTCCCTCCCGTGGGGCGATAAAACATATCAAGGTGACATCGTTGTGACAAGGATGTATCAATGGGACTTTGGGATGAGTCTCAGCGATGGGTCGATGGATGGAGTGCAAGTCGAGAGATCGGGGAGTTAGGGAATTTCACAACCCCTCGACTTAGTTATGAAACTCGGTGAATCTGTGATAGACCAATGGTAGTGATTGGTGGAAGGGAAAAGGAGGATGAGCGATGGTCAAGCGAACTAGAGGGTGACACGTGGAAAAATGATAGTCGTTGATTGGACATCTTTGTTGTGAATCAACATTAGGCTATTGGTCAGATGAATTTCAAGGCTTGTTCTTGATGGTCATTGGAGGAAGAACGATACTATGGAAGTGATAACCCTTATGAGGTTGGGCCAACATGTAGGGAAGGAATGCTATATAGTGAGATAGCATGAGAGGAAGAAAACAGGGGTGGAGTAGTCTAAGGGTGATGGTGAATAGAGAACAAAGGCTGAAGTTCCAGCATCTGGGAAACTCAGATTTTCTTGTCACCAGATGCATGTGAGAAGCCCATAAGACGACATGCAGTTTACAATCTTTTCTAGTAATAAAAGGAAATATTTGTTCTCTTCTTTCATTTTTTTGTTCTCTGTGTGTGTATGTAGTGAGAAATTATGTAGGGAAAGGGGAGGATCCTTCATCAAGTGGTATCAGAGGGAGAAGTACTGAGAGTGGAGAGTATCGACCAGGACCTACAGGTGTGGAAGTGTGAACAGATTGCCGATGAGGAGGTAGTTCGCACTAAGAGGGAAGTATGTGAAGCGGTAGTGAAGAAGCTCATGAGAGCTATTGCAAGTGTGTGAAGAATCCTAGCAGCGAGAGAAGGAGCTTGAAGCCACGACAAAATGTGTTTGTAGAGTGAGTGATTGCAGCAGGAAAAATGGGTTGGGTCATGAAGAGACCCATGCATATACTATTTTTGGAGCAGTAATGGGATAAAGTGGAGGATGAGATGATTGAAAATATGGGATACATAGTTGGTGAAGAAATAGGAAAGAACGAGGTGAGGCTCAAGGAATTATGTGAAGCATTGAAGAAGATGGTTTGAGGAAGAGTGGAAAAGAGTGTAGGAAAGAGCGAGAGAAAAGTGGTAAAGAGGAATGAGAAGAAGAAAGAAGAAACCAGCCTGAGATGGAAAGCGGAAGAATTACGAGCAGCCCCTACCGGTGAAGAAGTCGCGGCCATGACTTGCCATGAGGAAGGCATGAAGAGAGAAGAATAAAAGACAAAGGTAAGCAGCCAAGAGGTTGTCGTGGATGCTGAAGAGGATTTGTTGGCCGGTTTGCTAACGATTAAAGATGAGTGGGTGATGAAGCTTGATGTTGTAGCGAAGAAAGAAGAGCGAGAAATTGTAGATGACATGGAGATGAAAGATGTTGCAGTAAAGTTTGGTGTTGCAACTACGAGAAAAGTTGAGGTAAATCAGATTTGTGAAGTTATTTCATTTTCAGATGTGGTAGTAGATGAGAGGAATAAAGAGCAAGAGCATGTAGTAGATGTGTGTGGTTGTGTGTAGAGTTGGTTGAGGATGTTGCAGGGTATTGGTGGAGGTGGACGGTTAGAGGTGGGTTTGAACCCATAGAGGAGGAGAGGAGTGTGAAAAAAATTTGGTGGGGGAGGTCGGGCTTTGGTAGACATGAGTCCATGAGGGGAAAGAAGAATAGGGTGAAGAGTTGTTGGAGGATGGTGGTGTGTATTTTGGAAGGATACTAGAAAAGACAAAAGAAGGATTGATTTGCTGCACTTGGACAGTGAAGGAGTTCACTGTAGGTTTATGTCAACCCGAAAGAGTGATTTTGTCACTCAAATCCATCATTGTGAGTCGATGTTCACAATCTTTCTACCCTGGGTGTTTGATGTAGGAGCATCCTGGGCAAAGAGAAATCTTGCATCATAATTCTATGTTTGTTATTTCGAATAAGGGATGATCATGTTTTATTGGCGGGACCTTGACATATCAGTGTGACTTCACTACAAGTCTCAACAATATACCGATGGCATTAGTGAGTGAGCAGTGCGTGGAGTTACATCAATGAAAGATTTACTTATCGGTAGGACAACATTCAATGTCCCAGCGATGGGCTGATATCCCTTGTGAGGGTGGTATGTATATCATCAGTAGGAGTGAGCTACATCAGTGGGTTGTTCCTTCAGGTTGTAGCGATATACCGATTGTGTTGGTGGCAGTAGTAGATGGATTTCATCGGCGTTAGGTTCTCTCATCGGCAGGATGACATTCTTTGTCCCACCAATGAAACAATGGAGTTATATCAGCGAGACGTCTTCTTTGTCCCTCCGGTGGGGCGGTAAAACATATCAAGGTGACATCATTGTGACAAGGATGTATCAATGGGACTTTGGGATGAGTCTCAGCGATGGGCCGATGGATTGAGTGCAAGTCGGGAGATCGGGGAGTTAGGGAATTTCACAACCCCTCGACTTGGTTATGAAACTCGGGGAATCTGTGATAGACCGATGGTAGTGATTGGTGGAAGGGAAAAGGAGGATGAGCGATGGTCGATCGAACTAGAGGGTGACACATGGAAAAATGATAGTCGTTGATTAGACATATTTATTTTGAATCAACGTTAGGCTATTGGTCAAACAAATTTCAAGGCTTGTGCTCGATGGTCATTGGAGGAAGAACGATATTACGACAGTGATAACCCTTATGAGGTTGGGCCGACATGCAGGGAAGGAATGCTATATAGTGACATAGCCTAAGAGGAAGAAATAGGGGTGGAGTAGTCTAAGGGTGATGGTGAATAGAGAACAAAGGTTGAAGTTCGAGCATCTGGGAAACTCAGATCTTCCTGTCACCAAATGCATGTGAGAAGCCCATAAGACGACATGTAGTTTACAATCTTTTCTAGTAATAAAAGGAAATACTTGTTCTCTTCTTGCATTTGGTTGTTCTCTCTATGTGTATGTAGTGAGATTATCTAGGGAAAGGGGAGGATCCTTCATCAAGTGGTATTAGAGCAAGAAGTCCTGAGAGTGGAGAGTATTGACTAGGACCTATGGGTGTGGAAGTGTGAACAAATTACCGATGAGGAGGAAATTCACACCGAGAGGGAAGTATGTGAAGCGGTAGTGAAGAAGCTCATGAGAGCTATTGTAGGTGTGTGAGGAATCCTGGCAGTGAGAGAGGGAGCTTGAAGCTGCGACAGAATGTGTTTGCAAAGTGAGTGATTGCAGTAGGAAAAATGGGTTGGGTCGTGAAGAGACCCATGCAGATACTATTTTTGGAGCAGTAATGGGATAAAGTGGAGGATGAGATGATTGAAAAGATGGGATCCATAGTTGGTGAAGAAATAGGAAAGAATGAGGTGAGGCTCAAGGAATTATGTGAAGCATTAAAGAAGATGGTTTGAGAAAGAGTGGAAAAGAGTGTAGGAAAGAGTGAGAGGAAAGTGGTAAAGAGGAATGAGAAGAAGAAAGAAGAAAGCAGCCTGAGATGGAAAGAGCAAGAAGTATGAGCAGCCCCTACCGATGAAGAAGTTGCAGCCATGACATGCCATGAGGAAGGCATGAAGAGAGAAGAAGAAAAGATGAAGGTAAGCAATGAAGAGGTTGTCGTGGATGGTGAAGAGGATTTTTTGGTTGGTTTGCTAACGATTAAAGATGAGTGGGTGATGAAGCTTGATGTTGTAGCGAAGAAAGAAGAGCGAGAAATTGTAGCTGACACGAAGATGAAAGATGTTGCAGTAAAGTTCGATGTTGCAGCTGCGAGTGAAGTTGAGGTAAATCAGATTTGTGAAGTTATTTCATTTTCAGATGTGGTAGTAGATGATGAGAGGAATAAAGAGCAAGAGCATGTAGTAGATGTGTGTGGTTGTGTGTAGAGTTGGTTGAGGATGTTGTAGGGCATTGGTGGAGGTGGACAGTTAGAGGTGGGTTTGAACCCACAGAGGAGGAGAGGAGTGTGAAAAAAATTTGGCAGGGGAGGAGGTCAGGCTTTGGTAGACATGAGTCCACGAGGGGAAAGAAGAAGAGGGTGAAGAGTTTTTGGAGGACGGTGGTGTGTATTTTGGAACGATGCTAGAAAAGACAAAAGAAGGATTGATTTTCTGCACTTGGGTAGTGAAGGAGTTTGTTGCAGGTTGATGTCAACTTGAAAGAGTGATTTTGTCACTCAACTCCATCCTTGTGAGCCTATTCTCACAATCTTTCTACCTCGGGTGTTTGATGCAGGAGCATCCTGGGTGAAGAGCAATCTTGCATCATCATTCTATGTTTTTTGTTTCAAATAAGGGTTGATCATGTTCTATCAACGGGACCTTGACATATCGGTATGACTTCCCTACAAGCCTCAACAATATACTGATGACATCAGTGAGTGAGCAGTGCATGGAGTTACATCAGCAGAAGATTTACTTATTGACAGTACAACATTTGGTGTCCCAGCGATGGGTCGATATCCCTTGTGAGGGCGGTATGTATATCATCGATAGGAGTGAGCTTCATCGGCGGGATTTTCCTTCAGGTCCCAGTGACATACCGATGGTGTTGGTGGCAGTAGTAGATGGAGTTCATCGACGTGAGGTTCTCTCATCGACAGGATGACATTGTTTGTCCTACCGGCGGAACGATGGAGTTATATCGACGGGACGTCATTCTTTGTCCCTCTAATGGGGCAATAAAACATATCAAGGTGACATCATTGTGACAAGGATGTATCGATGGTAGTTTGGGATGAGTCTTAGCGATGGGCTAATGGATGGAGTGCAAGTCAGGAAATCGGGGAGTTAGGGAATTTCACAACCCTATGACTTGGTTATGAAACTTGGGGAATCCATGATAGACTGACGGTAGTGATCAGTGGAAGGGAAAAGGAGGATGAGAGATGGTTGAGAAAACCAAAGGGTGGCATGTGGCAGAACGATAGTCGTTGATTACACATCTTTGTTGTGAATCAACATTAGGCTATTGGTCAAACGAATTTCAAGGCTTGTGCTTGATGGTCATTGGAGGAAGAACGGTACTACGACAACGATAACCCTTATGAGGTTGGGCTGACATGCAAGGAAGAAATACTATATAGTGAGATAGCCCAAGAGGAAAACATAGGTGGAGTAGCTTGAGGGTGATGGTGAACATAGAACGAACATAGAAGTTCCAATGTATGGGAAACTCAGATCTGGCTGTCACTAGATGCATGTGAGAAGCCCATAAGATGGCATGCAGTTTGTAATCTTTTTCAGTAATAAAAGGAAATATTTCTTCTCTTCTTGCATCTAATTGTTCTCTTTGTGTGTATGTAGGGAGAGGGGAGGACCCTTCATCACAATTAGATTTGTCACACTAAGATTTTTCTACCTAGGATTATTATTATTTCTCAACTCATAATCATACTTAGGTAGTTCATCCTAGTAATCAAATAAACAAAATTCATAATAAATGGTGTTCAATTCACAAAATGTCTTACTATAGAAGAGATGTAATTTTAATATTAATCCCTCTAATGCTCCCTCACACTAGGTTATGATTCCAACTTTTTGTATTATTAAATTTACTTGAAACGTACCATATCAAAGAGGTTAATAATGAAAATTTCTAGATTAGAATCCCCTAATTCCTCTGTTTATATTAGATAAATTTGAAATTAATTAACAATTTAAGTAAATTAATCTAATCTATATGCATTCAAAATATTATTTAAATTTACATACGTACTTGCTTAAACATAGAGACCAAGTATAGTTGATATCTTACATGATATTTGTTATCATGACAATGAACTAAGCTTTCATTAATATAATAATGTTACTCATGAGCCTAAATTTGATTGCCAATGTATGGATTCACTTAATCAAGGTTCTTTACTTATTTTATTACATCAAATAATTTATACTAAATTATAAATTATTGAGTGTTAACTAGAAGTAATACATATTGATTGAGTGTTAATTAGAAGTAATATGTATATTGGTTGAAAATATATGATAATCAAGGTTGTTCACTTAACCATTTATTTTCAACCTAAACGAAGTTATTGAAACTACATTAGATCTTGTTATTACTCTTGGCCATACCAATCAAGATTAACTCTATTAGCAAGTTGTCATATTTGACTCAATTTTAAATTCTCTTAGTAAGTCATAGAGTTAATTTTGAGTTTAGTGTTTATTACACACAATTAAGTTGTCAATACTTCAATGCTTTTAGAATCTTCGTCTAAGATTCATCTAATTCATAAAATTTATTTTTTAATGTTATTAAATAACTCCCACTAATGAATTATAGTTCCACCTAGATGATCATAAATTTAATTTATAAATTTAAATACAAAGTACTTAAATGATAAAGGTTGTTTAATCTAACTCCATAGAATTCCTTCTTTCAATAGTTTTCCTATATATCTATCTCCATGGAATCAAGATCTATGTACTTCCTATATTTTAGTTTTCTAGATCATGGTATTCAATAAAGATTTTAGTTTTTGGTTCATGATTCATAATATCTAAATGGATCTAAGGTTAACCACATGACACTTGAAACCCTAAAATGTGATTTGTCTTATCTCAAAATTATTTCTACACGCCCACTTTAAAATTTTATTGTATAAAAATAATTGTCCTTATATACTCAACCTATTTTTCTAAGTACAAATGATTTGGTACAACATATAAGAAACCAAATCTTTTATATGATATAAAAACAATTCCAATATATAAATAAGATTGATAGCAATAGGTCCTCTTTGACAAATAGGATTTAGGGCCTACTTTATTTTACTTTACTGCCTCTATCTCATCACTTGACCTCTACATCAACTAAAATCTTTGTGACTCTTTTTCTTTTTACATGGAACTATCTATTATTTCCCCACTTTTTCTTAATACCACATATTTTACATCACTCTCTACTAATTTTACCCACTAATTATCTCCTTGTTCTTGCCTTAACATTAATTTATGGTATTTTCTGTTGTCTGAAACATGTTACTCTACTGTTTTTTGTTAACTTTTGAAATTTGGACATGCCATATACATATCCTCCATTATGTCTCTTTCTCTATTATCGCTCTCATATTTGATATTTTCCAATACTCCATTGTCAACCTTACGTCAGCTCAGTGGACTTATGTTTCACAGTTGTGGAGAAGGCTTGCATGTCAGTTCAAGAGATTTGTGTACTAATCTAACAACTGAGAAGAGTGATAAATTGGCATTGCCAATCATTGATAATTGCTAAATTGGCATTGCCAATCATTGATAACTGATAGTAATAGTCTTTCTGCAGCATAGATACAATAATTTTGAAATGATGTGAGGGTTGATCTCCATTAGTGGGCAAATGGAAAAATACAAGAACAAGAATAAAATCCTGCAGAAGCATGCGGGGACATCTATGGCGATTACAGATTCAGACAATATTAGGATTCCTCTAGACCGTCTAGAGATGACTATCATTTGGACTCTCAGAAGTGTGGAGTTGGGGTTGAAGGACGGTGATGATTTCCAGCTAGTAATGGAGGACAACAGGAAAAAGTTTCAGAGTTTCAGGTATGAGCTTGACAATGTTTCCAAACAAATTGGCCAATGGGGTGATGGGTAGGGAGGAAGTTTTAGCAGTTATGTATCCTTAATTTGATGGCAAGGGTATTGAATACTAATAGATTTTATTACCCTGTTTGTTTTATTTTATTATTTTTTTAAGCTTTCAATTTGGGGAATTAGGTATTCTTGGTCTACTCTTTTTCTTTCTTTCTTTTTTATTTAGAATGCAGGAATCAAGTAATCTTTCCTATAAACTATAAAATGCAGTGTGTTTGGTAAAAAAAATTCACGTGACAAGTGACATTGGCACGACAGCCCTCCTGTACCATGGGGACCCGGAGAAGACTAACCCCTTGCCTGCAACATGATGCTTTAGCCAATCGAGCTAGGCCCCCCACTCCATTCTCGAGCTATTCTTAAACATCATTTTGATCTATAATTAAAAGTAAAATTTAGCTAATAAAAATAAGACAAATATTTACTAATAAAAATAAGATAATTATTTATTATTGTTTTGTGTAGATGAGGTGTAAAATTGTTATTTTGTATTTGATTATAAAAACCAGATTATGTTTAAATAGAGTTGTATTGATGTAGTGAAAAGATGTTATAAATTTTGAAAAAGTTAAAAGTTAGATTTGTTGCAAGTAGTAACTTTACAAAAGTCTATTGATATGTTTGTCATTATAGCTTGCAAAATTTTAATACATTTATTGCGATTAATTATTTTCATGTATGATAGATTTTATTATTGTCAAATGTTTTATTTGTTTATTTTAAAACGATGGAGTTTGCACATCCATTTCAATTCTCATTTATTTTTGGATTCATTTTGATGGAATGTCTTAATACGATTATATCATGACATGTATCTTTTTGTGTTTATTTAGTTCCTTCACTAATTCTCATCTATCCTCATTTACTCTAATCTTCATGTACTTCCATACATTTGACCTTATCTCAACCCTATTTGTACCTATTCCCACACATTTGCCTTACCATTAGTTCACATTTACTTATGCTTGATCTTGACCCTAGAATTTTGTATCCTTTGTCCCAAGTCAATCCTATGATAGGCATATTCAATCCTACAAACCATGGATCCATACCCATGTTTAAAATTTTAAAATTCATATTTGCTAACTTCCATCTATTTCTACTAACTATTGGAGTCCAGTTGGTGAACATTTGTGTGAATATTTATTATTTCTTAGTATTTTTTTATTAAGAGGGGTAAATGCTTTTGACCCGGAGCTATGAACCGGTGAGGTCACAAATGGGGGATCTCATCACCAATATAAATTCTCAACAATTACACTCCAATGGGATTTGAACCTTAATAGCAAGAATAACAACACAACAACTTAACTATCACACCATGCCACTATTGGCTATTATTTCTTAGTATTCAAATACATTCATTTGTACATTTTTAAGTCATCCAAGCATCATTTATAAATCATAAGAATGACAAAGAGAATAATTATAGTAACACTTTAATTCAAAACACTCAAAGGAATCAATATTTGACATTATAATCATGTAGGACATCCAAATGTGTGTGTTGTCTTCAATATTTATTCATGGTCGTAAAGTTAATCCAATAAAAGTGAGCAACCTAGGAGACAATGGCCCTTACAATTTGTAAAAACCTAAAATTGTTCACATCCTAACCACACCCAAGTTATCCCGTATATATCCTCTTTTAGCTAAATAAAACTAATTATTTATTTAATCAATCCAATCATTTTATCTTTTTCCTCTATATTCCAACCTTAATCAAATAAATGTAATATGTATTTAATTAAGTTCAACCTTCATATCTCATTATTCCAAAAATTAAACAAATACAAACTATTTATTTGATTTCCACTTTTTCCCCTCAAACCATTAGTTGATTAAAATCAATAAGTCAACTAATAAATCCACTTGCACATTCCTAATCCATCCATAAACCAACTCAAAGCTTGTGCATTTTATACATACATGTGGCTCGTACTTCCCACTTCTCCAATAAGTGCACTCATGCAATCTCATACATTCATTCAATCAAAAAATCTTGGCTTAGTAGATAAATTCAAAAATGTAATTTAGTCTTCCAAAAACATCCTTTTTATCCTCACCATCCATCCTTCTTTAGGAAGAACTTCACTATCCAATATATTTGGATAATGGATCTCCTTTTGTGCACCAATTACAAGGTGTCACTTGAAGTTCTCTCATGGCTCCAACCCTCTCAAGCAATCCAATCCATTGATCCTTCCAGTTAATCCTAACTCTTGTTCCATCATCTCAAAAATATACAAATAGAAAGTTATATGGGATATTTTCATATACTTGCATTAGTTTGAGCACCAACATCTTAATATCTCATCATAAATATTGAACACATCCACACTCTTTGTATGCAACAATAGGCCCTTTGGCGAGATACTTATTTTAGATTTTAGTCCCAGGTGTATTACTCTCTTAAGTTGAATAAAAAGTGACAATTAGACATGGATTAAAGGTTTGAATTTTATTATTTGAGTCTTTTGTTCTTGTTTTATGTTTTTTAGTCCATAATTTGACACATTTGATGAGACCCACATCCCAATATAAAATCCTTTTTTGTGTAGTTTGACATTGTAGGCTAGTAGTTTGGCACATATATCTCTATTTTGTTGCATGCATTACATGATTTGATGTATTCATCCAAAAATTGGTGTGTCCATTCATAACCTGGGCACTCAATAATAGAATGATTTTAACATTTTTTCTTGCTCTTTTTTTAGGATTTTGATATATTTTTTATCTATTTACAGTGTAGATTTTTACTTTGATAATCTATTTCTATATTTCAATGGTTTAGTGCATCCATTCCTACCTCAATGTTTTTATAACCTCTGTGGTATTTGAATTCCCTAATTCAATATCTATGATTCCTAGTGATAGCATCCTATTTTTTCATTCTAGGATTAATCTTTATATTGTTCTATTTTTTTTCTAGTTTGCTAAACTACTAATCTACTTTTCCATCATCACTTCTAACTACCCTTTTACAATTTCTATTTTTTGAGAACATTTTTTCTACTATGTAGATCACATAGTTTAGCATGTAGATTTTCATTCATCATCTATGCTCACACATCAATGCACTTGACTCTATTCTACTTTGATGTCTACACCATAAAATAGTGCAGCTATCTCCATGCATCAACACCTCTACAAGTAATGAAATTTATAAACATAGAATTCATATTTTGGCATTTTTGTGTCTCTTTTGATGTTATTTTTGGATCAGTATTTCTATCTTATTGTCAATATATCTATTATATTCCCATAATTTAATCATTTCCTTGGGGTTTGAGCATTTTATTAATTATCTTATACATCCTAACCCTCTATCCTTGTAGCTTACCACTAGATCAAGACCCCTTTGAGAAATTAAAAGCTCATTCATTGTACGCTCATTTGTTAAAGGACCTATCATTTACCACTAAATCTTGCTGCACACCTTTCTTTCTAAGCGAATGAATATTTATGTGTCATTCTTGTGAGGACATCTTAGTGTGTATTCTCTCTTTTCATACTAAACAGTAATTTTGGAGATCAGAAACACCATTTTGTTCAGTTTTATCATTGTTAATATCAAGGGGATTAAGTCATGCATGTTCTACCCTCACATCACAATGTAATATTAGATATATTAAAAGTGATTGGTATTTTTTCCTTTTATAGGCCTACCTTGGATTTCATCACCAAGGGGATGAACCAAACCCTCATGTTTTGGTGGGTTAATTTGGGGGAGAACAAAAAAAAAATTCCCATTCGGGGACATTTGTTGTTCAAAGATAATCCTACAATAAATTTGTACCTTACAAAGTGAAGGGTACAAAGTGAAGGGAGAGATTGGGTTATCATATTGTACTAAGACATTAGTCATAACTCTCATTGTATATAATTTGGCCTCATGTCATCTTTGGGTATAACAAGGACATCCCCTAATCACTTATACAACCTAGATAAGACTTATCAATCACATGTGGTCGTGATGCACCAATAACTAACTATCCCTAAGAAATTACTAACTATCCCTAACAGTTAGTTATTTTTTGGCATGTATTTTTCTGCTACAGAATTTTTTCTCTTGATGTGAAACAAATTACTGGGATCGAAATCTGGGGGCTTGAAAGCCCACATATAAAATCTGGGGGTTAATCAGTGCAACACGGGTCACTTAGTTTGCTAATGATTAAAACACTTATTAGATGTATTCATGGACTTTGGGCAACTGGTCGGTGGGAAGGATATAAAGTATCAATTGGTTCAAGAGTTGTGTTCATTTTAATCAACACAAAATTGACATTGAGTTAGACATCCAACAGCAATGATTTTATTGCATGATATTGTCCAAATTATGGGTTTATAAGAAAAGAAAGATAAATCATAAACCACAATAAATTTGCACATAGTTTTAAAATTGAGGTCGGATAAAAAATTGAAAGTGAAAATTGTGATATATTTGTGATGATGACTTATTAGAATGTAGATTTTATGTTGAGTCGTCTCTTTGATGAATATAACTTCACATCTTTTATTCTCATAGTAAAGAAGATTTCATAGAGAGACGTGATTTTATTTGAATAGGTAGTAGATTTTGACATGGATCTCATAATACATTAGACCCCTAAATACAAAATATTTTTTGGTTTTGATACATTGTTGTAGAGTTTATAAATCTGTCGGTCTCTCAAATAAAATGCTTTGACCCTATGCAAAGCTAATCTCAAACCAAAAGTAGTGAATTTGTGAGTTTATTCTATGAGTAGTGTGGTCTATAGTCAAACACAGAGAATTGATAACTTGGAGTTTGACAATATCTAGAAGAGTTGCTAGTGTGGGCCAAACTAGAATCACCATTGTAGTTGGAAAATTCAATAAGTTACAACTATTGAGAAGGATGGATGATGCCGAAGCATCTGGGTACTTTGGTTATCCGACTCATTTCTACTTTCAATTTTGATTTTAGTGTTTATCAATTTTATTGTGATGTTTAAAAACACTTGATGCTCTTATTTATTTGTCTGCCTGACATTTCCATCTTAAAAGCATTGTAATTGTATGAGTTCTCAAGGCAGAAAAAAGTTAAAGTTTTTGATTATTTAAATCACCATTTAAAAATCGAAGGAAACTCACTAAAAGTGCAGCCCAAATTGGGCGATTAAAATCAGTCAAAATAAAGTTCCCAGGCAGATTTGGAACGCCATATATAAAACAGAAAAGACAAGAAATTAAAAAAAATCTGGAGGATGCGTGGAAAATGAAAGGCCAAGGGAAGTTTGTGCAGCAGCTGAGAGATTTTGGGGACGTCCAAAGTAAGAAGAGAATGCGGTTTGAAGACTCAGAAAAAATAAAGAAGACAAGGCATCGACCCATAGAAAAGAGAGAAAATTTCTGAAGAGATAAAATACAGGAGGAAGGCGTGGCAAACAGGGGAAGAGAGGTATGCTGAAGCTGAAGAACAGCAAAGGCATTGAATGAGTTTTGAATAAAAGTTTTGGCACATGAATTGATTAATATGGGCGCAGCATTTGTGATTTGTGAGTTGCTGAATGTATGTGGTGGAGTCTAAGCACAGATTCCTTGAACAGAGGAAAATATGAGTTTTTGCAGCCAATGTTTGAGACATTGAATTCTGTGGAATGAATCATAATAGCTAAATAAAATATGGTGGTTTCTTATTTGATTTATGCAATTAAAATGATTCTGATTATCTCTATTTTTCTGTAAAAGTTGCTGCAATTAATCCCAATTTGATAAAACTCGGATATTTGAGCTGCATTATTTGGTATTAGAGCAAGGAATAGGTCATGTTGAGAAGGTGAAATGGCAATTAGAGGACGGGGTTGTAGAGGTAGAACACCCAGAGGCATGGAGCCTGGATTGCGGAATTAATAAGAAATTGCACAATGGAGGCAGTTATAGGTCTTACAGCACAAATGGAGGCTATGGAAATGGCATGACATAAGTGATGATAAAGAAGAGCAGGGCTGTTGAAGGTGGAGAGGAAGTGAACCAGCCGGGTTTAGACCCAGGAAAAGAGCGATTCATTAAAGCCATTACAAAAGTAAGTTCCAGGCCACAATTTGATCCTCCAAATTACAAAGGTGGGTTAAATGCCAAAGAGTTGTTTGATTGGATTGGCAAAATGGATAAATATTTGAATACGACAATACTGAAGAAGAGCAGAAGGTGAAATATGCTCGCACCAAGTTGAAGGGGCACACATCCCTGTGGTGGGATCACCTGTAAGAAGATAGGCAGCGAAAGGGAAAGGAAAAAATAAAATCATGGGATCGAATGGTGATGAAGATAAAATCTAAGTTTCTACCAGCAAACTACCAAATTAATTTGTTTAGAAAACTTTAGAATTTAAAGCAAAAGGAGAGCAGTGTTGAGGAGTATACTAAAGAGTTTTACTAG
This sequence comes from Sequoia sempervirens, assembly GCA_007258455.2. Classification (NCBI taxonomy): domain Eukaryota; kingdom Viridiplantae; phylum Streptophyta; class Pinopsida; order Cupressales; family Cupressaceae; genus Sequoia; species Sequoia sempervirens. The sequence continues at coordinate 461,431,559 of VDFB02047230.1, forward strand.
TTAAGCATAAGAGTCGGTCGTGAAGAAGATGACATGGAACAAGTTTCAAGATATTTGAATGGTTTGCGCATCTCTATTCAAGATGAAATCAATATGGTTAATATTCATAACGTGGATGAGGCATATCAATATGCCTTGTAAGCGGAAGAAAAACTCAATAGGAAGCAACAAAATAACTCTCGTGGTAGAGGAAAATTTTCGCGTGGAAGAGGACCATTGAACAGCGGAAGAGGCTTCCAAAACAAACAAGAGGAAGCAAGCTCGTGAAGTGCAAGTATACAAGAAGGAAAGGGAAGAGGAGATTTTCCTAGAGGAAGAGGAGACTACTTTCATTGAAGAGGGTCATTTGGAAGAGGTAGAGGAAGAGGTTTCAACTTCACATGTTTTCAATATGGAGAAGTAGGCCATCGGACATTTGAATGTCTGCAAATCCAACAAGATGTTGGAAAGGAAAAAGAGTCTAAAGTGCATGTCGCACAAGCTGAAAATGAGAAGGAGACCTCAACAAAGCATGTAGCAGACCCCGAAGATGGAGAGTCATTGATGTTGCGAAGAATTTTGTTGAATCCAGAAAAAAGAAACCAGAGCCAATTCAAAGAAGAAATTTGTTTAGAACAAGGTGTAAGGTAAGTGGAAAATATTGCAAAGTTATTGTGGACAGTGGTAGTAGTGATAATATAGTGTTCGAAGAAATGGTGAGCAAGCTAAAATTGAAGAGAAACAAACATCCCAACCCATATAAAGTTTTATGGTTACAAAAAGAGCATCAATTGTTGGTGAATGAACAATGTATGGTTAATTTTCAGATTGGGAACTACAAAGATGAAGTCATGTGTGATATAATGCCAATGGATGCTTGCCATATTCTTTTGGGCAGACCATGGCAATTTGATAGACAAGATGTTCATGATGGGAAAATGAATACATACACAATTAAAAAAGGTGGAGAAGAGTATATATTGACTTGCTTGAAGAATAGAGAAGGAGAAGATGAAGACAAATCAAAGGTATGCTTGGTTTCCGAAAAAAATTTTTTGAAAGAATTCAAAAAGGAGAAAGCATGTTTTGCAATAATTCCCCAATTTGCAGCAGTTGGGACAACAAACAAAGAAAGTGAAATACCCATTGAAGTTCAAGAAATTTTGAAAGACTATGTTGATATATTAATGAAGGAGTTACCTGATGGATTGCCACCCATGAGGAGCATTAGTCATTGCACAGATTAGATTCTCAGTGCAAGTTTACCAAACAAGACACCATATAGAATGTCACCAAAAAAAAATGAAGAGATAAATAGGCAAGTGCAAGAGTTGTTGGATAAGTGGCTGATTAGAGAGAGTTTGAGTCCGTGTGCAGTTCCAGCAGTGTTAGCACCATAGAAAGATAGGGATTGGTGAATGTGTATGAATTCAAAAGAAATAAACAAAATAACCATCAAATACCGGTTCCCATTACCGAGAATGGATGATATGATGGATTGCTTGAGTGGAGCCAAATATTTTACAAAGATTGATTTGAAAAGTGGTTACCATCAAATAAGAATAAGAGAGGGAGATGAATGGAAGACCACTTTCAAAACCAAAGATGGATTGTATGAATGGTTGGTAATGTCGTTTGGATTAACAAATGCTCCCAACACTTTCATGAGATTGATGAACGAAGTTTTGAAGCCATATCTTGGTACTTTGTAATTGTGTATTTGGATGATATTCTGATTTTTAGTAAGACAAAGGAAGAGCACTTGCAACATGTTAGAGTTGTTTTACAAAGGATGAAAGAAGAAACGTTAATGGTGAATTTGAAAAAGTGTAGTTTCATGAAAGAGGAATCGGTATATTTGGGTTTTGTGATTTCCAGCAGTGGTCTGAAAATGGATCCGAAAGAAGTGAAAACAATTGTTGAGTGGCCTTCACTAAAGAGTATGTTTGAAGCAAGAAGCTTCTATGGATTGGCAAGTTTTTATAGAAAGTTTATTAGAAATTTCAATGAGATATGTGCACCAATTACGAAAACAATGAAAGGTAATAGAAAAGAATTTGTTTGGACAGCTGCAGCAGAGAGGAGTTTTAATATTTTGAAGGAAAGAGTGACAGAGCAGCTCGTGTTAGCACTTCCAGATTTTGGAAAAGTCTTCCAAGTTGATTGTGATGCAAGTGGGACATTGATAGGGAGAGTTCTAAGTCAAGAGGGCAAACCAATAGCTTACTTTAGCAAGAAGTTAAATGAGGCAAAAAGAAAATACTTCGTGTATGAGCAAGAATTTTATGCAATTGTATAGGTACTCAAAAAGTAAAAACATTATTTGCTACCAAAGGAGTTTGTATTATACACCGATCATCATGCATTGCAATTCATTAACAGCCAAGGTAAGCTGAGTCAAAAGCATGTTAAGTGGGTTGAATTTCTTCAAATTTATTCATTTGTTTTAAAACAAAGAAGTGGCAAATCAAATAAAGTTGTTGATGCATTGAATAGAAGGTGCTTATTGTTGAATGAAATGAGAGTAAGTGTTGTTGGTTTTGATTCAATGGGAGAGTTGTATGAAGAAGATGTTGATTTTAAAGAAGCTTGGGCATCGTGTAAGAATCCAATGGGAATGGATAGTTCTCCATGGCTGGAGTATTTTATTCAAGAAAATTGTTTAAAGGGAAAAGATTGTGCATACCTCAAGGTTCTATGAGGGAAAATTTGTTGAAAGAGAAACATAACGGAGGTTTGGGTGGACATTTTGGAGTGGACAAGACATTAGCACAGGTGAATGAAAGTTATTATTGGCTCGGAATGAGTGCAGATGTAAAAAGAATGGTGCAAAGTTGCAGAGTATGTCAATATGCGAAAGGAGTGAGACAAAACATCAGATTGCACCATTCATTCCCAATACTGAAGAGACCATGGGAATGCATTAACATGGATTTCATTTTGGATTTTCCGCGAACACAAACAGGTAATGACTCAATTTTTGTTGTAGTGGATAGATTTTCAAAAAGGCTCATTTTATACCATGTAAGAAGTGTAGTGATGCTTCCCACATAGCAAATTTGTTTTTCAAAGAAATAGTTTGGTTACATGGATTGCTAAAAAGTATTATTTCAGACCGAGACACAAAGTTTGTTGGTCATTTTTAGCGTACTTTGTAAAAGAGAATGAGAACACAATTGGGTTTTAGCTCAGCCTACCATCCTCAAACGGATGGCCAAACTGAAGTTGTAAATCAAAGCTTGGGTAATTTGTTGAGATGTTTGGTTGGGGATAAACCAAGTCAATGGGATTTGACATTGGCACAAGCTGAGTTTGTTTATAATAATTCAATTAATCGAAGTGCCAGAAAGAGTCCATTTCAAATTATGTATAGGTACAGTCCAAAAGGTATTGATGAATTGAGAGATAGTGCATATTTGAGTACGAAGAGTGTTGTAGCAAAGGATTTTGTCGAGTACATACATGATTTGCATAAAGAGGTGAAAAAGAAGTTGGAGAAGAGCATTAATAAATACAAAGAGTATGCTGATATACATCGAAGAGCGCAAGAGCTCCAAATTGGTGAGCTGGTAATGGCACATTTGAGGAAGGAGAGGTTCCCACAGGGAACATAAAATAAATTAAAATGGAAGAAATTTGGTCCGTGCAAGGTTTTGCAGAAGTTTTCATCAAATGCATATGAAATTGAGCTTCCAATTGGCGTTGATATCTCTCCAATATTTAATGTTGTTGATTTATACAAATATCATGAAAGTGAATCTAGTGGATAGCAATCTTCAGATTTGTCGGATGTGCAAGGCTAGATGCAACAACTGCCGGAGGAGTGTGAAAAGATTGATCAAATCATTGACTCACGGATTGCTAAACGCGCAAGAAATAAAGAGTATTGGGAATATTTGGTACGCTGGAAAAATCGGGCAGCTGATGAAGCTTCATGAGTCAACACTTCAGAATTGGAGAAATTTGGAATTCCAATTCCAGACTTGTCCAAATGTTCATGAGCTTTACACTCATGGAACATTTTCATACCCGGTGTGTTTGATGCCAGAGCATCCGGGCACTTTGGTTATCCGACTCATTTCTACTTTCAATTTTGATTTTAGTGTTTATCAATTTTATTGTGATGTTTAAAAACACTTAATGCTCTTATTTTTGTCCGCGTGACATTTCCATCTTGAAAGCATTGTAATTGTATGAATTCTCAAGGCAGAGAAAAGTTAAAGTTTTTGATTATTTAAATCACCATTTAAAAATTGAAGGAAACTCACTAAAAGTGCAGCCCCAAATTGGGCGATTAAAATCAGTCAAAATAAAGTTCCCAGGCAGATTTGAAACAACATATATATAGAACAGAGAAGACAAGAAATTAAAAAAAATCTGGAGGATGCGTGGAAAATGAAAGTCCAAGGGAAGTTTGTGCAGCAGCTGAGAGATTTTGGGGGCGTCCAAAGTAAGAAGAGAATGCAGTTTGAAGACTCAGAAAATAAAAAAAGAAGACAAGGCATCGACCCATGGAAAAGAGACAAAATTTCTGCGAAGAAATACAGGAGGAAGGCGTGGCAAACAGGGGAAGAGAGGTATGCTGAAGCTGAAGAACAGCAAAGGCATTGAATGAGTTTTGACTAAAAGTTTTGACACATGAATTGATTAATATGGGCGCAGCATTTGTGAGTTGCTGAATGTATGTGGTGGAGTCTAAGCACAGATTCGCTGAACAGAGGAAAATATGAGTTTTTGCAGCCAATGTTTGAGAATTGAATTCTGTAGAATGAATCATAATAGCTAAATAAAACATGGTGGTTTCTTATTTGATTTATGCAATTAAAATATTGTGATTATATCTGTTTTTCTGTAAAAGTTGCTGCAATTAATCCCAGTTTGATAAAAATTATGATGAATGTTGTTTAATCTATCTCTATAGAATCCCTTCTTTTAATAGCTCCCCTACATATCTATCTCCACAAAATCAAGATCTGTATTCTTCCTATATTTTAGTCTTGTAGACCATAATTTTAAATAAAGGTTTTAATTTTTCGTTCATGATTCATAAAATCTAAGTATTTAAAATTAATCACTTGGCACTTAATCTTGTCATAATCATTTCTACATAACTTAAAATTCTATTGTTTTTATAAAAATAATTATCCTTATAAACTCCACCCATTTTGATGCAGCACAAATAATTCTTATACAATATATAAGAAATTATCTTACACATAACAAGAGATTTTCCAATATATAAAAAAGAATGATAGCCTGACCTACCCTACATGACTCTACTGCCTCTATATAATTACTTTGATCTCTACATCAATTAAAATCTCTATGATTCTTATTCTTTCTACATGGAACTATCTATTATTCCTCATATTTTTTCAATATCAGATATTTTACATTGCTCTCTACTAATTTTTCCCACTACATTGTCTCCTTGTTCTTGCCTTCACATTAATTTAACATATTTTCTATTCTCTGAAACATGTTACTCTACTGTTTTCTTTTTCTAACTTCTGATATCTGCACATGCCATTTACATATCCTCCATTATGTCACTTTCTCAATCATCACCCTTATATTTTATATTTTCCAATACTCCATTGTCAACCTTACATCAGCTCAGTGGACTTAATGTTTCACAGTTGTGGACAAGGCTTGCATGTCAGTTCACATCCACATAGGAAACTCCCTCATGACTTAGAATTAAGAGATTTGTGTACTAAACTACCTGTTTAACTACAACTGAGAAGACTACTAAATTGGTATTTCCAGTCATTTATGACCCATAGTCATAGTTAAATTGCTATTTCCAATCATTTATGACCAGTAGTCATTGTCTTCCTATAGTATATATACACTATTTTTGAAATGATGTGAAAGCTGGTCTCCATTAGTGGGTTGAAACGTCCATCTCCTTCTCCATTTTTATACTCCCACAATGCAGTTGCAGTCAAGTTTTAAATTTCATTTCAAACTCATGGCCAATGCCATGAAAATCAGTCTTTGAAGTCTCTAGAGGAGGTTTCCTTGAAGTCATAAATCTCATTATGCCCATCATGAAAGATATCTAGAATACAGAATAATTTTCACTGTTTGAAGGGTATATGGATAACAACTTTTTGACCATGAATTTTTGCTTTATGTTGGAAATGTGTCATAGAAAGTTGAGTGACAACCAACAACTTATAAGTCAGATCACTTTACAGTACATGAGACCTGAAGGACTCCCTCCATGAGAAGAGCAGTATAAGAAGACTCTGGAAGAGCTTCGAGATTTTAAAAGTGCAGAGAATCCTTTTTCTGACACTCAGATGCCAAACATGGGATCATGGGCAAATGGAAAAAATACATGGACAAGAATAAAATCCAAACGATATATTAGGGTTCCTATGAACCGTCCTAGGGATGACTATCATTTAGACTATCATCTACCTTATTTAAGAGGTATAGGGATTCCATTGAAAGAAAGTACTACCAAGGTTTAAAGAGATTATTTGAGAATTTGTGTTAAAGGTAGTGTATAAGTGTAATTATTTTTTTATGTTTAAGAGATCATTATCTCTCAAGTAAGAGATGACATAATTTATATATTGTTCTTTTTTCTGATTTTTTTTTACTGTTTTGGTGTTTTTATGAAGATAATTCAATTGAGACACTCCAATTAATATTTCATTCTATTGTGACTTCACTTCGCTATATAATTTGTGCTTCTATTTATATTGTTTGTCATGTGTCAAGTTTACCTATGTGACCAAGCTTCAAAGTCACTTGGCTCAATATCATAAATCCTTTGTTAAACTTGTGTGCTTTATTTCTATTTTGATAGTGACTTATTGTTATTAGTAATTCATCACTTTCCAACACTATTTTGAAAAGTTCAATGATTAAATAAGCAAGTATTGAACAAGTCTAGTTCAGACCCAAAAAAAAAAATGATCTCCAATTTTTGGTATCTAATATTTATAGATAGCATGATCAACCAAAAATTTAATTTATAGCAAATTAAACTAAACCAAAGATGCATTCATTTGTGGAAGACATAAAAGATAATCACTCAAGCCTTATAAATCAACTTTTTTTCTTTTTTGATGCATGTATTACTACATAAAAGAAAGATCAATTAGTGACTTTCTCATGTATTATATGAATTGAAAAGCCATATTAGTTATGAGAGAAACTACATTATAATGGTTAGACAAATAATAGTAAAGAGTGCAATTTCATTCACAAGGCTCTAATTATCTTATAGAACCATCCATGCACCAAGAGGAGCAACTCTTACTAATAATTTATATGGTGCTTCAAAAGTCGTGTGATATTCTTTATAAGGTATTATGATAGTCTTTAGGTTTTGGGTCCTTCTGAATGTGATGGCACGAAAAAATTTGGCCCAAAATGCTTTGAAATTATAACTACCTTTTGGATCTAGAAACCACTTGCCAACTTCAAACTCTTATATTTTTTTCCTTACATTTTTTATTTAGATAAATAAAAATGATAAATTAAATTTCTTGGACACCCTAAACTCAATAGTATTCTCAGAATTGCACCAACCTACTCCAATATGAACCTAGAATACAAATACATGAAGAAAAACCCCCTAAAATCTAGATTTTTTATCAAGTTTTATTGGTTCTTTATGTTATCATATGATGCAATAGATGAGTATGTGCAAATTTTCAAGATTCACAAGATTTGCACCTTATATCTCTCAATAAGGACTAACAAGAAGCAATCCCACAAGCTCTAATACTATGTAAGAGTCGGTATAGAATTCTTTATAACATGCAATATTTGGATGAAGATATAGCCACCCAAGATCTAGGAGTTTTAATGAAATCGCAAAAGAGATCAAATATGAGATACTAGTGTTACTCTATCAAAGGATGCAAATATGATATAATGATGGATTAAAATTATGATGAGAATATGTTCGTTATGTAGGCCAAGGTGAGACATATGATTACATAAGATCGTCACATATTTCTTAATCTTACGACTTGAGACATAAAGTGACAAGTATCTTATATATACCCTAAGTAAACTTAAGTAATTAGTGTTAATAGGACCTAGATGATGAACCAATTCAATAAAACACCCTATTCACATTAGAAATTTCCTTTTCCTCATGATAATTACATCTTTTCCTTAATAAGAGAAGTCTACCCTTTAGCCAATCATATATAAAAAAAATTCATTATGATAACTTTAATTCTCATATAATTATGTCTATTAACATCAATCATGATAAAATTGCATTTTGATTAATTGTTTTCCATGAAAATTTTAAGTTCATTTCTAAAGCATTCCTTTACCCCCATTAATAAGAGTAATTCATGTACATGCCCACCATTTAACTATTTATATATATTCAGCCTAATAATACCAAAATCTATTAATAAGAATAATAATACTAAAAGATATTACCAATTCTAGGAATTCCCCAAGTTACACTATGTCAATCTAGTATTCTCTATTTTATTATATCTGGTTGACAATACATATTAATTGATTAGTAAACAATTTGATGCAGGAGCATCCTGGGCGAAGAGCAATCTTGCATCATCATTCTGTGTTTGTTGTTTCGAATAAGGGTTGATCATGTTCTATCAGCGGGACCTTGAAATATCAGTGTGACTTCCCTATAAGTCTCAACAATATACTGATGACATCAATGAGTGAGCAGTGAGTGGAGTTACATCGACAAAAGATTTACTTATCAACAAGACAACATTCAGTGTCCCAGTGATGGGCCGATATCCCTTGTGAGGGCGGTATGTATATCATCGGCAAGATGAGCTTCAACGACGGGATATTCCTTCAGGTCCTAGTGACATACCGATGGTGTTGGTGGTAGTAGTAGATGGAGTTCATCGATGTGAGGTTCTCTCATTGGAAGGATGACATTCTTTATCCCACTGACAGAACGATGAGTTATATCGGTGGGACATGTTCTTTGTCCCTCCAATGGGGCGATAAAACATATCAAGGTGACATCGTTGTGACAAGGATGCATCGATCTAAGACTTTGGGATGAGTCTCAGCGATGGGCCGATGGATGGAATGCAAGTTGGGAGATCGGGGAGTTAGGGAATTTCACAACCCCGCGACTTGGTAATGAAACTCGAGGAATCTGTGATAGACCGACGATAGTGATCAGTGGCAGAGAAAAGGAGGATGAGCGATGGTCGAGTAAACCAGAGGGTGACACTTGGCATAACGATAGTCATTGATTACACATCTTCGTTGTGAATCAACGTTAGGCTATTGTTCAGATGAATTTCAAGGCTTGTGCTCGATGGTCATTGGAGGAAGAACAATACTACGATAGCGATAGCCCTTATGAGGTTGGGCCAACATGCAGGGAAGGAATTCTATATAGTGAGATAGCCCGAGAGGAAGAAAACAGGGGTGGAGTAGCTTGAGGGTGATGGTGAACAGAGAACGAAGGCTGAAGTTCCAGCGTCTGGGAAAGTCAAATCTGCCTATCACCAGATGCATGTGAGAAGCCCATAAGATGGTATGCAATTTGTAATCTTTTCCAGTAATAAAAGGAAATATTTGTTCTCTTCTTGCATTTGGTTGTTCTCTCTGTGTGTATGTAGTGAGATTCTGTAGGGAAAGGGGAAGACCCTTCATCAAGTGGTATTAGAGCCGGAAGTCCTGAGAGTGGAGAGTATCCACCAGGACCTGTGGGTGTGGAAGTGTGAACAGATCGTCGATGAGGAGGAAGTTCTCACCGAGAGGGAATTGTGTGAAGTGGTAGTGAAGAAGCTCGTGAGAGCTATTGCAAGTGTGTGTGGATTCCTGACAGCGAGAGAAGGAGCTTGAAGCCATGATAGAATGTGTTTGCAAAGTGAGTGATTGCAGCAAGCAAAATGCATTGGATCGTGAAGAGACCCGTGCAGATACTATTTTGGGACTAGTATTGGGATAAAGTGGATGATGAGATGATTGAAAAGATGGGACAAATAGTTGGTGAAGGAATAGGAAAGAACGAGGTGAGGCTCAAGGAATTGTGTGAAGAGTTGAAGAAGCTGGTTTGAGGAAGAGTGGAAAAGAGTGTAGGAAAGAGTGAGAGGAAAGTGGTAAAGAGGAATGAGAAGAAGAAAGAAGAAAGTAGCTCAAGATGGAAAGCAAAAGAAGTACAAGCAGCCCCTACCGATGAAGAATTTGTAACCATGGCATGCCATGAGGAAGGCATGAAGAGAGAAGAAGAAAAGATGAAGGTAAGCAGCAAAGAGTTTGTCGTGGATGGGAAAGAGGATTTGTTGGCTGGTTTTCTAAGGATTAAAGATGAGTGGGTTATGAAGCTTGATGTTGCAGCGAAGAAAGAAGAGCGAGAAATTGTAGCTAACATGGAGATGAAAGATGTAGTAAAGTTTGGTGTTGCAGCTACAAGCAAAGTTGAGGTAAATCAGATTTGTGAAGTTATTTCATTTTCAGATGTGATAGTAGAAGATGAGAGGAATAAAGAGCAAGAGCATGTAGTAGATGTTGCATGGTTGTGTGTAGAGCTGGTTGAGGATGTTGCAAGGTATTGGTGGAGGTTGATGGTTAGAGGTAGGTTTGAACCCACAGAGGAGGAGAGGAGTATGAAAAACATTTGGCAGGGGAGGTCGAGCTTTGGTGGACATGAGTCCATGAGGGGAAAGAAGAAGAGGGTGAAGAGTTGTTGGAGGATAGTGGTGTGTATTCTGGCACGATGCTGGAAAAGATGGAAGAAGGATTGATTTGTTGCACTTGGACAGCAAAGGAGTTCATTGTAGGTTTATGTCAACCCGAAAGAGTGATTTTGTCACTCAACTCCATCATTGTGAGCCTATGTTCACAATCTTTCTACCCTAGGTGTCTGATGCAGGAGCGTCCTGGGCGAAGAGCAATCGTGCATCATCATTCTATGTTTGTTGTTTCGAATAAGGGTTGATCATGTTCTATCGGCGGGACCTTGACATATCAGTGTGACTTCCCTACAAGTCTCAACAATATACCGATGACATCAGTGAGTGAGCAGTGCGTGGAGTTACATCAATGAAATATTTACTTATCGGCAGGACAACATTCTATATCCCAGCGACGAGGCGATATCCCTTGTGAGGGTGGTATGTATATCATTAGTAGGAGTGAGCTACATCGATGGGTTGTTCCTTCAGGTCGTAGCGATATACCGATGGTGTTGGTGGCAGTAGTAGATGGAGTTCATCGGCATTAGGTTCTCTCATTGGCAGGATGACATTCTTTGTCCCACCGACAAAACGATGGAGTTATATTGGCGAGACGTCTTCTTTGTCCCTCCGATGGGGCGATAAAACATATCAAGGTGACATCATTGTGACAAGGATGTATCAATGGGACTTTGGGATGAGTCTAAGTGATGGGTCGATGGATGTAGTGCAAGTCAGGAGATCGGGGAGTTAGGCAATTTCACAACCCCTCGACTTGGTTATGAAACTTGAGGAATCTGCAATAGACCAATGGTAGTGATTGGTGGAAGGGAAAAGGATGATGAGCGAGGGTCAAGTGAACCAGAGGGTGACACGTGGCAAAATGATAGTCGTTGATTAGACATCTTTGTTGCGAATCAACGTTAGGCTATTGGCCAAATGAATTTCAAGGCTTGTGCTCGATGGTCATTAGAGGAAGAATGATACTACGACAGTGATGACCCTTATGAGGTTGGGCTGACATGCAGGGAAGGAATGCTATAGTGAGATAGCTCGAGAGGAAGAAAATAGGGGTGGAGTAATATGAGGGTGATGGTGAATAGAGAATGAAGGTTGAAGTTCTAGCATATGGGAAACTCAGATCTGCCTATCACCAGATGCTTGTGAGAAGCCCATAAGATGGCATGCAGTTTACAATATTTTCTAGTAATAAAAGGAAATATTTGTTCTCTTCTTGTATTTGGTTGTTCTCTCTCTATGTATGTAGTGAGATTCTGTAGGGAAAAGGGAGGATCCTTCATCAAGTGGTATCAAAGCGATAAGTCCTGAGAGTGGAGAGTATCGACCAGGACCTGCGGGTGTGGAAGTGTGAACAGATCGCCGATGAGGAGGCAGTTCGCACTGAGAGGGAAGTATGTGAAGCGGTAGTGAAGAAGCTCGTCAGAGCTATTGCAGGTGTGTGAGGAATCCTAGTAGTGAGAGAAGGAGCTTGAAGCTGTGATGGAATGTGTTTGCAGAGTGAGTGATTGCAGCAGGAAAAATGGGTTGGGTCATGAAGAGACCCGTGCGAATACTGTTTTTGGAGCAGTAATGGAATAAAGTGGAGGATGAGATGATTGAAAAGATGGGATACATAGTTGGTGAAGAAATAGGAAAGAACGAGGTGAGGCTCAATGAATTATGTGAAGCATTGAAGAAGATGGTTCGAGGAAGAGTGGAAAAGAGTGTAGGAAAGAGTGAGAGGAAAGTGGTAAAGATGAATGAGAAGAAGAAAGAAGAAAGCAACCTGAGATGGAAAGCAGAAGAAGTACAAGCAGCCCCTACCGATGAAGAAGTTGCAGCCATGATATGCCATGAGGAAGGCATGAAGAGAGAAGAAGAAAAGATGAAGGTAAGCAGTGAAGAGGTTCTCATGGATGGTGAAGAGGATTTATTGGCCGGTTTGCTAATGATTAAAGATGAGTGGGTGATGAAGCTTGATGTTGTAGTGAAGAAAGAAGAGCGAGAAATTGTCATTGACATGGAGATGAAAGATGTTGCAGTAAAGTTCGGTGTTGCAACTGCGAGCGAAGTTGAGGTAAATCAGATTTGTGAAGTTATTTCATTTTCAAATGTGGTAGTAGAAGATGATAGGAACAAAGAGCGAAAGCATGTAGTAGATGTTGCATGGTTGTGTGTAGAGTTGGTTGAGGATGTTGTAGGGTATTAGTGGAGGTTGATGGTTAGAGGTGGGTTTGAACCCACAGAGGAGGAGAGGAGTGTGAAAAAAATTTGGCAGGGGAGGTCGAGCTTTGGTAGACATGAGTCCATGAGGGGAAAGAAGAAGAGAGTGAAGAGTTGTTGGAAGATGGTGGTGTGTATTCTGGAACAATGCTAGAAAAGACAAAATAAGGATTGATTTTCTGCACTTGGACAATGAAGGAGTTTGTTGCAGGTTGATGTCAACCTGAAAGAGTGATTATGTCACTCAACTCCATCATTGTGAGCCTATGCTCACAATCTTTCTATCACAGGTGTTTAATGTAGGAGCATCCTGGGCGAAGAGCAATCTTGCATCATCATTCTATGTTTGTTGTTTCAAATAAGGGTTGATCATGTTCTATTGGCGAGACCTTGACATATCGATGTGACTTCCCTACAAGCCTCAACGATATACCGATGACACAAATGAGTGAGCAATGCATGGAGTTACATCGGTGGAAGATTTACTTATCGGAAGTACAACATTTGGTGTCCTAGCGATGGGCCAATATCCCTTGTGAGGGTGGTATGTATATCATCGGCAGGAGTGAGCTTCATCGGCGGGATGTTCCTTCAGGTCCCAGTGACATACTGATGGTGTTGGTGGTAGTAGTAGATGGAGTTCATCAGTGTGAGGTTCTCTCATCAGTAGGATGACATTCTTTGTCCCACCGACGAAACAATCGAGTTATAGATCGGTGGGACGTCATTCTTTGTCCCTCCGATGGGGCAATAAAACATATCAAGGTGACATCATTGTGACAAGGATGTATCGATGGGACTTTGGGATGAGTCTTAGCAATGGGCTGATAGATGGAGTGCAAGTCAAGAAATTGGGGAGTTAGGGAATTTCACAACCCTGCGACTTAGTTATATGAAACTCGGGGAATCCACGATAGACTGATGGTAGTGATCGATGGAAGGGAAAAGGAGGATGAGTGATGGTTGAGAAAACCAAAGGGTGACATGTGGCAAAACGATAGTCGTTGATTACACATCTTTGTTGTGAATCAACATTAGGCTATTGGTCAGATGAATTTCAAGGCTTGTGCTTGATGGTCATTGGAGGAAGAACGGTACTACAACAATGATAACCCTTATGAGGTTGGGCCGACATGCAAGGAAGAAATGTTATATAGTGAGATAGCCCGGGAGGAAGAAAACAAAGGTGGAGTAGCTTGAGGGTGATGGTGAATAGAGAACGAAGGTTGAAGTTCCAGCATCTGGGAAACTCAAATCTGGTTGTCACCGGATGCATGTGAGAAGCCCATAAGATGGCATGTAGTTTGTAATCTTTTCTAGTAATAAAAGGAAATATTTATTCTCTTCTTGCATCTAATTGTTCTCTTTGTGTGTATGTAGTGAGATTTTGTAAGAGTTGGTATAGAATTCTTTATAACATGCAATATTTGGAATAAGATATAGCCACCCAAGATCTAGGAGTTTTAATGAAAGCACAAAAGAGATCAAATATGAGATACTAGTGTTACTCTATCAAAGGATGCAAATATGATATAATGATGGACTAAAATTATGGTGAGAATCTATTGGTTATGTAGGCCAAGGTGAGACATATGATTACATAAGATCATCACATATTTCTTAATCTTATGATTTGAGATATAAAGTGATAAGTATCTTATATATACCCTAAGTAAACTTAAGTAATTAGAGTTAATAGGACCTAGATGATGAACCAATTTGATAGAACACCCTATTCACACTAGAAATTGCATTTCCCCCATGATAATTACATCTTTTCCTTAATAAGAGAAGTCTACCCTTTAGCCAATCATATATATAAAATATTTTCATTATGATGACTTTAATTCTCATACAATTATGTCTATTAACATCAATCATGATAAAGTTGCATTTTGATTAATTATTTTCCATGAAAATTTTAAGTGCATTTCTAAAGCATTCCTTTACCCCCATTAATAAGAGTAATTCACACATGCCCACCATTTAACTATTTATATATATTCAGCCTAATAATACCAAAATATATCAATAAGAATAATAATACTAAAAGATATCACTAATTCTAGGAATTCCCCGAGTTACACTATGTTAATCTAGTAATCTCTATCTTATTATATCTGGTTGACAATACATATTAATTGATTAGTAGACAATTAGATTTGTCACACTAAGATTTTTCTACCTAGAATTATTATTATTTCTCAACTCATAATCATACTTAGGTAGTTCATCCTAGTAATCAATTAAACAAAATACATAATAAATGATGAGCTCAATTCACAAAATGTCTTACTATAGAAGAGATATAATTTTAATATTAATCCCTTTAACACTCCTAAATTACATGTTTAACTACAACTAAGAAGACTACTAAATTTGTATTTCCAATCATTTATGACCTATAGTCAAAGTTAAATTGCTATTTCCAATCATTATGACCAGTAGTCATAGTCTTCCTATAGTATATATACACTATTTTTGAGATGGTGTAAAAGTTGGTCTCCATTAGTGGGTTGAAACGTCCATCTCCTCTATTTTTATACTCCCACAATCCAGTTGCAGTCAAGTTTTAAATTTCATTTCAAACTCATGGCCAATGCCACAAAAATCAGTCTTTGAAGTCTCTAGAGGAGGTTGCCTTGAAGTCATAAATCTTATTATGCACATCATTAAAGATATCTAGAATATAGAATGATTTTTCATGTTGTTTGAAGGGTATATGGATAACAACATTTTGACTATGAATTTTTGCTTTATGTGGAAATGTGTCATAGAAATTTGAGTGACAACCAACAACTTATAAGTCAGATCACTTTACACCACATGAGGCCTGAAGGACTCCCTTCATCAAAAGAGCAATACAACAAGACTCTAGAAGATGCAGAGAATCCTTTTTCTGACAATTTTTTTAAGCTTTTAGAGTATGGTTGCAAAAGACACTCAGATGCTAGAGAAGCTCAATGCCAAACATGGCTTCATGGGAAAATGGAAAAAATACATGGACAAGAATAAAATCCAAACTATATTAGGGTTCCTATGGATTGTCTAGGGATGACTATCATTTTGACTATCATTTTGACTAGGGATTACTATTCATTAGTTTTGATAAAATCCAAACTAATTACATTGATATATTAGGGTTCCTATGGATTGTCTAGGGATGACTATCATTTTGACTATCATCTACCTCATTAAAGAGGTATAGGGATTCCATTGAAAGAAAGTAGTGCAGATTTAAAGATATTTTTGGGAAATTTGTGTTAAAGGTAGTGTGTAAGTGCAATTCTTGGCATTATATTTATGATCCAGTGTCTTTGGGTGATGGATGTCAAGAGAATCATCACCTCTAAAGTAAGAGATGACATATAATTTGTACTATTCTTTTTTTTCTTTTTACTACTTTGATGTTTTTATGATGATAATCAATTGAGATGCTTCAATTAACATTTATTTATGTTGTGACTTCACTTCAAGGCTATCTATTGTGTGCTGATATCTTTATTGTTTCTTATGTGTCAAGTTTACCTATGTGACCAAGCATCAAAGTCACTTGGCTCAATACCGTAAATCCTTTGAAGCTTATGTGTTATATTTCTATTTTGACAGTGACTTAATATTGTTAATAACTCATCACTTCCCAACACTATTATAAACACTTTAATAATTAAATAAGACTAAGAAATTATTCAACAAGTCAAGTTCGCAACAAAAACAATTGATCTCCAACTTCTGGTATCTAAAGGTAGCATGGTCAACCAAAAAGTCAATTTATAACAAATTTATCTAAACCAAAGATGCATTCATTTTTGGAAGACATAAAAGATAACCATTTAAGCTTTATGAGAGATAAATTTGTACATGAGTCAACTTTTTTTATGCACAATTAGTTACTATTATCAAAGGCTTGAATTATAGGTGATCTTGATGAGGGCGCAGCTCGAGACATAGAAAATAACCCACAAACAAGAGAATAATTTTATTATTCAGAAAATGGAGCTTCTTACATGTAGAGGATCTTAAATCCCCAAGTTCTACAACACATGCAAGTTACAGAAAGCTACAGAATCACCCTTTCGCAATATGCGAGCTTGTCCCCAAAAAGCTACCCAAAAATTAGAAACCTGCCCATAAATAGAGCTCCTCTTCCATTTGGAGCCAAAACAACATTCAAATTTGAGTTTAGGCGGTTTGGCGCCGAAAATTACAACTTGAAGTTCAAATTTCAAAAGAACATTTGCAATTGTATCTTCTAGAAAGTGCGCCAACTTCCCGGGGCCATAACTTTTGATCCGGGACTCCAATTCGTGAACTGTTTGAACCGTTGGAAAGGTCTCAAAGTCAATAACGCACTCTAAATTTTCTACGCCAATTTTGGCAAGTTTCGGGGCCGTTATGGGAACTCTAAGTGCCTCAAATCTAACTCGGAAGATTTTCAGGTGTAAATCTGGGACTAAAACTGCAATATCTTTCAACCCAGGAATAGAAAATAAAAACTGTAAATTGGGAATTTCATTAAGACGAAAAGGGTATCCAAAAATGTAAAAATATCTAAAAATTGAGAAACTTGAAATTTAACTATTTTTGGGTGATGCAAGATTGCCCTTACACCACTGGATGCTCCTGCATCAGATCTCAAATATTTTCAATGTTGCATGTATTACTACATGAAAGAAAGATTAATTGGTAAATTTTTCATGTATTATATGAATTGAAAAGCCATGTTAGTTATGAGAGAAACTCCACTATAATGGTTATACAAATATATAGTAAAGGGCACAATTCCATTCACAAGGCTCTAACTATCAGATAGAACCATCCTTACACCAAGAGGAGCAACTCTTATAAATAATTTATATGGTGCTTTAAAAGTCATGTGATAGTCTTGATAAGGTATTATGATATTCTTTAGGTTTTTGAGCCTTCTAGATGCGATGGTAGGGTCAAATTTGACTCGAAATGCTTCAAAATTATAGCTCTTTTGAATCTAGAAACCACCTTCCAACTTCAAACCCTTATATTTTTTGCCTCGCAAGTTTTACGTAGAAAAATAAAAGGGATAAATCTACTTTCTTGGACACCCTAAACTCAATGGTATGCTTAGATTTGCACTAACATACTCTAATATGAACCTAGAATACAAAGCCATGAAGAAGAACCCCCCAAAATCTAGTATTTCTATCAAAAAAAAATTTATTCTCCATGTTTCCATATGATGGAAGAGATTAGTTTGTGCAAATTTTCAAGATTTGCATCTTATATCTCTCAATAAAGACTAAAAAGAAGCAATCCCACAAGTCTTGATACTATGTAAGAGTTGGTATAGAATTTTTTATACCATGCAATATTCGGATGAAGATATAGCTACCCAAGATCTAAGAGCTTCAATGCAAGAAAAAAAAGAGATCGAATATGAGATAATAGTGGTGCTATTATCAAAGGATGCAAAAATGATACAAGGATGGATTAAAATTATGATGAGAATCCCTTGGTTATATTGGCCAAGGTGAGACATATGATTACAAAAGATCATGGCATATTTCTTAGTCTTTGGACTTGAGAAATAAAGTGATAAGTATCCTATATATACCATAAGTAAACTTAAGTAACTAGTGATAATAGGACCTAGACGATGAACCAATTAGGTAAAACACCCTATACACACCAAAATTTGTATTTTTCTCAATGATAATTTCATGTTTTCCTTAATAAGAGAAGTCTAACGTTTAACCAATCATATATAAAATCTTTCCATTATATGATAACTTTAATTCTCACACAATTATATCTATTTACATCAATCATGATAAAGTTGCATTTTGATTAATTGTTTTTCATGAAAAATTTAAGTGCATTTTTAGAGCATTTCTTTACCCCACTAATAAGAGTAATTCACACATGCCAACCATTTAACTATTTACATATATTCAGCCTAATAATACTAAAATATATCACTAAGCATAATAATACTAAAATATATTAGTAATTCTAAGAATGTCCCAAGTTATACTATGTTAATCTAGTAATCTCTATTTTATTATATCTTGTTAATAACAATTAGAGTTGTCACACTAAGATTTGTTTACCTAGGATTATTATTAGTTCTCAACTCATAATCATACCTACTTAGTTAATCCTAACAATCAATTAAACAAAATTCATAATAAATGGTGTTCAACTCACAAAACCTCTTACTATACAAGAGATATAATTTTAATATTAATTATTTTAATGCTCCCTCAAACTAGGTTATGATTCTAAAATTTAGTATTATTGAATTTTACTTGAAACATACCATATCAAAGAGTTGATAATGAAAATTTCTTATATTAGAATCCCCTAATTCCTTTGTTTTTGATATAGGGAAAAACAGATTTTGAAGGGATTCAGAACCCTTTAACAAAAAAGAGCAAGGCTGCAGAAAAGATAGCAAGCAGCCAGCAAAAAAGACCAGCTCCAAAACAAGACCAATTAAGATTTACATTTAACATTTTTCTTGTGGGAGCGAAGAGTCATATTGAAAGATGACCAAGAGGATTTATCTTTTTTTCCCTTAACTATGATCTAGCCATCTTCCACCTATGTTACCTTATCGTGCCACGCCAGCTCACAACTCTCATGAAGATGAAAGCCAACAGTCAAAGTATTAGGATTTACATTTTGATTCCTTAGCACAGATAAAGACTTTTTTGAAGAGCCACCAGATAGTGAAGTTGAAGCACATTCCCCAGAAAATGGTAGCCGATGACTCGATAGGGGTTGCCTTAGCGACCCCGCCATTTGAGATGACCAGAGGGGGCATCCCAAGACCCAGTGATTCAGAAGCAACCACCTCACGAACACTAGGGGTTTTCACAAGATGTTCAGTATCAGCAACCCCACCAAAAGTGACATCCAAAGGGGATTCCTCACGAGCTTGTGATTTTGAGGCAAGCACCTTAGAAAAGTTCCTTTGTTGATCAACATTCTTCTCAACCGTGTAATGCTTTTGAGAGGCACCTTTCCACCAAGAAGTTGAAGCATTTTTCTCGAAACCACATTATGCAGTAGTGTGACCTGTTTTAAAACATCTTCTACAGTAGAAGGGAATCCCTTCATAGTCCAAGGATTGTAACCAAGAACCCTTTGAAGTTTTAATTAAAATTTCAGTAGGCAGCCCTTTTGAAACATCCATTTCAACCAAAATTCGGGCAAAGGTAGAGTGAAGTATGTCAGAGGTAGCATCATCTACTAACAAGAAATCACCTAGGGCATCACCCACTTCCTCCAAAAGGGGGTCAAACCATAAGTGGAGGGGAAGGTAAGGCAACCAAACCCAAATTGGGATCTTGCTAAAAGTTTCAGAAGCAAGGTTGAAGTCAGCATGCCAAGGCTTAATCATCAACATAAATTTATTCTCCCAGCTAAAAAAATTGTCACAAAGAATAATGTTTCTGTCCTGGGCATTGTCAAACTTAGCCACAAAAAACCCCTTAGCCATGGGGAAAATAATTTTTTTACCAGAGATTAGAGGCTGCCATTCCTTGGAAATCCAAGAATGTAGTTGAGGGAGATTGGGCCAAAAGCCATTGAATCGGCAGATCACTCTAGTCTCAAAGAGCTCAAAAACGTTCTCCACTATTTCCTCTTATGTCTCTACCTTCAGATCCACTGAAACAACATTGGAGACAGGGACAAACCCACTAGTCGTAGCCCTCCCATTCCAGAGCCGCACAAAAGATCTGGCCACAACCATATGGTCACCACCCCTGCAATGACCACCGCCTGGGCCCGAACTAGAGTCTATAGCAGTATCATTCTAGGAGCCAATCCCTTCGCGCAGGCGCAGGATGAGATGAAGTGTAGATTGCTTTTGTATGTTGTAATCGGCTAGGGTTCGTCTGTCATCGAGCTGCAACGCAGGGAAGATGATGCGTTGTTGAGCGGGGGGAATGCCCTCCTTGTCTTGGATTTTCGCGTTCACATTGTCAATGGAATCGGAGCTCTCCACATCCAAAGTGATGGTCTTGCTAGTTAGGGTTCTCATGAAAATCTGCATCGCCATCAGATTTCACCACCACCAGCCTAACCAATGATGTCGTTGTCGCTAAACCAACAGTCGCCTTAGGGTTATCGTGTCCATCCTCATTCACAACCCACAAAAAAGTTTCAAAACTCATTTTCCCGCTCGCGTCCATCCTAATTCCTTTGTTTATATTATATAAAATTGGAATTTATTAAAATTTAAGTAAATTGATCCAATCTATGTGCGTTCAAAATATTATTTGAAATGTACATATATACTTGCTTAAACATAGAGACCAAATCTACTTGATATCTTGCATGCTATTTGTTATCATGACATTGAACTAAGCTTTCGTTAATATAATAATGTTACTCATGAGCCTAAATTTGATTACCAAATGTATAGATTCACTTAATCTAGGCTCTTTTCTTATTTTATTATATCAAAAAATCTATACTAAATTATAAATTATGAGCATTAACTAGAAGTAATAAATGGTTTAAAACATATGATAATCAAGGTTGTTCACCTAACCACTTATTTTCAACCTAAATGAAGCTATTGAAACTACATTAGATTTTGTTATTACTCTTGACCATACCAAGCAAGATTAACTTTATTAGCAAGTTGTCATATTTGATTCAATTTTAAATTCATTTAGTAATTCATAGAATTAATTTTGAGTTTAGTGTTTATTATACACAAAATTAAACTGCCAATACTTCAATGCTTTTAGAATCTTCATCTAAGATTCATCTAATTCATAAAATTTATTTTTTTATGTTATTAAATAACTCCCACTAATGAATTAGAGTTCCACCTAGATAATCATAAATTTAATTTATAAATTTAAGTACAAAGTACTCAAATGATAAAGGTTGTTTAATCTAACTCCATAGAATTCCTTCTTCCAATAGCTTTCCTACATATCTATTTCCACAGAATCAAGATCTATGTACTTTCTATATTTTAGTTTTCTAGATCATGGTATTCAATAAAGATTTTAGTTTTTCATTCATGATTCATAAGATCTAAATGCATCTAAGGTTAACTACATGACACTTGTAACCCTAAAATGTGATTTTATCTTATCTCAAAATTATTTCTACACAACCACTTTAAAATTCTATTGTATAAAAATAATTTGATATGATACAACATATAAGAAACCGTATCTTTTATATGATATAAAAATAATTTCCAAAATAAGATTGATAGCCTACCCTATTTGACAAATAAGATTTATGGCCTACCTTTTGTGACTTTACTGCCTCTATCTCATCACTTGATCTCTACATCAACTAAAATCTTTGTGACTCTTTTTCTTTCTACATGTAACTATCTATTATTTCCCCACTTTTTCTTAATATCACATATTTTACATCACTCTCTACTAATTTTACCCACTAACTATCTCCTTGTTCTTTCCTTGACATTAATTTATGGTATTTTCTATTGTCTGAAACATGTCACTCTACTATTTTTTTTTTGAACTTTTGAAATCTAGGCATACCATATACATATCCTCCATTATGTCTCTTTCTCTATTATCACTCTCATATTTTATATTTTCCAATACTCCATGGTCAACCTTACATCAGCTCAGTGGATTTAATGTTTCACAGTTGTGGAGAAGGCTTGCATGTTAGTTCAAGAGATTTGTGTACTAAATTAACTTCTTTAACAACAACTAAGAAGAGTGATATATTGGCATTGCCAATCATTGATAATTGCTAAATTGGCATTCCCAATCATTGATAACTGCTAAATTGGCATTGTCAATCATTGATAACTGATAGTCATAGTCTTCTTGCAACATAGATACACTAATTCTGAAATGATGTGAGGGCTGATCTCCATTAATGGGCAAATGGAAAACATACAAGGACAAGAATAAAATCCTGCAGGAGCATGCAAGGACATCTATAGCGATTACAGACCCAGATAACATTAGGGTTCTTGTGGACTGTCTAGAGATGATCTCCAGCTTGTAATGGATGATATCAAGAAAAAGTTGCAGAGTTTCAGGTATGAGCTTGACAATGTTTCCAAACAAGTTGGCCAATGGGGTGATGGTTAGGGAGGAACTTTTAGCAGTTATGTATCCTTAATTTGATGACAAGGGTATTGAGCACTAATAGATTTTATTACACTGTAAGAGCATTCAATTTGGGTAATTGGGTAGTGTTGGGTTATTCTTAAATATCATTTCGATCTATAATTAAAAGTGAAATTTAGCTAATAAAAGTAAAAAAATATTTGTTATTGTTTTGTGTAGATGAGGTGTAAATTTTTATTTTGTGTTTGACTATAGAAATTAGATTATGTTTAAATAGAGTTGTATTGATGTAGTGAAAAGATGTCTTAAATTTTTAAAAAAGTTAAAAGTTAGATTTGTGCCAAGTAGCAACTTTACAAAAGTTTATCAATATGTTTGTCATTATAGATTGCAGGATTTTAATGCATTTATTGTGATAAATTATTTTCATGTATGATAGATTTTATTATTGTTAAATGTTTTATTTTATTATTTTAAAATGATGAAATTTATACACCCATGTCAATTCTCATTTATTTTTGGATTCATTTTGATGGAATGTCTTAATATGATTAAATCATGACATATATCTTTTTAGCTTGCTAACCTAATAATCTACTTTTCCATCATCACTTCTAACTACCTTTTTACGAGTTTCTATTTTTTGAGAACTCTTTTTCTATTCTTATTGTTCTATTATGTAGATTGCATAGTTTAGCATGTATTTTTTCATTCATCATCTATGCCCACACATCATTGCACCCATCTCTATTCTACTCTGATGTCTACACCATAAAATAGTGCATCTATCTCCATGCTACAAGTAATGATTCATAAACATAGAATTCATCTTTTGGCATTTTCGTGTCTCTTTTGATGTTTTTATTTTTGGATCAATGTTTCTATCTTATTGTAAAGATATCTATTATAATCCCATAATTTAATAATTTCCTTGGGGTTTGAGAGTTTAATTAATTATCTTTTACATCCTAACTATTCTTGTAGCTTTCCACTAGATCAAGATCCCTTTGAGAAATTAAAAACTCATTTATTGTAGGTTCATTTGTTAAAGGACCTATCATTTACTACTAAATCTTATTGTACACTTGTTTTTCTAAGGGAATGAATATTTGTGTCATTCTTGTGAGGACATGTTAGTGTGTACTCTCTCTTTTCATACTGAAAGGTAAGTTTGGAGATCAAAAACATTTTTTTTTAACCAAACCCTCATGTTTTGGAGGCGTAATTTGGGGGAGAATAAAAAAATCACATTGGGGGACATTTGTTGTTCAAAGATAAGCTTGCAATAAGTTTATACCTTAAAAAGTGAAAGGATATATTGGGTTACCATATTGCACCAAGACATTAGACATACCCCCAATTCTATAAAATTTGGCCTCATGTATCTTTTGGTATAACAAGGACATCCTCTGATCAATTATACAACCTAGATAAGACTTATCAATCATGAGTAGTTGTGATGCACCAATAATTGATTATCCCTAAGAAATTACTAGTAATATGACTCTAGAAAAGGTTTTTAAGGCTATTTATGCTCTTCCCTTGTACCTGTGAGTGAACTTAGGTGATCAAAAGAAGTTATTGCCTCTTCATGGACTCTATATTCACCACCTAGATAAGGCATATTAGTGGAATTACAATTAGCCACTCTACTACTTGAATAAAATATGTTGTTCATATTCTTGGCATTTTTTCTTATGTTAAATTTATGAATAACCCCTATAATCCAAAACATCAACACCACCAATTATCAAAGTTAAAGTTTGACCTTTGAAGAAACTAAAATAAAAATGCAAAAAACCTAAACCAAAGGTTGAACACATAATCAAAATCCACTCATCCTAAGTCGCAATCCAAAATCCATCATCCAAATTAAAAATCCAAATCCCAAATCATAAACTAATCACAATCTTGTATATAAAGATCATCAATCCTAATCACAAATTCCCATCCTATCCAAATCAAACCCAAATCAAATTCAAGACTTAATGATCAAACAACATCCAATCATAATCTAAACTTAAGAAATTTCCTATCAAAAATTAGTCATCCAAAGATCTAACAAAAAATCAAAACTTGCTTCTAGGTACCAACCTATCCTAACATACAAATAAATCAAATCAAATCCCCTTAGGGTCTTGATCCTTGATCATTCACTCAAAATCCAAAACGTATCCAACATCTAATATTTCTCAAGTCGTCTCCAAAACCATTTGATATTAAAAAAATATTAAGGTTCAAGCCTTTAAAAAATAATGCAATCATTCAAACCCACCCCTTAGAGTAAGTGCAAGAATTTTAATCCACTTTTTAACAAAAAGGTAGAATCATTTTTCATTAAAATCAAACTTCATCATAGTTAGAATAAAAAATTGAAGCACTCACACATAGAATATTAACAAGGTGTAAAAATATAAAATGTAAGATTTTATTTAGATAGATTTCAAATATGTAAATTTATTCTAATGCCTAGATGTTAAAAGTTGGTTTTGTATAAGATGTACAAAAGTGACTTTTAAAAATTTGTATGTTTTGGGTCAAACATGCACATTTACAACCAACATAATTTGAACTAAATGAAAGTATTTTTATAATTCCTTCATTGGAAAGATGATGATGAATTTTGGTCAAGATGTATAATTTTTATTTTTATATTTTTTTGTAAAGTGACAAAGCCACTGCATCATATATTATATAGGAAAAAGAGTGTTACATAGCTTCCATAGAGAAAAAAACCAAAGTTCTCCCTAGGAGAAAGAGGAAAGATTGCAAATAAATAAAACATTAATATGTGAAGCTTTTAGAAGAGATAGAAAGCTCTGAATTAGAGGGAAGAACATGTTGTAATAGGGGTCATCCATAGCATGTTTATACAAAAAATGTATTGCATTGAAAATTGATATGGAATAATAGAACAAGCTTCACCCACATGTGGATGAAGACCAATTAGCTAAGAAGAGAAGACATGAGGGTTATCACCCACCAAACAAGTAACCAACAATTGTAGTAGATAAGAATGAGACTATTTTGATAAAATACCTCTATAATTCACAAAGCCACCCACCTAAGAAGAGCTAGAATTGAAGTTACAGTTTTCCAAAGCATCTGATAATGAGGAAAAGTAGAAGATAGAGGGAAATGGATAGATACCCGCCATGAATTTTACCAACTCAAAGCACCAAGTAACATCCATGAGATTTGAAACAAACATAGAAGTCACCTCATGAGGAACAACCATTGGAGAGTTTGACAATTAGTCACAACCAACCACCCACCTGAGAGCCTCCTCAACTTGATCACATCTGAACATGAATGTGCATTGAAACTTCATTCTTGAGAAAGGGAGAGAATCCCTTAACTCCAAGTTATTTCAAGAAATGAAAAATCTAAATTTTGAGTCCATGACAACAAGCAGAAACAAAAACAAAACATGTGCTCAACCACCTTTTGAGACAGAAACACCAAAGGAAGAGAATGTATAAGGCAAGTGAAGATAATTTCCAAGAATATTGTGATAGCATACATAAGCCATATTTGTTACATAAGATTTTCCAGATCTCGTAGATAGCAATCTGTACCCCAAGATCAAATTCTTGAGGGGAAAACCATACACCTACACATGTGGCTGAAAAAATTATTAATAAACCTTTAAATCAAATGTGTCAAGCATTAAATAATGGTTACAAAAATTCTAGATTTACACCACAAAGATGTAAAAAATGGCATGAGTGATGTGAACCCGAAGTACCTGGAGTACTGTTGGGGAGTGAAGTCCAATGGTTTCTCGACTGTTCAACTCCCAATCTTTCCTGCCTTTTTCTTTGTCTCTTCATTTCTTTCAGAAACTTGAATAGTTCACAATGTGTGTTTGAAAACATGTTGAGTATCAATAGTGTGATGTATGAGAGAAAACAAAGTGAATAAAATAGAGAAATCTCTGCTTTTCCCATGGATGTAGCCATTACGGTGAACCACGTAATTGATGTTGTGTTGTGTGTTTTTTTTGTGTGTGTGTCCATTATTGCTCATCTTAATTTTTATTTTTATTTTTAATCTATTCCTTAAAATTAACAATTGGTATCAGAACATTGTGGTGTTCAATTTTTTGGGCAGAAGAGGTTTGAATTTGAGTGTGAGCAATGTTGTTTGACAAAGTAAAGATTGAAAGGTTCAATGGCCACAACTATCAATTGTGGAAAATGTAGATGGAAGATTTTTTTATCAGAAATATTTGTGGCGACCATTACATGGTAAATCAAAGAAACCTTCAAGTATGGCAGATGAAGATTGGGACATTCTTGACAAAAAAGTGTTGGGAGCCATCCAGTTGTGTTTATCGCCAACAGTAGCAATCAACATATCCAAAGCAACAACAGCTGCTGATTTGATGAGTACATTGGACAAATTGTATGAAAATACCTCAACATCGAACAAGGAATTTTTTATGAAACAGTTGTTTAACATAAAAATAGTTGAAGGTAGTTCTGTTGTGAATTACTTGAGCGATTTTAACACTGTTACGAGTCAATTATCTTATATAAAAGTAGTTTTTGTTGATTAGATTCAGGCTCTTTTAATTTTGATTTCCCTACTAGAAAGTTGGAATAGCTTGGTTATGGTAGTAAGTAACTCGATTTCTAGATCAAATACATTAAAATTTGACAATGTTGTTGGTGTAATTCTAAGTGTGAAGGAAGAGCACTGATGAGACTCCTATTGCAAGAATGGAAGAGGAATGAAAGTGTTGTCATTGATGTCAACTGGTCAACTAGTTATCCACTAGTTGTTGTTGACTATATATGTTGAGGATATTGAGAAAATTGTATTAAAAGAAGGTTACATGTATTTAGCTATTGAGGATGTTGATCCGGTGCTTGTGAACTATATTTTGTGTTTTGGTTGAGGTCTGGGAGTATTGTTATTGGTTTGGATTTATCTTTGATGAAGTCTTATGGCATGTGATTCTAGAGTTGTGTTGCCCTGGTTCTATTGAAGATGGTTTTGACATTTGGAAGTATCGAGCTTAATTGATCTATGTGTTTTACACTGGTTTGGTTGCCCATGTGTCAAGCACTATCTTTGAAGTTGATGAAGCATGTTGGATCTATTATGGGTCCTAGTGAAGCGTGTGTTTGGGTCACCCTCATTCTAATTCCACCCTAGGATGTTTGGCACTAACCTAATTTGAATTTGAATTTGGATGGTCGACTTTGTATCTTTTCAAGGTTTGAGATAGTATAAATACTTAATCTGCTAGCGATAAAAATTGTATATAAGAAAATAAGGAAGATAAGTGAAAGAGAATACGTTACCTTGATGCTATTCTGAAAGTGTGTGAGTTAGGTGTGTGGTTGATTAGTGTGAAGCTTGATGTTGAGTTTTCAGATGCAGTGAGTAGAAGGAAAACTATATCATTCATGCAAGTTGATCAGTGATTGTGGTGGAATCTTTTTTGCATTGAGACTGTTGTCTCTCTATAACAAGTCTTCTTTGTCTTCTTTGTATCTTTGTGGCTGTGAGCCCTCTGGGTTGTATCCCTGTGGACAATGAGTCTAGAAAGTGAGTCCTTATTTCAAGCAGTAAGCCTTATCTTAGGCAATGAGCCTTTTTGTAATCGATTTTGATATTCTCTATAGTGTGAGTTAATCCTCATCATGGTTTTTCCCTCATTGGGTTTTCCACGTAAATCTGGTGTTATTGTGTTTGTGCATTTGCATTTGATGGTTAATCACTTAATCAATTTACGTGTTAGTTCCTATAATTGAATTTAAGGTTATAATCTATGATAATTGATTCACCCAAGCCCCCTCTCAGTTGTCCTATCCAACAATTGGTATCAGAGCTTGGTTCCTTGGTGAAGAGCATAACCACTTGAGGAAGGTCTGGGATGGCTAGAAAAATGGTCTTTGATTATATGAGGTTTGATGGAACTAATTATAGTATCTAGAAAGTATTGATGGGAGAATATTTGGAGTATTGTGGATATGATGTAGAGAAAGTTATAAGAATCCCTACACTCCTCCTGCTTATCGTCCAAGTACACTTGAAGAAATTAGAGCACATGAAGCGAATAAGAAGGAAAATTTCATCTTGAAGAAAAGTTTGGTACATTCCAAGTTGATTAAGGTTTAGAATTTGAAGACATCTAAGGAATTATAGGATGCTTTATAAAGAGTGCACGATGGTGATGAAAGGCTAAAAGAGACAAAATTACAGAATTTGGAAAAACAGTTTGATCTTATACATATGTCCGAAGATGAGAATGTTAAAGCCTATGTACAGAGATTGGATGAGGTAGTGGCTAGAATGCGATCTCTTGGCACTACTATAGATGAAACCATAATTGTAAAGAAGATTCTCAAAACTCTTCCTGATGCTTACAGTGAAAAGGTGAGTGTTCTTGAGTAGACTATAGATTATAAGACTTGTACTAAGGATTTGCTGGTAGAATTTTTGACATCTTATGAGATGAGGAAGCCGAATCTAAGAAGTGGAGGAAAAATAGAGACTGCTTTTAAAGCTACAAAAACTAAAGATCCAGATGAAGAAAAATTTGATGAAATCGAGGCTAACTTTGTAAGAAGAAGGAGAAAAGGCTCTGGTAAGTATGAAGCTAAATTTCCCTTTAAGTGCTTTAGTTGTGGATAAATTGTTCACTATACTGCAAAGTGTCTAGAAAGGTAAAAAGAATAAACAAAGATATGAGAAGAACAAAAAGGAAAGAAGATTAACAGAGCTTACTATGTTAATGAGAATGCTAGTATTTCAGATGAAGATTCAGAATATGAAGATCCAAATGACAATGAATGCTTGTTCTTGGTGATTAAGGATGAACCTACTTCTACTAATTTAGAAAAATAGTCAAAGGAAAGTCCTCTAGAGAAGGAGAAGGAGAAGGAGAAAAATGAAGGTACAGTTATCTCTGCCCTACATGCTAAATAGGAAAAGAATTTTTGGGTAGTTGACAGTGGTTGCTCACATCACATGACTAGTGACAAGAGTAAGTTTGTGAAACTTGAGAAATATGATGGAGGTATGGTTATGTTTGGAGATGATACTGGTGCTAAAATCTATGGGATAGGTTTAGTAAGTTTTGATGGAAAGCATCATATTGATGATGTTTACTATGTTAAAGGTTTAAGGCATAATGTTTTGAGTGTTGGTCAAATGTGCAAAAAAGGATATGATCTTGTGTTTAAGGATGAGAAATGTGAGATCCGAAAAGGATTTAGAACATTGATTTCTACAAGAAAGAAATTTGAAGGGAATATGTATTGGCTTAAAGGTGTTGATGGACGATGTTTTATCTCAGATAAATGATAGCTGGTTATGGCACAGGAGAATGTGTCACATGAATTTTGATCACTTGGCAAGGATTAGTACTGTTCAGGCCATGAGAGATCTACCAAGAATTACAAAGCCTATAAATGCTATCTACAAGAATTTCCAGTTCAGGAAGAAAACAAGAAATCATTACAAATCAAGAGAATGATCTACTACTAGATTACTGGATTTGGTTCATACAGATCTTTGAGGTCCCATGAGAGTGCAAAGTCTACTTAGTGAAAGGTACTTTATGCTTTTAATTGTTGATTATTCTAGATATACATGGGTTACATTTTTAAGAGAGAAATCAGATGCAGTAGATAGATTCAATGCATTCAAGGCTATGGTTGAAAATGAAGTGAATTTAAAGATATAATGCTTAAGATCTTATAGAGGTGGAGAACTCACCTCCCATGAGTTCAATATGTTTTGTGAAGTGCATGGAATAAAGAGACAGTTATCTACTCCAAGAACCCCTCAGCAAAATGGATTTGTTGAAAGGAAAAATAGAATAGTTCAAGAAGTTGCTAGGTCAATGATCACTAAAGTTGGATTACCAGAAGTTTACTGGAGAGAAGCTATTCACACTACTGTATATGTATTCAATCAAGTTCAGGCAAGAGAAAACAGTACAAAGACTCCCTATGAGCTATGACATGGAAGAATTCCTATAGTTAAATATTTCAAGGTATTCGGAAGCAAATTCTATATCAAAAGAGATGAGGAAAATTTGGGAAAATTTGATCCAAGAAGTGATGAAGGAATATTTCTTGGATACTCTACTAAAAGTAAGGCATACATATGTCTCAAAAAAAGATTGAGGAAGATTGTAGAAAGCTTGAATGTGAAGGTTGATGAAATAGTGAAGAATTCTATTGATATTGATGGATATGTGTTTGATGAACATGACTATGCAAGAATAGAAGAGATTATGGAAGAACAGGATAAAGATGAACAAAAAAAGTAGAATGAACAGAATGAAAGAGAAGAAGTTGCTCCGGTGATGTCCCCTAGGAAACTAAAATATGTTCAGAGAAATCATTCAAAAAGTCAGATTATTGGACATAAGACAAAAGGTGTGCTAACCAAAAGCAAAGCTGTTGTTGAAGTAAATTTGTGCTTATTCTCTTAGATTGAGCCTAAGTCAGTAAGTGAAGCCTATAAAGATGAACATTGGAAGGAAGCAATGAAAGAAGAAATTTTGTAGATTGAGAAGAATCAAACTTGGGAGTTGGTCCCAATACCGGCAGACAAAAATATCATTGGATCAAAATGGGTATTCATAAATAAGTTGAATGAGAATAGGAAAGTTGTCCAAAACAAAGCAAGGCTTGTGTGTAAAGGCTACTCACAAGTGGAAGGTATAGATTTTTAGGAGACTTTTTCCCCAGTAGCAAGAATGGAAGCTATAAGGATGTTCTTGGCATTAGTTGCTTATAAATATTTCAAAGTCTATTAGATCGATGTCAAGTTAACATTTTTGAATGGTGAACTAGATGAAGAGGTCTACATGGAACAATTAGAAGGATTTTAGTTAACAGATCAACCGGATATGGTGTGCAGATTGAAGAAAGATTTATATGGATTGAAGCAAGCTCCTAGAGCCTAGTATGCAAGGCTAGATAAGTATTTGAGTCAACAAGGATTTAACAAAGGTACGACAGACAATAATTTGTATTTCAAGACTGAAAATGATAGAATCTTGATTGTAGTTGTATATGCTGATGACATTATCTTTGGAGAAAATGAAAAGATGTGCAAGATGTTTGCATAAGAGATGCGAAAAGAATTTGAAATGTCTATGTTTGGTGAGATGAATTTCTTTCTTGGGCTATAGATTAATCAAACAAAGAAAGGAATTTTCATTTCACAATCTAAGTATGTGAGAGATTTTGAGAAAATTTGGGATGGATGGTTCCAAACCGGTAAGTACTCCTATGGTGACTAGTTGCAAGTTAGGAAAAGATGATGATTCACCTAAGGCTGATTAGAGCAAGTATAGATCTATGATTGGTGGAATACTATATTTCACTACTCCTAGACTAGATAGTATGCATGTAGTTTGTCTTGTAGCTAGATTTCAAGGTCTAAAGGAAACACATGTTACTGCAATTAAAAGAATATTCAGATATTTGAATGGAACTCCAGATTATGGATTATGGTATCCTAATGATACTTTTGTGTATCTTTGGGATAAGCTATAGGTTATTTCCCCTTGTTTTACAAACTAAGATGCATTCAGAGATGCATCAGTCCCGTAGATTCATGGTTCTATCTTTTTGGACTGATTTTTTTTGTAGCTACCCCTCAGGGGGAGCAGGCATATTTTTAAGTGTTGTCATTATGAGTATTTTTTTTCATGTCAAAGTAAGTTTCAATGAACATATCTTTTTCCTTTTCCATTGATGCCAAAGGGGAGAGAGAGCATGTGAAAAAGGGAGAGAGAACATAAAAAAAGGGAGAGAGAGCATAAAAAAAGGGGAGAGAGAGAGCATAAAAAAAGAAAGGAGAGATAGAGCATGTGAAAAGGAAAGAAAGCTAATAAGAGAAATTAGGTAATGAGTAAGATGATCTTCTAAGGGGCAGAAGCAAAAGAAAAATCTTGAGAAGTATTTTCAGAATCGGTATGGTGTCTTTGATGGTTTTTCACATCATATGTTGCCATCAATGACAAAGGGGGATATTGTTACAAGAATGGAAGAGGAATGAAAGTGTTGTCATTGATGTCAACTAGTCAGCTGGTTATCTACTAGTTTTTGTTGACTATATATGATAAGGATATTGAGAAAATGGTATTAAAAGAAGGTTACATGTTTTCAGCTATTGAGGATGTTGATCTAGTGCTTGTGAACTATGTTTTGCATTTTGGTTGAGGTCTAGGAGAATTTTTGTTGGTCCAGATTTCTCTTTGATGAAGTCTTATGGCATGTGATTCTAGATTTGTGTTGCCTAGTTCTATTGAAGATGGTTTCAGCATTTGGAAGTATCAAGCTTAATTGATCTATTTGTTTTACACTAATTTGGCCGACCGTGTGTAAACCACTATCTTTGAAGTTGATGAAGCATGTTGGATCTATTATGGGTCCGGTGAAGCATGTGTTTGGGTTGCCCTCATTCTAATTCCATCCTAAGATGTTTGGTACTGACCTAATTTGAAGTTGGATGGCTGACTTTGTATCTTTTCAAAGTTGGAGATAGTATAAATACAGAATGTGCTAGCGATGAAAATTATACATATGAAAAGAAGGAAGATAAGTGAAATAACATAAGTGACCTTTATGCTATTCTGAAAGTGTGTGAGTTAGGTGTGTGGTTGATCAGTGCGATGCTTAATGCTGAGTTTCCAGATGTAGTGAGAAAAAGGTGAGCTCTATCATTCATGCAAGTTGATCAGTGATTGTGGTGGAATCTTTGTTGCATTGGGATTGTTGCCTCTTTGTAACAAGTATTCTTTTTCTTCTTTGTATCTCTATGGTAGTGAGCCCTCCAGATTGTAGCCCTATGGACAGTGAGTCCAAAAAGTGAGTCCTTATTTCAGGTAGTGAGCCTTTTTGTAATCGGTTTTGATATTCTCTATAGTGTGAGTTAATCTTCACCGTGGTTTTTCCCTCATTGGGTTTTCCACATAAATCTAGTGTTATTGTTTTTGTGCATTTTCATTTGATTTTTAATCACTTAATCAATTTATGTGTTAGTTTCGGTAATTGAATTTAAGGTTATAATTTGTGATAACTGATTCACCACCCCTCTCAGTTGTCCTATCCAACAACTCCAACATCGGGTAATATTTTGAGTGCAAATGATAGGGGTAGATCAAAAGAAAGAGGGAAAAATCCAAGTGGCCACAAGAAATCACAAGGAAGGTCAAAATCCAAAGGGAGAGACACTAGTTGCTGGTATTGTGGCAAGCAAGGCCACGTCAAAAAGAACTATTGGCCTTTCAAGAAGGCTGAAAAACAGCCAAAAGAAGATGAAGCAAATGTTCTATGTGAGGATTCCAATGTTCTTATTTTGACCTTAGAAAAAAATAGTAGAAAATGTTTGGGTTCTTGATTTGAGAGCATTGTTTCATGCCACTTCGTTCAAAGAGTATTTCAAAAACCTTCAAATAGGTGATTTTGGTAAGATTTTTCTTGGAAATAATGAATCTTGTGATATTATTGGTAAAGGGGATGTTTTGTTAAATTTAACAAATGAAAATAGTTGGTTATTGTGGGATGTTGGATATATCCCTCAACTTAAACAAAATTTGGTTTCAATTGGACAATTGCTTCTCAAGGATGTAAAGTTACTTGTGAATCCAATAGGTGGAAAGTAACAAAAGGGGCCTTGTTAATTGCTCGGGGCAGAAAAATAGGCACCTTGTATATAGCTGAAGGTAAGATTGAAGTGGGAGTTATTCACTCCATGCCAACTCTTTCATTGGGTGAGTTTTGGACTTCAAGGAAAAAAATATTAGACAGGTTAGATACGAAAGTTTATTTGGTTGTTGAGGAGTTTCCAAACATGTTGGAATCTGATTACATGACATCTAATGATGAAGAAAATGTTGATGGTGAAGTTGTCTTGCCAAGTTCTTTGACTGATATTGAGGGTCTTATTGAAAATGAACTAGACCATTGTGCAACAAATGCTCTTGAATCAATGGATTCTGAATTGAAACATGCTAAAAGTGATGATTTTCAAGTTTTTGCAGGGAAAGGCATTGTGGAAACTGAGGAGGGCCTTGAAAAAAATAGGGAGAAGGAAAAGGGAAAGATGCACAATCAGGATCATGAGCATTGATAAGAAGGAAGACCAAATGAAATCTTATTGCATGTAAGTCGATTTGATGAAATTCCAAAGAATCTCAATCCGAGTGGAAGACTATTGGGGTCATTTGATGATGGAGATATAGTATTGGATATAAACAAAATTCCCAGCGATATCTCAAATCTCAGACTTGTGGTAAGAGAAGAAAATATCAAGTATTGGGGTTTGTGGCATGATCAGATTCACAACAACAGGTTATTTGTGAGCCAAGTTATGTTTTACGCAACTCATTAACTAGTTTTGTGGGACTTGAACATGGATAGCTAGGATTGGGGAATATGAAAGCCAAGGATACAATGTGCCAGATACAAATTCCAGGTGTCGAAGAGGTGAAGCTTGATAAAATTGGGGCTTATAAGTACGTTGAGGAGCTATGGAAGAAGAAACAGTTCGATGTGATAAGGTTCTTATAGAGGATGAGGTGTTGGGAATATCGATAGCTTCTTGGCATAATCAGTGTCAACAAGCCTAATAAGGCCCGCCATCTAGGTTATAAAGCCACACATGGTTATATCATTCACCATGTGAGAGTTAGATGTGGAGGCCGAAAAAGGTCCATTCCTAAAGGTATTGTGTATGGTAAGCCAACATATATAGGTATCACATAGCTTAAGTTCTAGTGAAACTTGATATATGTGGCAGAAGAGCGAGTTGGCTGAAAGTTGGGAGGGTTGAGGTTTTGAACTCCTACCAGATAAATCAGGATTCAACCTACAAATACTTTGAATTAATCTTCATTGATGGAAGCAAACAGAGTAGGTTTACTCAAATTAGGACCTTGATTGAGGTTGTTGAACAAGATAGGAGAATTGTTAATTTTGACTTGACATGGAGAAGGCATATTTGTATTATGCTTGAATTTTTTTTGGAGAAGCTCAAGTTTTGTAGAGTTTATCTTGGCCTTGTCA
Organism: Sequoia sempervirens; assembly: GCA_007258455.2. Classification (NCBI taxonomy): domain Eukaryota; kingdom Viridiplantae; phylum Streptophyta; class Pinopsida; order Cupressales; family Cupressaceae; genus Sequoia; species Sequoia sempervirens. The sequence continues at coordinate 461,467,532 of VDFB02047230.1, forward strand.
GGATGTGATGATAAGAATGGAAAAGTGTGGATTTCTCTGAGTAATTTTTTTTACAGTAGTGGTTGGACTTCAAGTGGGAGATTGTTGGGGAGTGAATGTTGAATAGTCTAGATAACTGAGAGGGGGGTGAATTAGTTATCATAAAACAATTTATTTTCTTTAATTAATCTGGATCAGGCTTATATCAATCAGAAAATAATAAAAAAGATATGAACATGAAAGCACACAACAACAACATGCATAATGAACACCATAATTTACATGGAAACCCAAGAAGGGAAAAACCATGGAGAGTGCTAGTTCTCAATTATAGAACACCGGTTAAGGTGATTTTTACAAGGGCTCACTGCCAAAGTGCTCACTGCAGGTAAGGCCCACTATCGATGGGCTCACTACCTAGCTATTACAACCAATGATAAAAAGGCTGACTACCAAAAGAGAAAGGATCACTGACAAAATTTAACTGATGAAGTTGCATCTACATATGCATGAATTCAGTTCCAATTAAGAGCACAATAACTGTCTGCAACAAATCTAGTCAAGAAAATTTCATACACCTTCCTTGCACAACCTCTATAAACATATTTCTTCTTCCTTTGCCCCCTTTTATCTGCTCGCACACACCATACACCACTCTTTTTATTTCGTTTAACAATTTTTTTTTTTACTTATACCATTCCATGCCTTCATAATCTTCTAGGTCGGCCAGACACAATGTCTTCATAGTGTTCTAAGTCTTCCAAACACAATTTGAATTAGATCACCACAAAACATGTTGGCATGAAGAACAACCTTGAAATATTTAGTAAGGCTTGATACACTAGCACCAGACCTAAAAGATAGGTTACACATAAAGATCTTCTTACCATGTTACCAAGGGACCCATAAATAGGTCATACATGAGATAGGTTCATTACATAACATAATTATCAAAAGATAGAAAACTTTTGATTACATGAAATATATTTTGGAGCTGATGGGAATGCCAAAACCAAGACCAAACCTTGATTATCATCAATTTCAGTATCAATCGGAGAAACAAAATTTGACATACCAAAACTTGTAACATGCTACATGAATGTCTAATTAGAAAGGCTACCCAGAGTAATCCTTGAGCACAGTAGCCAATGACAAAAGATTAGACTTCATTATTCTGCATTGACTGTCTTCCACAAATGTCCCAAAAAGAAGTATTGCCATATTTGAATAAAAGATAACAACCATACTACGTAACATCATAGTAATTGATGAGATAGATCATTTTTGTATATCATCCAGAGCACAACCTTCTGGATCCTAGGTTTTGACATCAATGACAACACCGCTAAATCATCTCAACAAATTCTCAACAATCTCCCCCCTTGTAATTGATGGAAAAATAGAAAAAAAAAAAAAACTCAAAAACAAAAAACTCCAAAACTTCAAGCACTCCCCCTTAGTCAAGAAATTCAATACCTCTTCTTGTTTTTATTTTCTCTTCATTTTCTCCCCCTTTTTTCCATCAAGGGAAAAAGGAAAAATAAGAACATTCAGGAGATCAAGTAAAAATAACACTTTTCACATGAAAAATATTCTTGTACCTTTCTCTCACAGTTGGAAGAATCCTCTTCCAAGCTAGCACTACAAAAACCATTCTAGCACACATACTGTCCAGCAGAGTCAACAACATAAATGAATATGACCAGTCCATAGACATGCATTATTGTTCACAATCTACTGCATCAGAAAGTATCCCAGAGAGATGATCCAACTAGACCTCAACAATTTCTTTGACCAACCAAAAGGTTCTAACCAAATCTTCCCTTTGTCTCTATGTAGACAATAACTCAGCTTGCAATTCACTAAATCTTATTCTTTATTTTCCATCTTTATCTTTGAAGAAGTCAAAACGCTTCCCAATATCATTCAATTCAGATTCAATAGCTTTAATTTTGTTTCTAAAATTATCAGCAGCAGTAGGCCATCAGAGACAAAACATGTAGATGTCAGAAATCTCCTTAATGTATTCTCTTGTCTCACCAATGTATTTGGATAACTTCTATTTGGATTTGACACACCTTCTCTCAATGATAGCTTGGAACTTATGTCCTTCAGATCCTTCCCACAACAACCTTTCTTCAACAACTTCTACTAGATCATCCGGTAATGAGTCAGAAACATCTGAAACAGTAATATCCTTTTTTAGCAGATAATAAACCAAGGCATCATCAATTCTAAGCCTACTGGCCGGAGAGCAGGCATGCCACATTTCACCAATATTTTTCATATCACCTTCATCCAACACCGGATGAACTTCATCTAGATCGAAAGATTCAGATCTAGACAGAGACTTTTCTTCCTTCTCCTTCTCTTCTGAGATAGCAATGGAATCCTTTGTGTTAATTTTCCTCCTTTTAGGTTCTAAAGGGGAACCACCAATGACAACCTCTAACTCCTTGCCGGAGGAGGAACCCTTCTCAACTTGACTAGACACTATCACAATGGAGAATAGATTCATCTGCAAGGATGAGAAATATACTTTGCATGCAATCACTTTATCTTCCATACATTCTAGATACCTATGAACTTGATTTTCGACAGGGATTTCTAGACTTCCACTTAACATTCTCCTTTGACGGTAGTGAACTCGAAAAGTAGAATACTAAACATATGATGAAAGACCCAAATTGGAAAGGATAACTCTCAACCAAAGACATTCTAACATTCTCAATTAGGTTTTCCATTATGAGGCTACAAAAGTCAAACTATTTATTTTCCTTCACCATCTTATGTGCAAGATACACAACAATAGCCGAAGTAGATCCTTCACAATTTCTGAAATAGATTTTGTAAGTGATACTGTCAAAAACATAGCTCATTGCAAGATAAAAAATAGTGTTTATTAGTAGAGCTCAGGGATCTTTATCAATACGAGTAAGTTCCTCCACGTCTCTATATTTCACCATTTTCTTCCTAGGGAGGTCACCAACACTGCACAATCGAGTGATAGTTTCAATGGCTTCCTTAGTGATCGGATAGGGTTTGTCCAAAATGATGCTACCATCCTTGAATCAACTCAACAGGAACAAGATAGACTCTTTGTCAAAAAACCAGGAAAATTATCCTCATAACTCCATACCTAGAGCACTTACATTCTGCAATTTATCAGTCTCCAACCCTAGTTCCATTTCCTTCATCTTCAAATGATCAAATTCATCCAACTCTACTATGTTTGGCCTTAGGGAAATACTGCCACTCGATTCTCTGTCAACAGATTTCATTGTTGCACTTATCTTCTTCAATATTGTATCACTCCATGAAACTTCTTCTTCTTTACAAACTGTGAGAAATATTTTGAAATCTCCACCTTTTAGCCTTAATTTCTCATGATGAACTTGCCGCCAAAAAATTACATTGATGATGCCATCAATTGTACTTCACTTTTTCAATCAGTCAGATTAAGCTTCATCATATATCACCAACTAGGTGAAACTTAGTTATGTTGAAAACACATGAATATTACTTTGGAGAAGGGGAACCAAAAGAATATGCATTGAAAAACTCCCCTTGAGCCAAGGCAGTTGGCTCAGATTTTGGTAGGGCTTGTACCGGGATCTAGTACCACAAAAGAGTTCTCCACACTCATTTCCTTTTTCTTCCACACCATGATGGTCTTCTTCTTAGATTCACTTGATTCTGCAACCTTCTTTTTTATTTTTAGGCTTTTCCGAAGCAACATATATGCATGTGTTAGCATAATGTCTGAGTTGGTTGCATTTGTAATAGCTTTGTCTTATCTTAACTGAGTGAACACTAGATTTGCACTGATTAGATTTGTGACCATAACCATGAAATAAATAGCAATTGCCATGAAAGAGATTATTCATTCAATTCCTTTTAGCCAGATTAGATAATTCACTTTTGCAATGACATTCTTTGTGACCAAAATTGTGACAGTTAAAGCATCGAGTACTTGGTTCCTTCTTGCTTCTACACTCTACAGCCTTATGTCCAAAAATTTTTCCTAGAAAATAATAGCCATTAAATGATAAGTACATTTGAGCATTTGGTTGCTTGACCGACAGTCTTTTAGGTGTTCTAGAGTTTAAGACCTTTCTTGTTACACCAAATCTCACTTCAACTTCAATTGCTTTGTCTTCACCCTTAGTATTCTGATTTGAGTTTTCATCGGTGAAGCCAAGTCCTCCCTTATCCTTGTGACATTTTTGTAGGGACAATATTTGGTCTAGAATTATGCTAATTTCACATACTCTTGCTTCTATTTTCATCCTTCTTAACTCTTGCTCTAACTTCTCATTTTCTTCTAATTTCTGATTGATGGTATCCTTGAGATTTTCTTCAATCTTCTTCCATTCTTCCATTTTTTGTTTGATAGTATCTTTGAGATTTTCTTCAGTCTTCTTGAATTCATCTAGTTGTTGCTTTAAATCCACAATGCTTTCCTTTGACTCCTTTAATTCCTGGCTAACCTCTCTATGTCTTGCTTTGAATTTCTAGATTTTCTCCCTTCGCTTTGTGATACAAGAGTTTTCCTCGAGATTTTCTTTCAATGTTTCCTTTTTAGATTCTATTCTTTCCATATCATCTAACATTATCTTCAATTCTTCCTCAAAGTGATAAGCTCCTACCATCTCTTCAAACTACTAAGATCTCCCTCAAGTAGTTAAGCTCTATCTCCAAGGAACCAGGCTTTGATACCAATTGTTGAATAGTTCAAATATCTTAGAGGGGAGGGTGAATCAGTTGTCATAAAACATTTTTTTTCTTTAATTTATACGCATCAGGCTTATATCAATCAGAAAATAATCAAATAGATATGAACATGAAAGCACACAACAACACCATGCACAATAAACACCATAATTTACGTGGAAACCCAAGAAGGGAAAAACAATGGAGAATGCTAATTCTCAATTACGGAACACCAGTTAAGGTGACACTGATTAAGGTGATTTTTACAAGGGATCACTGTAGGTAAGGGTCACTTCCGGTGGGATCACTTTCCGACTATTACAGCCAAAGATAAAAAAGGCTCACTAACAAAAGTGAAAGGCTCACTGCCAAAAGAGAAAGGCTCACTACCAAAGGAGAAAGGCTCACTGACAAAAGTGAACTAATGAAGTTGCATCTACATATGCATGAATTCAGTTCCGATTAAGAGCACAATAACTATCTACAAAATATCCAATCAAGAATCTTTTGTCCACCTTCCTTGCACAACCTCTACAAAAAAAATTGCTTCTTCCTTCGCCTCCTTTTCTCTGCTCGCACACACCATACACCACTCTGATTATTTCATCAAACAAAAACAGCTTTTACTTATACCATTTCATGCCTTCATAATATCCTAGGTTGTTAAGACACAATGTCTTCATATTCTTCTAAGACGACCAAACATAATTTGAATTAGATCACCACAAAACATGTCAAAATAAAGAACAACCTTGAAATATTCAATAAGGCTTGATATGTTAGAGTCGAACCCAAAAGATAGGTCTCACATAAAGATATTCTTATGATGTTACCAAGGGACCCATAAATAGGTCATACATGAAATAGGTTCATTACATAACATAATTATCAAAAGATAGCAAACTTTGGATTACATGAAATATATTCTAGAGCCAATGGGAATGTCACAACCAAGACCAAATCTTGATTATCATCAATTTTAGTATCAACCAAAGAAACAAAATTTGACATACTAAAACTTATAACATGCTACATGAATGTCCTAATAGAAAGGTTACCCAGAGTAAGCTTTGAGTACAATAGCCAACGTCAAAAGATTGGACTTCATTATTCTGTATTGACTGTCTTCCATGAATGTCCCAAAAAGAAGTACTACCAAATCCGGATCAAAGATAACATCCATACTACTTAGCATCATAGAACTTGATAGGATAGATCATTTATATATATAATCCAGAGCACAACATTCCAAATCCCAAGTTTTGACATCAATGACAACAACGCTAAATCTTCTCAACAACGAATTCCAACAGTTTCTTGACCGTTCAACTCCCAATCTTTCCCACCTTTTGCTTTGTCTCTTCATTTCTTTCGAAAACTTGAAGATTTCACAATGTGTGTTTAAAAATATGTTGAGTATCACTGCTACAATGTATGAGAGAAAATAGAGTGAATAAAATGGAGAAATGTTTTCTTTTCCCATGGATGTATCCATTAAGGTGAACCACATAATTGTTATTGTGTTGTGCATTTTTTTTGTGTGTGTGTCCATTATTTATCATCTTAAATTTTGTTTTTGTTTTTGTTTTTAATCTATTCTTTAAAATTAACAAGTACCACAAGCCAGGGATCAATTCCTAAGTAAACCCTTGGAAAGTCTGAAATAATTTAAGCAACTGAGAAAGTACACATGTCACATCTAATAATGTAATCACAACCAAAGCAAGCAATAAAACCATGCTTGTAATTAAACCCAAATTCATCTCTGCTCTCTCCAACACTAGTCTGCATGTAGTGGGGAATACACACAAGTTGGTGAAAGAGAAAGACAAATGCAAGAGCTGGAGAAAAAAATCAACAACCACAGAAAAATATGAAATTCACCATTGAAACCATCATAAGGTTCTCCCCCATCAACTAGTGTGCAATCAATGCACACAAAAAAATGAAGTTGGAATATTTGTTGCCATAGAGCCTTGCAAACAAAAATGCTTTAAAGAGACTTGTCACCATGAAAAAAAAGTGATCCACTTTGAAAAGAAACATGCATACCACTCATAGAACATTTGGAGATGCATGTAAAAAGATGTTTATCATAAGAAATCATAGAGATAATTCATTCTCATGATCCTATGGGTAACTTTACACACAGACAAGACTGAAAATAGATGAAACCACAAACTACCATATGTTGTATTGAGAATTTTCCACCTTTTCAAAACATAAAGCCACCATAATGCTTTGTAACAACAAAAGTGAACACCCCCACAAACAAGAAAAAACACCAATTACCATGGAGCCAATTGAGAACAATGAGAATAATCAGAACTTGCTTACCATACAAAGCCTTTATTACATAATAGCTTCCATTTCTTTTTGAGAAAATACCATGTAGGGAAGAGACCTGTCAATAACCCTGTAAGCCAAATTATTAGCAATACCATTAGTTTCTCTATAGCAATTCATAATTATGAAGTTATAAAGCAATATTTTGGCATGATTTAACAAGTATTTTAAATGTCAAGCATCTATCGAATTCCTTGACAAAGCACTAATCACCACTTGAGAATCCCCCTCAACCACAATAAGAGAGATTTTGAAATTAAGAGACAATTCCAAACCTAAGATCATAGCATTAATTTTTGCAACATTATTTGTACCAAAACCCAACATTTGACAAGCAACCCCCACAATAACACCCTTATGATCTCTTAAAACCATGCATTCCCTCAATATCCTAGGATTTCCTTGAGAGACACCATCGAAATTAATTTTGAGCACCCCCTGTAGAGGAAGAACCCATTTTACTTCTTTCCTTCTGGCATTAGTGCCCAAACCAAGCATAGAAACCTAAATAGGAGGAGGTTTGAGAAGAGGCCATGACTTTAAAATCCAAGCATCCCAAGAGGGGAAAAATTTCTTCATGTTAGAGCTCCTTAGGACAAATGACATAACTAATTCTAAGATTGAGGATTTAATTTTTTGGATAGCCTGGTTTATATATCTGACACCTTTTTCCTAAAAATATTGTTATGTATTTCTAACCAAACTTTCCAAATAATAATGGAAGGGATCAATTCCCAAATGCAAGTAAAAAAAGAAGATTTGAATAAAGAGGGCCAACACTGAAAATATTTTAAAAGAGATCATTGGAAAGAACTAGACTAGCCAAGCTTATTTTGCAACCACACCCAACATTTATTAGCAAACTCACATAATAAAAGCATATGATATGTATCTTCATATGTCCTACCACATAGGACACATGGATAGAGAGGAGTTATACCTAGTCAATCCAATCCCATGTCAGAGATAATTCTATCTTTCAGTACCAACCAAGTAAATGCTTCAACTTTAGGCAAACAAGTTGAACCCCAACATAGATTGTAAGGAAAATCATAAGACCGAACCGAGCTTACTAATAGTTTGTACCCATCACTTACATTGTAACAACCTAATTTTGACTTAAGCCAAATGATCTCATCCTCCTTGTTAGAGAAAAACACATTTTGTTTATTTATTTCTTGCCATAATGAGTCCTTCAAATGTTGAGGCACAAGAAGAAAATCAAAAGACCTCTATTTCATTAAGGGACGAGAGGGGGTAAGTGAAAAAAGATGGGGGGTCAAAAAGGGGTCTTAAGTGGCCACTTTTTTTTTGACATAAGGAAATACTAACCTTGAATGAGAAATTGAGGATAGTTACACTCAAAATTTTAAGATGCAACAAAAACAATGTTCATAGTGCTTCGAGTCTACTTTCTAAACTACTATTTTTTTTAAATTGTAGAGATTAAGAGATTCAAAAAAGGGAGCCACAAAAATTGGTGTTATTTTTGTCAAAAAAATATAACATAGCGTCTTTTGTGCCTCCCTCAAAAGGTTAACTTTTTTTTGGTATTTTAAAAATCACTTCAATGAGAAATTAGCAAATAGCATGTAGTTTATATGCCCCATTTTTTTGATATTTTTTTAATGAATATTTGATTTTTTACTAATTTTCAAAGTGTCCACATATCCCGAAAAACATAATTTTGGTTGTGCCACCCCTATAATTTTTTAAAACTAATAATTTTTTTTTTTAATATGCATAGAATGGAGTCTAGTTTATAAAAATGTAATTTATTTGAAATTTCAATGAATGGTTAAAAACTAAAGTAAAAAATACCAAACACTAGTTTTTGACAAAAAACGGACACACAAACAAACAAAATTAAAGATGAAATCCTTAACATTGTCAAAATGTGAAAAAAATTATATCGTTAAATAGCTAAGAGAGAGCCTAACATTATCCAGGTGTTTGATTTACTTGACCTTGAATTAAACACATGCAAACTTGATGGTTAGTGCAAATGAGATTATGTGAAATCTTGTAGAATATGCAAAAACACATCTTTGGATGTTGGGAAGGAACTCCAAGCCTTTGGGTTGGAAATCCAAAGTAAATACAAGCCTAAGTCTTGGGGATTCCAAAAGCAAGATATAACGTGAGAACATTATAACGCGCTTGTGCTATGTCTTTTTTTGTATTTTGCTTCCTTTTACAAAATTTTGCTTTATGTTTCCCAAGCTTGACATAACACAAGCGTGTTATAAGGTGCTCGTGTTATGTCTCACTTGAAATTGTTCATGTGCAATTTTGTTAAATGTATGTTTGATGTATATATGTTTGTATATATATTTGTATGTACGTACATATGTATGTATGTATGTATGTATGTATGTATGTATGTATGTATGCCTTTATGTATGTATGTATTCATGTATGTATGTGTGATTAGACATATGAGTATGGGTTGATTACACTTGATCTATGAATATTGAAGCATAACAAAGCCACTAACGTCAAATCTCAAGAAGATCATTCAAATGATAGTTAAACAAAACATTTATCAAAACTAAACATACTAAACTACAAAATATTTAAAATTCCTATTCTAATCCATCTGAAACTTATCTGTTGGGGGAGTGGTGTCACGTTGATGTGGAACAATGACCGTTTCCCAATCCTATGGATAAATAAGCTTGTTCCAGTTAGTTTTATTGAAGAAAACTGATGGAACTGATGACAGATGTGTATGAAAACATGATTTTAATCTACTTGAGCATGATGTAAGCTAATTAAACATGATTTTATTCTAGAATGATGAAGATATGCAAATTCTAATCTAATCTAAATGGATTCTAAGTTAAAAGATATAAACCCTAATTAATAAACAAGCTAAATGGATGCATTATGTGATCATGAAAGCCATTAATGGAAGCTTAAAGCTAATTAATGCATTTAAAATAAACTAAAATATGTTAAATCTGTGCTAAATATGAGTGTGAGTGTGAGTGATTTTAATAGTATAACTTTGATGTTAAAAGATGGATCCATTTGTCTTCAAATAATGACTTGTTTATTGGAGATCAAATGAGAAATGAAGGGTTGAGATTGAAAAGCTAATCAATGGTCAAGGATGGAAGAAATTGGAGGCATGGATCATGGATTCTCATCAATGGATGAGAATGGAAGATGATATTTTAATCAAGGGTTAACATTCCTTCAAACAAACACACTTTTGACCTGTACAAGAGGTCACAAATTAACTTGCACAAGAATTTACAAGTTAACTTGCACATAAAACTTTTTAAGAATATTCCCTTTTTCAAATGAATGAGAAAAGAGAATATTCTTTGGAATATTCTCATGGGTGAGAGAAAAGGATAATTTAGCAAATTAAAACAAATTTTAATTGTGCAAAAGAGGAAGGAATATTCCATGGGAATATTCTATTTGGAGGAATGTGCAAAGGAGGAATATTCCCTTGCAAGGGAAATTAGATTCAATTGATAATTAAACAATTTTAATTATACAATTAGGGGATTAGAAGAATTAAATGATATTCATTAAATAAAATGATTTAATGAATGGGGGAAAGGTGAAATGACATTTAATTAAATAACTTAGGGTTATTTAATTAAATAAGAAGATTTAGGGAATTAAATTAAATAGTTTGATCTATTTAATTAAATTGGATGAAATGTTAGTGTGAAAAGGGGTGAATTAACCTAATTAAATTAATTAGGTTAATAGATGAAAATGATACAATTAATCAAATAGCTAGGCTAATTTAATTAATTAAGCGAAAAGATGATTGGTTTCAAGATGAAATGATGTTAGTATACCTGATTTGAGTGTATGATATCATTCAAGACATTTTTTAGTGTCTACATTTTTCCTCTCTTTCAAGCGAGGTACCTGTTATGTTGGTTTGAAGACGGATTCCCTTTGGATAAAGATACATTCATGAGCTCATTTTTTATAGCCTCGTGGATATTGTACTTTTGATCAATTTACATACACTAACTCAGATATTGTACCATGACAATCATTTTTTGATATATATATGAGACAGATTCGATAAGATGTGATGTGTTCTTTTTATTTCATGCTTATGAATGTATGGATGTGTTGGATAACAGATTGGAAACCTTGAGATAATATAATCCTTATATTAGGGAAAGGTGCCATAAAACCAACAGTTTTGAATATTTTGTTCTTAAATAAGAACAAATATCCTCTAAATTTTATTGAGGTACAACTCCCTCACCAGATTTTCAATGAATTTGAATGCTAAAATTAAATATCATGTATGATTTTAACCAAAAAGCAGTAAAGGAAAACCCAATATTAGGAAAATTCCTAAATATAAGATGCAAGATTCAGAAAACAACAAACTAGCTCAAAGACTAATTATTTAAATCACATTAAGAGATAAACTATGCACTTAATACCTTATGAGGAATGAAATTTATCACCAAGAAAACTGCATAATCCATGCAAAGATGAAGTATGACATTAAGATACCCTTAAACACCAAGATTCAAGAACACTAGATTATATTCATAAACTGTATGCACCAGGACAAATAGTAATTTCATTCACAACAAAAATGTAAATCGAGAGTTTTTTTTTAGAGAGTGTCAAGAGAGCCACCAAAGTACCTAGAGCTTCTTTTGAAACAACAATGCACTCATCAATGATTTCTCTAAAATTTTGCAAACTCTATTTAGCAATCTACAACTTCCACTCCACTCCCTTGTTCCATACTAAGAAACGAGTGTATGAAGCATTGGGTATAATATGTTCTACAACCAACCTCTCCATATTCTAGCTTAAAAATTAATTTCAATTTAGTTAGATAATTGTTACATTACTTTTCTTCTTTTTCAATTGCAACAATCTCCTCCCCCAAAGTAGTCTTTAAAGAATTTGTCTCCTAGAAACACTTCATAGATTCATAAATAACAAAGCCTCCCTTTTAGTTGGACACTCACTCCATTCCTCCATAGCCTTACTTAGGATTTGGAAACTTTTTATTTTAATCATAGCTTCCTTTCCAACCACGGTTAAGGATTCTATAGAGGAATCAACCAGGGAGAGGGGTTGTTTCCTGAGTGATGTCTTTCTATGTTGAAGGGTGCACAATATCAACTTGGAGGCTCCCTGATTCTGTGTCATCCACCAATCTTGCAATAGTTTTCAATTTCTACATCTTTGGGATTGGGGTTCTCTATAGTAATTGACCTACCATTTCTTGTTTGGGCACACTAAGCTATACAAACTTCATTTTCCTAGATAAAGTATCCTCCAACCAAGTTGGAGTAATTGGGACATTAACTACTTTCAAAGCTGAAGACCCAAACAAAGTTCTAGCAACATGAGGGGTGTCCATTGTAGATGAAACAGTCTGTGACCTCTATGGTGCACTCACTTTCCTGTTACATCAACTAATTGTCTAATTAATTCAATGAGTACTCACTTATCCTCAGGATATTTAGGTAATTTGATCAAAATCCAACATATCCACCAACCCTAATGTAAGAGAATCTTTGAAATTGAATGAAATGACTACCATAGAAGTCTACGAATTGCATTGCTTCAAGTGATAACCGCATTGCAGGACTTCCCTATAACTCCCTGAAATATTGAAAGCTCTTATGCAGCTGAAGCTTATCAAAATAATCATAAATGGGTACTTTCTCTCAAGGAAAGTAACTTGGTATTAATTCAGACCAAGGTCTTGTGTTGGTGATGGCATATATCAAGTATGAAGACATGTAGGAGAACTTGTTCAAGGTAAAGAATGTCATCAACTCATGCAGGAGATCATTGATGATTTCTGCCCAATCCAAGAATTGCTCTCCACATAACATAGTTTGGATGAAGAAATATATCCATTCCTCAAATCCATGAATGTCTTCATAGATTCAAATGGCGACACCTTTGCTTTCTTGCTTTTTCACTCAATCTTAAAATGGTCGTATCTTGGTCATATTTTGGTCTTTTTTAGAGATTTTTTTTTAAATGGGGTATAATTTCATAAGCTATCCAATGGTGTAGCTGTTTCTCAATTTTGATAGAGTTCAAATTTTCACCTAATGTCAAATCACAATGAAACTTGGTCTAAATTTTAGGGTTTTTATGCTTAATTATTTATCTAACCCTCATATCTTCTTGTTTCTTGATTTCATCTAACATTTGAAGCTTGGATTGTAGATTTTAAAGGATCATGGAGCATGGAAGTGAAAGAAAAAGCATTATCACATGATTGTAAAAAGTGTTTTTAAACACTTTGGGAGCAATTATAATCCCATTCTTAAGGCTTTGTTATCTTCAAGTTTTAGGACTCAAATAAATTTCTTTTGGGATTTAAAAAGAACAATAAAATGGTTAAAAAGAACATTAGAAACTCACTAGGTTTGGTTTTGGGTTTTTAAGAATTGAACAAAACAACATCACACTTCATCTTGATGTTATAAAAAGAATCCATTATTGCTTTTGAAGTTAAAATGGACATATGTTTATCTTGTTTTGTAATCTTTTCTACAAACTAATATCATTTAAAGGCATATGCATTTCTCTCACGCTTCACGATGATTTTGAGAATCAATTTTTTTTTTGTGATATTAGGTTTCTAAAAGATTGCCTTCACACTTCAATTTGGGCTTTTAAAATTGAACAAAATCTTGCAAGTGTGTGTAAGTATATTGTGTGTGTTCTCTCTTTGTTCACGCAAACAAAGATTGATCGAACTACATATGTAATTACTCGCTTTTGTTTACCTTTAAAGGGCCTACCTTGGTGGGAAAAAGTACTCACCCCAAGGGAACGACCCAAGTGGTAATGAGCATAAGCCAAACTCTTCCAAATCGCTATATAAATTTGTGGTTGCGATGAAAATTGTAAATAATGGGAAGCGGTGTATGATAACTCTCCCCCGATATCTTTATGATGTGTAAATCCCTTGTTCTAAGGGTTGGGAGATATCTCACAAGGATTTTATCATTGCACCCCCTAAACTAGATGCCCTTACTACAAACCTTTGTTTACAATCCAAAATCCCAATATTTGTTGGTGTCAAGATGGTCGGACCTCTGAAGCCGTCCCAAATACTAGCGGTTCTTTGTAGAGATGAAAAGTTCATCATGGGAGATTCATGAGAACTGAAGCTTGGTTAACCAGTAGAAGTGAGTGATGTGGAGGGGAGCCAATGTGGTCAAGCTTCTAGTCATCCACTCTAAATAAGCACAAATGGATTTATCCAAGTGGGAATTCAACAAATATTTTCTTTTCCATCCTAGGATTGTGCAATCTTTGAGTCAGTTAAACACATTGCTTGGATCCAAAATATTGAAAACAAACATTCAACAAGGACATCAAATTTCAAACCTTTAGAAGAAGCAAATACCTTTGAAAAAATCCAAGTTTTATTGCTTGTCCTAGGGATTTCATCCTTAGAGGCTTCTAAGTATTTGGATTTATATGTCAATTTGCTCTCACTAAAGTCAACATTAGGGAACTATTTCCTTGATTTTCTCAATTTCCACATAATGGAATTTGTGGGATGAAAAGAAATTAGGACATTAGACATTTAGTTTGAAGAGCTAAAGAAAGAAAGTGTTTTTGGTAAAAGAAATTTATTAATGAAGATAAAATCAATTGAACCCCACACATGTGCTTGTTTATCTTTTGTCTTATGGCATTTTGAGCAAATATTGATCTTTTGGTTTGAAGTACTCTTAGGGAAAAGAATGTTCTTCAAAACCTTGGTCTTGTAAACAAGTCTCTCTTATGTTCATTTAGGATCAAAACAACCAATCATTTCATCCATCTCAAACATCAATCAAATCCCATCTCACAAACAACACTTAGAAATCTTGGAAAAATCCTTCATACTAGACTTTTGGAAAATCCTTTAAATCAAAATCATCTTGTTTGACTAAGTGTGTGTAGATGCATACTTCTTCATACTCTTAGTTAAATTATCACCTTGTGGAAAATTTTATTCCAAGTGCGACTAGGCGAAAATGTTGTTCTAGATATGAGCAACAACAAGAAATGTGCAAAAAACAATAAAAACACCTAACACCTCAAGATTAGCCTAGTTAGATTCAAAAAAAAATGAGATAACAAATAATAGATTTACCCTATCTTGAATCGATCCATTGGTTGGCCCTTGATGGTTGATTTTGTGTATGCTCCTTGGATGGAAAAAGATGCAAGAATGGGATGTAGGATGGATGAGAAATGGATGGGAATGGATGCAAGTGCAAGTTTTTGGCTAAGTAAGGCTCAAATAAAAATTTTGCAAGAGTTTGGTTAGCACAATGATCAACCTCCAAATGAGAGAAAACATGGGGTATTTATAGAGGAAGTTGAATTCTCTAGAGAATTCAACGGTTGAGATTCATCCAATAAGGTCAAGATGAAGAGCTATGGTGAGTTGAGGACTCACAAGCCCTCACATCTTGACATGCGAAATGTGAGATGACTTAGGGATGGTGATGTGTAAATGAGGTGGAAGAAGGACAAGTACTTTGCAAGTACCTTGGGGAATGAGATGATTTCCTCAAAAAGGAACTTCTTATCCCCAAGTGAGAATAAAAGTGACTTTTGAGAAATTTTAGAATTCCTCAAAAATATCCATGGTAAAAGAGAAAGTAGTTGGAGAAATAAATATGAATTAAAAATTCACATACTTGCAAGACTCTTATGGACAAGACAAGGTTCCAAAAAGGGAAGCCTTTGTCCACATGTGACTTGATGTGACAAGTCAAAAGATTCTAGAAGATGCATGAGAAGAGGAGATTCTAGGAGGAATAAATGTGAATTTAAAATTCACACGGGAAAGAGAGTCACTACCAAAAAAGACAAATAAATAGGTTGACTAAAAAATAATGCTAAATGTGGCTAATGACTTTGATTAAAGTTGTGCAAACACATGATTAAGATAATTAACTAAAGATTAGAAGCAAGTGGAAAATGTTGGAGGATGTGACACATCCTAACCATAAATTAATTAAATTAATTATGATTAGAAGAGGGTTAGATGGCTAAGAGGAATTAGAGACCAACTTGCAAAAGTTGGAGGATGTGACAATGAGAGAGAAAAAGAAGAATTAAAAATTGGCTTAAATTCAAAGAGGTTGCATGACTAAATTAAATAAAGTGGTATATTTATTTAATTTAGAGAGGAAAGGAGGTAAAGTATTTAATTATTCAATTAAATACTTTATGAACCTTATGCAAATGATGAAATATTAATTAAATGAATGATTTAATTAATACCAAAAAAGTAGACGAGTAAAGGA
Source organism: Sequoia sempervirens (assembly GCA_007258455.2). Taxonomy (NCBI): domain Eukaryota; kingdom Viridiplantae; phylum Streptophyta; class Pinopsida; order Cupressales; family Cupressaceae; genus Sequoia; species Sequoia sempervirens. The sequence continues at coordinate 461,483,863 of VDFB02047230.1, forward strand.
ATGAATAAAGAGACGACTTTAACCATATTGAAGTGGTCAAATGTGGATGTCTACATTTTTCCCCTCTTCGAAATACTGTTAGGATAATAGGGCTTCGAAGAAAATAAAATGCAGATGACTCTATAGAGGAAGCAGCCAGAAAAGAGATGCCCCAGCATAGGGGAGTTCAGATGAGCTTCCCAAACAGAAAGAAATGGAAGGAGATGCCCCAGTCTCACGAGAGAAGACTCATGATGGAGGAATGGAAGAGAATGGTAGGATATGCCCCCTCAAAAAGGTGGACAGGGAAGGAAAAGGGGTCCCAAGCAACTTCTTGAAAGTATAAAGTGGTATATGTCATTGGAAAGAGCATGAAAAAATGAGAAGATTGGCTTTTGAACAGAGTCAAACTGAGGCTTAGTATGCAAATAGAGGCCCCAAGAAGATAGAGGATGGGGGAATTAGTTGGACAAAAAAATTGTTAAATAAAGGGAAGAAATTCCCTTATTTAAAAAGGTGAAAAAAGGGGGAAAAGTTTATATAAGGTAATTGTAGGAATTACCTCTCCTCATTAGAACAGTAGTCAGACGAGGAAGGAGGAGAAGAGGAGAGAAGGAGAGGAGTAGAGGACATGATGTTAGAGTATGACATCGACATTATCAACCAGGCAGATGAGGAGTGGCGGTTTTTCAACGAGTGTGTCGTTCCACTCTAGGTTAGCCCCAAACCCAACTTTGTGATTTTTTCCATTTTGTTTGAGTTTTAGAAAATTTAAAAATACGGGTTTTGTTGGGGGGAGAGAGGAAAAATGGGTAGGAGGAAAAACTAAGATTTATTTTATTTTATTTTATTTTTGGCTGGGGAGGGAAAAAGGAGCTAGGCTGGGGATGGAAATGGGCATGCCCCAGAAGAGGGCGAGATTGCGTGTGAAGGGGCAGATTCGGAGCCAGATCCCGCGGAGGGGCAGGTCCACCCATGCCCAAGTGGGTTCACTTGTGCATGGGGGTGGGTCTGCCTATGCCCGGGTGAGTCCACCAGTGCACGAGGCAGGTCCGCTCACGTGTGCCTGAGGAGCAGGCTTGCCCAGGAGCTCGAGTGGGTTTGCCTGAGCTCAGATGGGTCTACTCGCACCCTGGTAGGCTCGCCCCGCGTGCGCGATGCAAACTCGCCCGGGGGCCCGGGCGGATTCACCCGAGCTTAGGTGGGTCTTCCCACACTTGAGCGGGCTCACCCCACGCATGCGGGTGAACTCGCCCGAGGGCTCGGGTAGGTCTTCTCGTGCTCGGGCAGGTCCGCCCATGCCGGGGGGCAAGTTCGCCCGTGGACACGCCTAGGGAGCTAGGGCGGGTCCACCCACAGCTGGGGCGGGACCGCCCGCAGTCAAGGTAGGATCGATAAGGGGGAAAGAGGGAAAATAGAGGAAAATAGAGGAAAAAAGAAAGGATAGGGGACGAGACTTGGAACAGGTGAAAGGAAAAGAAAAAGAGAAAGAGAAGATGGGAGAGAAAGATTGACAAAGTTGGCATGCCATGGATGTAGGATTTTGGCTGATTGCGGATGCGGGAGAGGCGATTTGAGGTACTGAGGAGATGTATAGCGGCTATGATGGGTGTAGATCATTAGGCACTAGAGATGCAAGACTATTGTACATGCTATCATATCCAACAATTAAGGCCCATAGGGCCATGTTGATAGCATTGATAGAATGTTGGGACTTAGCCACGTCGATGTTTCATTTATCAAAAGGGGAGATGACGGTGACTCTAGAGGACGTATGGAGGATTTTGAGGTTTCCCATAGTAGGGCTCCTAGTCAACGAGCACATGGTAGAGGATGAGGCATTGGGCAAGTCTGTATAGATTGTGTTTGGTGATGACGAGCTACCGATTCAGCGGCAGCAGCTAGACGTGGATAGATGTTTGTCCTGTAGGGTACTGGCATTAGCACTATACCTAGTAGGGTTGATTAGCGGGATACTATTAGCAGAAAAGAGCGGTTGGTTCCTACCTCTGAGGTTTGTGGGGCTGATCAACACATTATTGAGGGCCGAGATGGTCAGTTTGCATGGGAGACTTGTTGGCTGGCACAACTGTACTAGGATATGCATGTTGTATGCTACTTGGAGTCACTGAGAGTGACACACGTCACATTGCTATAGGTATGGGCCTGGGAGCATGTTAGGGTTACCAAGCTGGTCGTGTTGAGAGCAAGAGAGCAGGATGATAGAGCAATGGTGGTCTGGGGATTGGTGATAGAGGTGGGAGCAAAATTGTGGTATCAGGAGGTTGGAGATGTGGACATGTGAAGGAGACTATTTGATGAGGTGTAGGCTAAGATGATAGTATGGCATCCGTATATGTTGCAGTGATTTAGAGATTGGAGGGAGGATGAAGAGAGACACATGGACTACTTATTCACCTGATGTTACATCATCGGTAAGGATCTGGGCGTAGTGGAGTTGCACAGGCCAAATTGGGTGATGAGACAGTTTGGAGTGAGGCAAGATATTCCCATGGGGCGAGTGACATTCTGGTGACTGACACAAGAGCGGACATGGGAGGATGAGCTAGATCTAGCAGCGGTGAGGAAGGAGTTGGAGAATTGTGATTGGTGCCATACCCTGGCAGGAGGGAGGGGCTGAGAGATGTAGGGACAATGAATCAATATGGTCAGTGGTTTCGACGACATCCACCTCCATGGATTACACCAATGGTTCCTATTAAGGAGGCACTATGGTTTGGGTCAGAGGATGAGAGATGAATGATGGATGAGAGAGAGGGATAGGGTCCATGAGGACAACAAAGAGGAGGATAGGAGAGAAGAGGATGACAGAGAGGAGGACAGGAGGTGGTCAGAGCAGTCAAGGAGCTAGTGAGGGTAGGAAGGAGGAGGAGATGACGATAGAGAGCCCAAGGAGGAAATTGTGCAAAGGAGGGAGAGGAGGAGGCTAAGGTTGTGACACAATAGGCCATAGGAGGTTGGCAACAGGAGAGACAGGAGGCATATGTAGCCACAAGAGGGAAGTAGCGGTAGAGATAGGAGGAGGCTAAGGCTAGTGGAGAGTAGGAGAGGATGACGGGGGGAGGAGGAGGGGAGCCCCCATGGTAATTGATGTGGATGAGGTGGAGGCATCGGTAGAGAGTGATGGGTATGAGTCACAAGAGATGGACATTGATATGGAGGTACATGACATCCCCCCACTATCGATAACACCACCCAGAGGAGAGTATCCAACAAAGGTACTGCGAGGGGCCTTGGAGAGGCTGCGACTTAGTGAACAATGGTTACGGAAATCAGAGGTCGAGCAGAGCAGATTAGAGGTAGAGATGAGTGAGTTATAGGCATGATTTTCCTAGAGTGAGAGGGACTACTTAGATCTGGCCATGATGGTGACAGAGGTGGAGAGGAGGTTGTAGAGAGAGAGGGATGAGGCACAAGATGAGGTGGTTGACTTGCAGGCAGAGGTAGAGAGGTTGCGGGCAGAGGTGGCCAAGGAGAAAGAGGAGGGGGATGTAGTGAGGTTGGAGAGAGATCGTCTAGTGGCTGAGCAGGCGACATGATAGGTCGTTGGAATAGGGATAGGGTAGGGGCCTACAGAGATTGGGGCAGGGACCACAGGAGATATAGAGGGTTTGCAAAGATAGATAGAGTGGTTATGGAGAGAGAGAGTGGATCTGCATTGGCAACAGGATGAGCTCGGGGATAGAGTGTACTATTTAGAGCAGACAGTTGGAGATATGAGATTGATGCAACGGAGAGAGGAGGAGATGAGGGTGAAGATACGTGTGCTGCACATAGAGAGAGACATGACACAGGCACAGGCATAGGCTATGGAAGCAGAGAGAGATGTAGCTTTGGCATGAGTTCAAGTGTCGCAGAGTGAGCTAGAGGTGGTAGGTGAATAGGTACAGTCTCTTCAGAGAGAGAGGGAAGCAGAAGTGTCACAAGTATCAGCTCTTTGGAGAGAGCGAGATGCAACCAAGTTGAGACTTCAAGCACTATAGAGGGATAGGGATGCAGTGATGGCTCGAGTATAGGCCGCACATCGGGAGAGGAATGTCATAGAGGTGCATATGCAGATGTTGCAAAGTGAGCGGGACATAGCCCACACTTAGCTACAGGCAGCGCAGGTCAAGGAGGGGGAGCCAGGGGCAGAGGTACAGGGATTGTAGGCACAGTTACAGGCTGCACAGGCTAAGAGGGACAGGGCCACAGAGCAGGTACAACAACTAATATTAGAATAAGAGGCTTGGGGGCAAGAGTGGAGAGCCATCAGTGTGGATCGAGATAGGTACAAGCATGAGCGAAATACTGCTAGATATCAGGCTGGGCAAAGAGATGATTATATGCAAGAGGCGAGCTACTGGAGATGTCCCTATGAGCAGGAAGTTCCAGATCCAGCACAGCACACAACGTGCTACATCAGATAAGTACATCAGATGTCAGTACCGTCCCAGTCATTAGGGACACGTACTAGGGGTATAGTGACTATCGATGAACTCCTCCTTATGGTGGTTACCAGGGGACCCCCACGCACAGAGGGCCAGTGCCTAACTCTCCTTAGAGATCAGATGTGGGCAACTCCCAATAGAGTAGTCAGAGGGCAGATGGCAGGATACCAGTTTTTTAACAGGAGCATGATGGAGGTTTAGTACAGATTAACAGAGGGCAGATATGAGCAACATCTTTGGATCTTGTACTTTATTTGATGATATATGATGGAGATGTAGTGGATTATGTTTGAGATATTATGATGAGATGTACATTGTATTATTTTGATTATGATATGCAATAGCCCTTATTGACACTGTGTGTTATGTTTTATGTGATGGATGATTTAGTTTATTTATGCACATGTACATGATATTTTATGTTTATGTGGATGGATGATTTAGTTTATGTATGCACATGTATATGATATTTTATGTTTATGTGGATGGATGTGATCATGCATGTATTAATGTTTATAATGCAGGATGAGATGAATATTTGGTATAAAATGTAGTTGGGATGGATCTAACAATATGTTTTGCGGGTGGTAATGCATGTATTATGTGAATGTTAATATAGACATGTATGGGTTAAATGAAACTAAGATGCTTAATCTAATCAGTCTATGAAAGATAAAATATGTTGTATCTACAATGTAACATGCAATATGAATGAAACATGAATTCATATAATGCAAACCTAAATGTCAATGAGGACTTTCATGGGAATGTGGGTAGATGATAGGTGTAACGTTGGTGTGATACCACACCTGTCAAGAACCATTAGTACCCTGAGGGGAAAACCAAGGGGAAAAAGAATCAAAGTTTGCACAACCTAAATCATAATTCATGGGTTGTGAACAAGGCTGAATGAAGGTGCATGCAATGAAATGCAGTTAGGAATGCAATTTTCCATCTTCGAAGCATTGATTTTTGCTATAGCATAGGATACCATATACCATGATATATGAGACCAAGGCGAGTTGGCATCAAATGCATGAAACAAACCCAACAAACAAGGTCATCCTAACACCCCAAAGTCATGAGGACCTTGGTTGGGCTAGGTATTAGAATAACCACAAGCACAAAGGGATGTTCCCAATGTAACACAGGATTCTAGGGATCCTGGTGGGTACTACGTGGGAACGACCTAGCAAACAACAATAATAAAAGATCAAGAGATGCCCCTATGTTAACTCATCAAAAACCCACCATAATATGATGGATCATAGCGGTTTTGACAAGTGAGAAGAAGGAGCTCAAACAATAAACAAAATCCAAAAGTGTGAAAAGATCATAATCAAAGTTAAACATCCTTTGCCATAGGATCACAAGGATGGATGGGTGATGATGTGGTATGTTAGGAAGGATGCATCCCATTGAGACTGATGATGGATACTAAACTAAAATGACTCAGGTGACGCAAGATATTTTTCAATAACCAGATATCCTAACAGTAGAGGATTTCATTTGTGAAGAACCAACTAGATAAAGGTACTCTTGACAACATGACACAAGAGACTAGACAAACGACTGACACACCCTACAGACCTAGGGGCTCAGGGGCTGATCAGAGATTAGCCTTGCCTACGTGAAAGCACAGAGCCCTCGTAGTTCTAGAAAAGACCATGGATAAAATAGAAAGAGGACTAATGGAGACTGATGAGTGATGAAGAAACAAAGCCCTGGGGGTGGATCAAAAGATCAACCTTGCCTACGTGCAAGTGCAGGGGAACCGTAGTTCAAAGAAAAACAAATGATGACTAACCATGGATAAATGTGAAAAGAGGATGATGGAGACAAATGATGGGGGACCATCATAGGATGATCCAAAGGCCCCGGGGGTAGATCAAATGATCAGCCTTTCCTAGGTGAAAGCGCAGGGGCAACGTAGTTCGACCAAGACCAAAGAGATTGATATGACAGGATGAGGCATAGGTGGAGACTAACACAATGGATGATCATGGATGATGACACAAACCAATAGACGAAAAAATTAACGAAAGAGGCTCAAATTAGGATAAAAATCTTAGGATGAAGGATAACATATAATTGTCCAATGCTCAATCAAAATATACCAAGCGGCCAAGGATGGAATGGGAGAGGATGTCAGGATAGGATGGATGGAGTCACAAAGTAATTACGACACAAGGTAGATAATGATCAAGCCCTCTACGAATGACACCTATTACCAGGTTTTCACCATCTGTACCTATCCAAGGTGCCACCAAGGGTGGTTTTCACCATAGGACAAATTTATTTCTCTACTATTTTTGGATTCTTTTGTTGATTTTTCTATTTTTTTTGTATTTTTGCAAGTAGGGTTACCAAGCGGACTTAGGTGTAAAACCTCTTTAGATGCATGATATTGATAGGCTCTTCTGGGGCCTCTCCTTCAAGGGTAGCAAGTTTGTATGCCCTAGATCCATATTTAGCGGTTATGATATAAGGACCCAACCATTTTGCTTCAAATTTTCCTTTCTTATCGCAGTCTTGCTAAGTACGCTGGTTCTCTTTAAGGAAAAGATCACCAACCTGGAATTGTTGAGGGTGAACCTTCTTGTTGTAGTTATGCTTGAGGTGGTTTTGGTAAGCTTGCAGATGATCATAGGCTTTGATTCATCTTTCATCAAGTAATTCTAGCTGTGCAAGTTGTGCGACACGAGCATCTTCCTCGCTGATAAGGTTCTTCAAAGAAATCCTCAGTGATGGGATCTCAAATTCGATTGGCAAGATGGCTTTGACACCATACACTAAAGAATAGGGGGTGGAACCAATAGGGGTATGGATGGAGGTGCGATACACCCAGAGAGCAGGATTAATATGGAGGTGCCAATCTCGACCAGTGTTATTGACAACCTTTTTGAGGATGTGGATAAGGGTCTTGTTGGTAGCTTATGCCTGACCATTACCTTGGGGGTAATAAGGCATTGACCAACAATGTTTGATATGAAAGGTGTCACAGAGGTGTTTCATGGCCTAGTTTTTAAAAGGCTTTCCATTATCGGAGAGCATGGTGGATAGAATACCATATCTGCAAAGAATATGGTAAAGGATGAATTTT
>VDFB02047230.1:461491495-461503931 GCA_007258455.2 Sequoia sempervirens
TTGCAAAGTGAGCGGGACATAGCCCAGGCTCAGCTACATGCAGTGCAGGTCGAGGAGGGGGAGCCAGGGGCAGAGGTATAGGGATTGTAGGCACAGTTACAGGCTACACAGGCTGAGAGGGACAGGGCCACAGAGCAGGTACAACAACTAATATTAGCATAAGAGGCTTGGGGGAAAGAGTGGAGAGCCATTAGTGTGGATCAAGATAGGTACAAGCATGAGTGAAATACCGCTAGATATCAGTCTGGGCAAAGAGATGATTATATGCAAGAGGTGAGCTACTGGAGATGTCCCTATGAGTAGGAAGTTCTAGATCCAGCGTAGCACACAACGTGCTACATCATATAGGTACCTCAGATGTCAGTACCATCCTAGTCATTAGGGACACGTACTAGGGGGTATAGTGACTATCGATGAACTCCTCCTTATGGTGGTTACTAGGGGACTCCCACTCGTGAGTACCAGGGGACCCCCACGCACAGAGGGCCAGTGCCTGACTCTCCTTAGAGATCAGACGTGGGCAACTCCTAGTAGAGTAGTCAAAGGGCAGATGGCAGGATACTAGTTTTTTAACAGGAGCATGATGGAGGTTTAGTACAAATTAACAGAGGGCAGATATGAGCAACATCTTTGGATCTTGTACTTTATTTGATGATATACGATGGAGATGTAGTGGATTATGTTTGAGATATTATGATGAGATGTACATTGTATTATTTTGATTATGATATGCAATAGCCCTTATTGACACTATGTGTTATGTTTTATGTGATGGATGATTTAGTTTATTTATGCACATGTACATGATATTTTATGTTTATGTGGATGGATGATTTAGTTTATGTATGCACATGTATATGATATTTTATGTTTATGTGGATGGATGTGATCATGCATGTATTAATGTTTATAATGCAGGATGAGATGAATATTTGGTATAAAATGTAGTTGGGATGGATCTAACAATATGTTTTGCGGGTGGTAATGCATGTATTATGTGAATGTTAATATAGACATGTATGGGTTAAATGAAACTAAGATGCTTAATCTAATCAGTCTATGAAAGATAAAATATGTTGTATCTACAATGTAACATGCAATATGAATGAAACATGAATTCATATAATGCAAACCTAAATGTCAATGAGGACTTTCATGGGAATGTGGGTAGATGATAGGTGTAACGTTGGTGTGATACCACACCTGTCAAGAACCATTAGTACCCTGAGGGGAAAACCAAGGGGAAAAAGAATCAAAGTTTGCACAACCTAAATCATAATTCATGGGTTGTGAACAAGGCTGAATGAAGGTGCATGCAATGAAATGCAGTTAGGAATGCAATTTTCCATCTTCGAAGCATTGATTTTTGCTATAGCATAGGATACCATATACCATGATATATGAGACCAAGGCGAGTTGGCATCAAATGCATGAAACAAACCCAACAAACAAGGTCATCCTAACACCCCAAAGTCATGAGGACCTTGGTTGGGCTAGGTATTAGAATAACCACAAGCACAAAGGGATGTTCCCAATGTAACACAGGATTCTAGGGATCCTGGTGGGTACTACGTGGGAACGACCTAGCAAACAACAATAATAAAAGATCAAGAGATGCCCCTATGTTAACTCATCAAAAACCCACCATAATATGATGGATCATAGCGGTTTTGACAAGTGAGAAGAAGGAGCTCAAACAATAAACAAAATCCAAAAGTGTGAAAAGATCATAATCAAAGTTAAACATCCTTTGCCATAGGATCACAAGGATGGATGGGTGATGATGTGGTATGTTAGGAAGGATGCATCCCATTGAGACTGATGATGGATACTAAACTAAAATGACTCAGGTGACGCAAGATATTTTTCAATAACCAGATATCCTAACAGTAGAGGATTTCATTTGTGAAGAACCAACTAGATAAAGGTACTCTTGACAACATGACACAAGAGACTAGACAAACGACTGACACACCCTACAGACCTAGGGGCTCAGGGGCTGATCAGAGATTAGCCTTGCCTACGTGAAAGCACAGAGCCCTCGTAGTTCTAGAAAAGACCATGGATAAAATAGAAAGAGGACTAATGGAGACTGATGAGTGATGAAGAAACAAAGCCCTGGGGGTGGATCAAAAGATCAACCTTGCCTACGTGCAAGTGCAGGGGAACCGTAGTTCAAAGAAAAACAAATGATGACTAACCATGGATAAATGTGAAAAGAGGATGATGGAGACAAATGATGGGGGACCATCATAGGATGATCCAAAGGCCCCGGGGGTAGATCAAATGATCAGCCTTTCCTAGGTGAAAGCGCAGGGGCAACGTAGTTCGACCAAGACCAAAGAGATTGATATGACAGGATGAGGCATAGGTGGAGACTAACACAATGGATGATCATGGATGATGACACAAACCAATAGACGAAAAAATTAACGAAAGAGGCTCAAATTAGGATAAAAATCTTAGGATGAAGGATAACATATAATTGTCCAATGCTCAATCAAAATATACCAAGCGGCCAAGGATGGAATGGGAGAGGATGTCAGGATAGGATGGATGGAGTCACAAAGTAATTACGACACAAGGTAGATAATGATCAAGCCCTCTACGAATGACACCTATTACCAGGTTTTCACCATCTGTACCTATCCAAGGTGCCACCAAGGGTGGTTTTCACCATAGGACAAATTTATTTCTCTACTATTTTTGGATTCTTTTGTTGATTTTTCTATTTTTTTTGTATTTTTGCAAGTAGGGTTACCAAGCGGACTTAGGTGTAAAACCTCTTTAGATGCATGATATTGATAGGCTCTTCTGGGGCCTCTCCTTCAAGGGTAGCAAGTTTGTATGCCCTAGATCCATATTTAGCGGTTATGATATAAGGACCCAACCATTTTGCTTCAAATTTTCCTTTCTTATCGCAGTCTTGCTAAGTACGCTGGTTCTCTTTAAGGAAAAGATCACCAACCTGGAATTGTTGAGGGTGAACCTTCTTGTTGTAGTTATGCTTGAGGTGGTTTTGGTAAGCTTGCAGATGATCATAGGCTTTGATTCATCTTTCATCAAGTAATTCTAGCTGTGCAAGTTGTGCGACACGAGCATCTTCCTCGCTGATAAGGTTCTTCAAAGAAATCCTCAGTGATGGGATCTCAAATTCGATTGGCAAGATGGCTTTGACACCATACACTAAAGAATAGGGGGTGGAACCAATAGGGGTATGGATGGAGGTGCGATACACCCAGAGAGCAGGATTAATATGGAGGTGCCAATCTCGACCAGTGTTATTGACAACCTTTTTGAGGATGTGGATAAGGGTCTTGTTGGTAGCTTATGCCTGACCATTACCTTGGGGGTAATAAGGCATTGACCAACAATGTTTGATATGAAAGGTGTCACAGAGGTGTTTCATGGCCTAGTTTTTAAAAGGCTTTCCATTATCGGAGAGCATGGTGGATAGAATACCATATCTGCAAAGAATATGGTAAAGGATGAATTTTCAAATTTGAGTACCGGTGGTTTGTGAGTGGGGCATTGCTTCCACCCACTTGGTGGAGTACTTAGTGGTAGTAATTATGAATGTGTGGTCATTGAAATATGGTGGGTAAATCTTGCCAATCTAGTCAAAACCCCACTAAGAGAAGGGCCATGGTGCGAGAAGAGGCTGAAGGTCCTGTGCCGGAGTATGAATCAAATCTGCATGTTGCTAGCAGGGAAGAAATTTCTTCACAAATTCACAAGCATCATGTTCTAATGTAGGCCAATAATATCCATCTCGAAGAATCCTTTTGGCCAAGGCCATACCATTTGAATCGGCCCCATAAACACCACTATGTACCTCTGTTAGTGTAGTATGGGCTTCGGTCTCATCCAGACACCTAAGGTGGGTTCCATCATACTCGCGACGATAAAGCATATCACCAACAATGACGTATCAGGATGAACGTTGAATAAAGGATTTTTTTTGGTTTCTTGTGAGGTCTGGGGGCAGAATATTATCATGTAGATAAGTATATATGTCTTGCTACCACTGGGAAGTGGGACCTACAATATCACACACCATGTCAGTCTCAGGGATATCATATTCTGGGATTAAAAGTTGTTCCACAAGGAACTCACATTCTGTTCAATCTTTAGGTATGTCAATCAGGGAGCCAATAGTATCCATAGCATCAGTTGCTTTGTTCTGTACCCTAGGAATTTGGTCAAATTGTATGAAGGTGAAATACTTCTTGAAGTCATCCACCATGCATTTATAGGGTAACAACTTGTCATATTTTCTTAGGAATTCATCATTAACTTGCTTAATGACCAACAATGAATCACCAAAGACTCTCAAGTGAGTTATGTGCCATTTCTTTGCAATTCAGAGGCCTATGAGGAGGGCTCCGTACTCAGCTATGTTGTTGGTACACGGGAATTCCAACCTGAATGATTTTGGGATGTAGTCACCTTGAGGGGTAACAAACAAAATTCTTGCTCCTGATCCATTATGAGTATATGAGCCATCAAAATACAATGTCCAAGTAGGTGCTTCTGTTACTATGAAAACTTCTTCATCTATAAATTTAGTGACCAAAGGGTAAGCATCCACTAGGGGTGCCTCGACCAACTGATCAGCTATGACTTGTCCTTTTATGGCTTTGTGATCCACGTACTCTATGTCAAATTCACTTAGGAGCATGACCCACTTAGCCATGCGGCCGGTTAAAGTGGTTCTGGATAACATATACTTTAGTGGATCAATTTTTGCTATTAATTTGACCAGATGGCTGAGAATGTAATGTCAGAGTTTTTGTGTACTGAAGAGCACTGCAAGGTAGGATTTCTCCATGGGTGAATAATTTAATTCATAACTGACCAGTATTCGACTGATGTAGTAGATTTCTATTTCTTTTGAGGACTCATCAGGTTGTACCAATAATGCCCCCAGTGTGACTAAAGTGGCGGAGATGTAAAGGAGGGGTTTTCCTGGGATAGGTGGTATCAAGATCGGTGGATGAGCCAAGTACTCCTTGGTTTTATCATAACCTAACTGACACGGTGGTTCCATTTGAAGGTGGAGTCTTTTTTCAGAAGATGGGTGAATGACTGACACTTATTTGCAAGTTGGGCTATGAATCGGCGGATGGATTGCAATTTTCCTTGGAGACTTCTTAATTGTTTCAGATTGCGCGGGGGAGGCATATCCATAATAGTTTTCATCTTGGTGGGATCAACCTCAATGCCTCTTCTAGAGACTATGAAATCTAACAATTTCCTCGATGTGACACCAAAGACACACTTTTTTAGATTTAGTCTTAACTTATACTGCTCTAACCGCTCGAAGATCTTTTTCAGGATGGTAGGGTGCTCTGCTCTGGTTTTGGATTTTCCTAGCAAGTTGTCGATTTAATCTTCCATGATAATATGGATGAGGTCATGGAAGATGACTGTCATTTCTCTCTGATATGTTTCCCCCACATTCTTGAGACCAAAGGGCATAACATTGTAGCAAAAAGTTCCTCAAGGTGTTGTAAAAGCGGTCTTGTGTTGGTCTTCAAGTGCAATTCAGATCTGATTGTAACCAGAGAAACCATCCATAAGGGACATCTCATGTCCTGTAGTAAGGTCGACCAACATGTCAATATTGGGCAGTGGGAAGTCATCCTTCGGACAGGCTTTGTGAAGATCCCAGAAGTCTGTGCAAATCTGAATGTCTCTATTTGGCTTGGCAACAAGCACTATGTTGGAGATCCAATCAGAGTAGTCAATGGGTCTGATAAAACTAGCATCCAGTAATTTTTCCAATTCCTTCTTGACTAATAATGCTATCTATGGATGCATTTTTTGGAGCTTTTGTTTGACAGGCTTGGCATCTGGGTGAACATCCAGATGATGAAATACTAAAGCAGGGTCTAAGCCTGGCATGTCTGAGTATGACCAAACAGAGTTAATGATACCATCTTTGAGTAGCTGAACAATGACTGAATATTCTTGCTCTGATAGTGATTTGGCTACATAGGTGATCTTGGGGTTTTCAGCAATACCTAGGTTAACTTCTTGAGTTTCTTCAATTAGGATGGATGACCATGTGGATAATTGAGTTCCCACAAGGGGAAGATGAATGTCTCCATCCTTTAGCCCCTCTTTGAGGTTTTCACTATCAGATGCATCGTTTATTTTTACTTTTTCTAGGTCAGGAAGTGCCTCGGGGAGGTTTTCACTAGATGACTGTTTTTTATTTTTCTTGTTTTTATTTTTCTGACTAGAGCATTCATCCTCCCCCAATCCCATGAGGTTGACATACGTATCCAGGGAGACATTGGTAGGTGTGCTATCACATACATCCCAATCAATGAGCTTGGGATGGAAAAGAGAAAGGCTGATGGTAAAGACAGATAAACCGTCAAACATGGATGATAGGTCTGTGTGATCAACATCATCATACACATGTCTGACGGATTCTTCTCTGGGTATGTCTTCCAAGGGACCATCATCCATAGTAACACTATTGGAGGTATTAGATGATGTTGTAGGGCCTTTCTAATTTTTGTCATATCCAAGGCCTATATTCCGTAGAAGCTTTGATATGTCAATAGGTTGCAATCGTCCCTATTCTTCCTTACCTAGGCCCCTGCCTTGGTAGTTATGCTTTTCTGCAAACTTAGTTGACCAAGGGTATACATCCTGAAAGTATTCCTTTAGAGGAGGATCTGGTTGGGGTTATTAACGATATACCCATTGAATGATATCCTCTTATGGTGCATATTTTTTTAAACTAGGAGACCAGAAAGTGATAGTGGGAATGTTTTTAGCACTAAAAGTGATAGTCTTCTCTTCTTTTGGTGTAGAATGCAAAGGTTGGTCGTACTTGTGTGTTGATGGTGGCATGGTTGCCACATTTAGAGTTGTATGCATTTCATATTCACCACACCCCTTATCAATGATCTGGACTTTGGTGATGGTAGGATTGGTGGCGGGAGATGGAGTGACTGTCATGGTGGATGATGGATTGGAGGATGATGACTGAGATGCCCCCATTTTGACTCTAGGACAATAATGTAAATGGGGAAATGATGCTTCTAGAGCATGACAGTATTCAAATGGTTGTGGGTTGGCATAAATGGTGATCTCTTGTCCATTAACTAGGAACTTTAGGCATTAATGGTATGTGGAGGGGATGACTTGCATGGCGTGGAGCCATGGGCGGCCGAGGAGGAGATTATATAGTAAGTCTAGATCAAGGGCATGACAGGTAGTATATTGAACTACAGGTCCAACCTAGATAGGAAGACTAAAATTTCTTTCCATATTATCATAAGCCTTGATCATGATGATTTGATTACTCAAATCTTCTTGACTATACCCTACCTATTTTATTAACTTCAGAGTGCATAGGTTGAGGGCAAAGCCATTATCTACTAGGACCCTTTTTATTTTATGATGAGCAACCAGGACTTCCATGTGTAAGGGATGGTTGTGATTGGAATCAATATTTGGCATGTCATTTTGGTTAAGGTGTAGCTGGTAAGATAAAGCCAGGTGTCCTACTAAAGCTTGGAACCATGTGGGATCGATGTTGTTAGGTACGTGAGTTTCTTGTAAAGCTATGTTGAGTATTTCCCGATGCACGGGAGAAGACTTAAGTAGATCCAAGACTGAGATCTAAGCAGGGGTCTTTCTTAAGTGATCAAGAATGTTGTACTGATATTTTACAAGATTTGGCTAGGTAGGTGTGGAGGCTACAGGGATAGTAATGCGGGATCGTCAAGTAGCAACAACACATTGGGGATCTTTAGCTTTAACATGTATCATAGACACATGGGGTTCTACCTGCTTAATGTAATGGAAAATACCATCATAATTGAGGGGTACATTCTTATAGCTTATGTTATTTGTGTTGTTGTCTTGGGGATTGTTGTTGGAGGTGCTTGCACCTTGATTATGGTTAGGGAAGGCATTTTGATATATCTGCAATTGAGCATTAGATGATGAAGCTTGACTGGTGTCGACTTTGATATCTCCTCAATCGATAAGATCTTGGACATAGTTTTTGAGACCTTGACACTTATTCAGAGTGTACCCTTTAATCTTATGGAATTCACAATATTCATTCTCCCTAAACCAGGTTGGTTTCAGTTTAGATTCATCAAGTGGTTTGGTGACAAGATATGTGATCGAATAGTTGACCTGTAACAACTTATTGAAGATGACACTCAGGGGTTCTCCTAATTGAGTATACTGGAATTTGTCATTCCCTTGACTATTTTGGTTTGACTGTTGAGAAGGACGAGATGCCCCCTGTGGCATGGATATCACATTAGGTACAAATGGTTGTTGCCTCTGGGATGTATTGGCCACCTGAACATGTTTAGTGTCAATGACACCATCATTCACTATGTTTTTGTTCTTGTTCCAAAAGCATGAATTATCACCGGATGGCCTTTCTTTGTCATGGTTGTGTATCTTATATGTGCCCTTTGGCAATAAGGGCTCGTTCAAGGATGGGTCATTTTTCCACTATTTCAGTGAAAGTGGTGACACAGTGTAACCTGAAATTATGAGCCATGTTGGGATGTGAGTTCTCCACAAAGAGAGTGACCATGTCTTTCTCCTTGAGAGGGGTTTTCATTTGGCTTGCCAATGCATGCCACCTTTGGAGGTAGCTGATAAAGGTTCTACTGTCACGCTGCTTCTCCTTAAGAAGGTCCAAGGTATCAATGTCTTTTTTCTAGATTGAAGGAGAAGTAAGAAACAAATTTTTTTGAAAGATTCATGAAGGATTTGATGGACCCCCATTCCAGACCCATGAACCAATCCAAGGCGTATCCCGTCAGGCTTTGTGGGAATAGGCGCAATAGGTAATTGTCATTGTGCATAACCTCCTGACACTAGGAGTAGAACTCTTGCAGGTGGGATTTAGGATCCTTGTTTCCCTTGTATTTTTCAAACTTTGGTATCTCAAAGTGTTTCGGGAAGGGAATTAGTGAGATGGATGGATCAAATGGATAGGGACATATATCTTCAAATTTGAAGGATTTTTTACAAGTCCCAGCTTGGAGATCTTTCAAAGCAGCTTTGATTTCCAACAGGATCGCATTGACCAGTGGCGTAGGAGTCGAGGATGGATATGGGTGGTAGGACGATGAAGGATCCGGCTGAGATAGTGTCTGAAGGTTGACATATGGATTTTGATAGTGAGATGATGATATCCCTTGCTGGTATGCCGAAGGATTTTGTTGGTACTAGGGTTCTTGTTGCGAGGTATAGTATGGATTTGTTTGATAAGAATGTGTGGCAAGATGTTGAGGAGCTTGAATGTGGTGTCATGGATTGGTCTGCTAGTATTGAAGGTACTGCTACGACTATTGGGAGGCCACATAAGGTGGTTGTTGTTGGAACTATTGTTAGTTATGATAGTAATAATGTTGGGGAGGTTACTGATGTGATGTCGATTGTTGCGTGAGCCAAGATGGGATGTTGTGTTGTGATTGAACTTGCAGATGTAAAATGGATGCGAGGAACGGGGAAACGGCTTGGGCGAGAGGTCGGGATGGATTGACTTGCAATTGGTATGGTGGTTGTTGTGAAGAAATTAAAGGATTATGCAGGGGTTGTTGTTGATGAGGTGGCTGAGATATTGTAGAGGCGTTCTATAAAGGAGGTTGTTGGGTACCAACGGGAACATTTGGTTTGAATGTACCTTGCAGAGGTAATTGACGTGGTATGTTAGATTGGGGAGGCTGTTGAGATGTGTATGAAAATGGTGCTAGATTTGTGGCACCAAGAGGTGGATGCAATGGGGTAAAAGGGTTTCCCCCAACGTTGACTAGAGGTTGACTTGGAAGGGGTGGTGTTGTCAGCATTAATGGCAGAGGCTACGAAATATTTTGCAACATGTCATAGGTGAAAGGATTATTGGGATCAGATACTTGAGGAGCCCTCATGACTAAGATTGTGGTGTGTGGGGGATTGCTAATGTGATAAAGAATGGCGTTGTCAAATTTAGGTTGATGCTAGCCCTCCACTGGAGGAACATTGGGGATGTATGAACTACCTGGTGCATTTTTTGAATGTTGGGATATGTTAGATGTGGAATTGCTATATTTGTATAGGTCGACACCTTATGGAGGTTTGACACCTTTTTCAATTAGGTGGGCCAAGATTTCTTCCCCATGTTTTTTAAATAAGTAATCTATCATTTACACATTGGTGGGGTTACTAAAATGTTCCTTAAGTGTGAGTTTGGCTTGATTGACCATGTTCTCATCTCTGGGTGGTGATGTGTTTTGATCGTTAGTGTTGGACTATGATGATGTACCATTCTGGGGATCTCGAGGGATACTCGTACCGTTATTGGGATTTTGTGAGACATTTGTCATGTTGTTGGGATCTTGAGGGACATTTGGTAGAGAATTTTCAGCCATTTTCCTTGTCTGTGAACAGGTCTGAACGGGCATGCAAGATGGTACAAGGATGATCAAGATGATGAAGGATTGACTTAATTGGATGATGGAATAAGCAACAAGGATGTGACTTGATAGGATAGGATTGGATGATTGATAACATATTCGATTTGACTAGATCATAGTGGATTGTCTGCTTTGATAGGATTGGAGTGGATGATTGATAAAGGATTCGATTCGATAAATGATCGACGGGATCAAATTGGATTGATGAAATGGTTGGTAAAATCAGATTGGATCAAATTGATCGATAAGATGATTGATGAGATAGGATTGGATTGGATTGATAAGTGATTGATAAGACTAGGATGGTGAAGGGGTTCTAAACCAAGTTCAGAAATTATCCTTGGCAACGTAAGGTGTTGATTGATTGATTAAGAGATGGATGTATGATGATGGCACCGAATCCAACTTAAGATGGAAGTGGATTGATAGGGCCAATAAGGATGACCGACTTAGGATGGATAACAATCCTAAGCTAGTTTCGAAGGATGGTGATCAAGCTTAGACACCTAGGTCAAGATAGATAACTACTTCAAACGAAGTTTAGTGGAATGGGAGAATGATTTCCAAAATGAGGGAAACAACAATCTGAAACAAATGAATGACCTTTCAAAAAAAGGAAACGGGAGCCCAAAATGAGAGAACAACTATCGAGACAGATAGATGGAGTCCCAAACTGGGTAGATGACAACTCAGAATAGAGAAATGACAACTTGAAACAAAGGAACGATTATCAGAATGGAAGAATGACTATCAGAATGAAAGAATGACTATGGGTGAGCGGTGGTCTTAAAGAATGAATGGATACTCGGATTGGATAAAAGGATGTTCAAACAAGGGAAATAGGCCTTTAGAATGGGGAGATGAATGCTCAAAATGGGTGAACAGTCACTTAGAATGGCAAAACAGGTGCTCAAAATGATGGAACAAGAGCTCAAAATGATGAAACAGGGTGACACAACTGACTGTTCAAGGGTCAGGTCTGCCCCTAGAGGTTAGGTATGCCCCTGCAAGAGGTTGGGTTAACCCCTAAAGTTTAGGTTTTCTTGTCTTACTGAAGGTTGACCAATACTGACTGAAACAGGCTAAAAAAGGGGCTTGTTCAGAGGTCAGGTACACCCCTGCAAGAGGTTGGGTTCATCCCTGGAGGTCAGGTTCACCTATGGACAAGTCTAAACTTATTTTTGGACAAAAGGCCAAGGAAAAGGACCCCAAAAAAATAGAAAATAACATTCAAAGGACAAGGCTAACTCGATTGAACAAAAAATTACTAGTTTTGCACAAAGAAAATAGTTCCGACAGCATGATCCTAAGTCTAGTAGAATGGGTATGGCAAATAAAGTCTCCTATTATAGGATGAACATGGTTGCTAAGGAGTCTTCGATATACACCCGATAATGAGGCCCAAACCATGAACACCAACCCGTCACAAGCGTGAGTCAGGAAACTTAGCGAGATATTAAAGGCTCAGAACAAATCTTCACATCATCCCAACGCTTCGCCCATTACGATGCGATTGGATTGAGGTACAACTTTCGCTCTCCCCCCTTTATATACCACGCTAGTACGCATGGTTGGAATCGCCCCTTGGGGTGATGAAATCCCCAAGTAGGCCCCACTAAGAAAATTAAAAGGGTGACTCAAAGGACTTGGTAAGCTATGATTTCTCATCACCCAGATCGCCAAATGGTGCAAGGGGATTGGATACGTCAAATAGCTTACCAACAAGCACAACATACAAGATAAATTGACACCCCTAGTTAAGCTATGTGCCTAAGTTATCAAGAAACAAGTAACAATTGATAAATAAATAGCCCTGCAAGGAAACTTATTAGTGATTTTTCTTCTTGTTCCTTGCCAAATATTGATTATATGCTTGCACAGACACAACCAAGACACATTAGGGGGTTAGAAACACTCAAAACAGTAAAAAATAGTGCTTAAATTTCACTTTTTACCTTCTAGAAAAAGTTGTTTTTGGTCAGGTT
>VDFB02047230.1:461504031-461520155 GCA_007258455.2 Sequoia sempervirens
ATAGTGATTAGCAAAATATCAAAGATTTAAGATAAGTGCTTGCAAGATTCAAAAAGAGATTTCGATTTTGAGAGTGATTGGAATGAAGAATGACAAATCAATTTATAGAAAATTGATTATTCGAATGACAGGCCAAGATTGAAAGATCAACAGACGGTTGAGATCAACTGATTAGTCATGCATTCTGATAATTGTCAGTAGTGACATGAGTGATACAAACTAGAAATAGAATTAAAGATTAAATAAATGATTTAATCTTCAGTTTGGTATTTGAAAACATAAGAAATATCTTTACATGACAAAGATAAAGATTGATTAAAGCAACTCTTGTTCGAATGCACGCACAAGGTTTAATTAATTAAATAAGAATATTTAATTAATTTGCATGTACACGCAAATGAGTTGGAACTAGACGATTAAATGATTTGACGAAGAGATTACTTGAGAACGCCACTCAGACATTAAATCAAGAGTTAACTGAGCGATTAAAATAGATCTCGAGTCGAGTAAAAGTGAATACTTGGATAACTCACATAATTATCTAAAATATAGAGGAATGCATTAAAATAGAATTAATGAATTAAATAATTCATTTAATTCAAGACTCGATATTTGAAGAATAATTAATTAAATAATATTTATTTAATTAAGTGATGAAGGAATTTTAAGTGAATAATTAAATAAATAAAGAATTTATTTAATTATAGTTGAAATATGATAAAGGTAAATTAAATAAGAATTTATTTAATTTAACAAGAAGAATAAGGTTAATTAGTAACATAATTAAAACATAATTAAATAAAAGCATTTATTTAATTAATCAGATAGAATAAAGAAAATGTGAATTAATTAAATAATTAAGATTATTTAATTAATAGAAGAAATGAAGACTATAGAGTGAATAATTAAATAATTGACATTATTTAATCATGACCATGAAGAATACAAATTATGAAGAATATTGAAGTCGCAGGCCTAAACCAAATTTCGGTGTCTACATTTGCCCCTCTTTGATACAATGTCATTTCGGCGTTGTGTCAAAGAAAATCGATAAGAAATATGCCCCAGTAATGCTCCAGATTAAAACAGGTGAAGGTATGCCCCCTCGGAAAAATTGACAAATTTTTGAAAAAGTTCAGAAAATTTTGGAAATGCTCCTGATTAGTCCATTGGATAGCCAGAAATGCAGTGGAGTTTGCAGAATTAAGGTTGGAAATGTCAGGGATGGGTATGGGATGATCAAAATGGGAAGTTAACATGGCCAGTAGGAAAGAAATGCCACCTAAGCCCTAGGTATATAAAGAAGTATGGGTAAAAACTAATTCATTTTCACCCACTTAGCCCTAGATTTGAGAATTTTCTCTGCACCCACAGTGAAGATGTCACCTATTTCGCACACTCACCATCGCGCATACAGGATCTGGACCTTCCAGAGGCCAGCCAACGCGGACGCCTCAGTATGTACCTCAAACTTGACTTTTGAAATTTTTGAGTTGTGCGTGTTTGGATGCATTTAATGTTAGTTTTAGTTATGCGTCATTTTAATTAATCATCACATTTGTGTGTGCGAACGACGCATCTGTTTGTGGAAAGTCACATTTACAATTTTACGTTAGCCGTTTTGCATAGTTAGTCTGCAGTTCAACGCATTTATATATTTATGAAACGCATTTCACATTTTGCATCGCATTTGCATTTAGAATAGCTGCATGTGTTTATTCTGAAACGCATTTGAATAATTTGCAACACAACTTTTATTTTTCAACGCATATGAATTTAGTGTAACGCATGTGATGTAATTAGCCGCATTTGTTTAATAACGATGCATTTGAATTTTATGAACCGCATATGTTAAAAAGTGACGCATGTGAAAAATAATGACACATGTGCAAAATAACGACACATTTGAATTTTATTTAGTATAGTCAGTTTGCACTAGAATAGATGATTGAGGCTGACATGAGGCATGTATAATGCCATTGTAGGTTGTGCTAGACACGATATATACATGGGAGTCGAGACCAACTACGTTTCGATTCAGAGACAGTTTACGGCCAGCAGAGTGACGGATCCTATGGCACTTGGATTTACTGCACGTGACAGACATGCCCCAGATTCGGGCGAATCAGGGATTATTGATAGCTTTGTGTGAGCGGTGGCACTCGAAGACATTGTCCTTCCACCTACCGACTGGAGAGGCCACGGTTACCTTAGAGTATGTCTATAGGATCCTCAGACTGCCTATTAGAGGGACATGGGTGACATATGATACCGAGAGGGGTGCAGCCAAGATGTGTAGATACTTCAGACATGCCATAGACACTATGGAGTAGTTTACATGGAGACCGTACTTGGGCTGTGACGAGTGGTCAAATGAGGATGAGCATTTGTCATTTTGCCGACAGACATAGTTCTTGGTTGGGCAGACAGTGTCACATGTCCACACCATAGAGCACCAATTGCCAGATTGTGTCCTGTGGCAGTTTGGAGAGGTGCAAGATGTGCCTAGAGGACGAGCAGATTTTGCGAGATCCTCGCGAGAGGTCCCGCTATGGGGTCTAGAGATTCCAGTGGCCACAACAGAGGAAGAAATTAATGCATTATAGGAAGTTCCATGGGGATGGAGAGATGGTCCAACAGACCCAGGGACCACAGTGGAGTATGACTAGTGGTGGGTAGTTCACAAGCCGATCCCCTTGATAGATCCAGAGCAGCCAATGCCAGTAGAGCGGCAAGGGACAATTCCACGAGGCAGGTGCGGCAGAGGAGGTTGTGGTGATGGAGGAGATGATGGCCGAGGTGGACGGCATGGAGGCAGGAGAGGGAGACGTGGTCAGAGGGGATGAGGGCCACCATTGTCACCAATCTGTGAGGAGGGACAAGGAGAGGAGGATGTGGCCATGCTAGATATTGGGAGAGGAGGGGAGGAGGTGGATACTGCGATAGGCGGAGAGGAGGTGCAGCTTATAGAGGCGGCCATTCCAGACATCCCAACAGAGGAGGAGATAGGGACCGAGGAGGTAGGCAGAGAGGAGGCAGAGATTGATGCCATGGGTTTGTTGGGTGCCTACCAGGAGGATGACGAGGGAGATGATGATCATGAGAGAGAGATTCAGGATCAGATCCTATAGGAGTTAGATAAGGAGGAGGATGGCAAAGTGAGGGACAAACAGGATGAGATAGAGGCAATGGATCCTGATATTGCTACATTACGAGCCCAGGTTGCCTCCCTGGAGGAGCAGATGAGAGTCCTCATGTCCGAGAGGGATGCATATCAGATGGAGAGGGACAGAGCAGTGATGGATAGGGATTAGGCCATAGCTCAGAGATAGGAGACTAAGCAAAGATTTACCGAGCTCACGACATTGTGCACGGGACCATTAGTCACTTTTGCCCGAGAGCTAGTTAGAGCTGGGGAGAGAGAGATATTATTAGGATCTGTATGAGGTAGAGGTTCCACCAGAGAGACGGGCTCCTAGTTTCTTAGAGGCACACAGTAGCAGGTCCCAGTCCAAGACCCACACTAGGACAGTTAGCACAGAGGGGGTGGAGCAGCCACGCAGAGCAGGTCCATATGACAGACCTCCCTCAGCTCACAGGTCATCAGGTTCCCATCATCATTCCTCCACACACTCTGGGCATGATAGCAATGGCAGTTCAGGATAGGGATACTTCTTGAGATGCATCGAGGCATTGTATTATGATCTTATAGCCTGCGGGCTTCCATGTATTATTGATACATTATGACATTGTGATGTGACACGGTTGTGCGATATATATATATATATATGATTTTGGCGGTGATTCTCATGATGTGCATTTCTATGTATGATTATGCAGTCTTTATTTATACATGTGATGTTTATATGATATGCCTCTATGATGGATGATGGTATCTATTTTATGATGTGTATATGCAGCTTAATAATATAATGTTGATTCTATATGATGTATGTGATTTATAAATTATGAGATGCAATATGATGTTATATGTATAATGCCGGCTACATGTGATGCATGTATTTATAGTTTCTTTGTGCATGGAATGCTTATAATATGTATTATTTGATGATGAATGTCTATTATTCCATGATGAACTAAATATGAAATATGCCTATATGTATGTATTTTTCTAACATGTACATTGATGCAAGATGATGTATAATATTTTGTGTCACAGGACTTCGTCATAATGCAAGAAAGAACTGTTAGTGCGGAAAGAAAGATCGAGAAAGAACAAAAGATAGGAGATAGATGTTAGTATTAGCAATCTTCGATATTTCGCTATATCACAAAAGGTATTTGCACTTTATCATCATTGGGAGATACTAATACAAATGGAGAAAAACACCATGATATGACATAAATCAAGGTGTGCAAGGTCATCCACTTGCTAATAATAGACAGTCGTAGAAAAGGATTGTCATTAACTCATACTAAGGGAACAAGTTGCCCCAATCTTTTTGTCAGGACAAACCACAGACAACAATCAAAGTAAAAGATGGGTCATGAGACGTCATTGCTCCTCTAAATCCTTCATTGGACATCCTTGAGGAAACTAGTAACATGACTCAAAAATTAAATTTAAAAGATAGTCGACAGACAGCAGTCAAAGAAAATAGAATTCTGATACATCGTTGCTTCTCTAAATCCTTCATGGGACATCCTTGAGAAAGCTAGTAACCTAATTCCCATCATAAAGTCAATTGAAAAAAATAAGATAAATAAGTCAAAAAGTCAAAAAGCCAGTAAAATATTTTCCAAAACTTGATTTGTTTGTTTGATTTGTTTTGATTGATAAAAAGGATTGATTGATAGAGCCTGATTTCAGGAGATACACATGCCAGATAAGACTTTGAGTCTAGTTTTGATGTTATGACTATCTATATAAGGCATGACAAATCCTGGTTTCAGAAAGACATGTATCGTATAAGACGTTGAGTCAGATGTTGTTGATGTGATAACTTGTGTAAGGGTATGTTTGATTGTTTGACAATGTCAATTATGCAGGAAGGACTCATCCTGTATAAGACATAGATTGTTTTGTTGATATCAGTATTCAGGAAGGACACATCTTGAACAAGATACAGGTTAATTTTTGTGATGATATCTATTTCCAGGAAGGACACATCCTGTAGCAGACATTTTTTGATCTATTTTGATTGTTTTGTTTGGAAAGTTGTTTGATTTGACTTAGAGACATTGTTGACTTGTTCACCAGATTGATGCATGACTTAAGACGATGTGTTGACAATTGAATGTGTGTGATGACAAAACCCTAAAGGATTGACCTAGTGTGGCCTCGGGGGCTCATCGATTGATGGCCTTGCCTACATTATACACGCAGAGACCTTGTAGTTTGACTTGACTTAGACTGACAAGACTGACTAAAAATAGAAGATGTGTGTGAAAGTGAATGTGATGAACCCTAATGGACTGACCTAGAACCCTAATGGACTGACCTAGTGCGGCCTCGGGGGCTCATCGATTGATGGCCTTACCTACGTTATACACACAAAGACCTCGTAGTTCGACATGATCAATGACCTTGTCATATAGACATATGGATTCAATCATGAATTTATACAGACAAACCTAAACGGACTGACCGAATGCCTTGGGGGCACATCGGAAGATGGCCTTGCCTACGTCCAGTCACATAGGCAATGTAGTTTGACAAATGACAAAGACTGACAAGTGTGACCGACTTGGACTCTGTTTTTTGGATTTTTGAAATGTTTTGAATTTTTTGTCTTTTTGAAGTTTTCTGATGTTTTTGTGTTTTCTCCGGTCATTTTGTGATGTTCATGGATTTTCCATGGTTTTATGTCTCCAACACAACCAATTTAAGAAGCAATATGACACATGCCAAGTGTTTTCCCCCAGTTGAGTATAAGATCAATTGACTATGAATAAGGTAAAATGGGCGATATGAAATGCACTCGATGTCAATCATTCCAAGTTATGGGAAATACTACCACTTATTACTAATGGTATATACAAGCGATAGATACGAAAGATAAGGGATATGTACAGGGATAGGTAGTACATACAGGGATAAGGGATATGTATAGGGGAGTGGACTATGTACAGGGTCGTACACTATATACAATGATAAGGACTATGTACAGGGTAGTATGGAGTGGAAAAGTGATGTTGGATATGAAATTCATCACACAGGTGGCGGACTTCTTGGTTCTTAAATTGGCGGCCATTATCAATGATTATGGACTGAGGGACACCATACCGACAGATGATATAGTTCAGGATAAATTTAGAAATCTGTGTGCTGGTAATGTATGTCATAGGAATGGCTTCAATCCACTTCGTAAAATACTCAGTGGCAGTGATAATGAATTTGTGTCCATTAGATGATGTTGGATGGATCTTACCTATGAGGTCAAGTCCCCATTGGGAAAAGGGCCATGGTGACGTTATAGGATGGAGCTCTTGTGCTGGCGCATGTATCAAGTCTCCATGAACTTGGCATTGACGACATTTAGTTACAAAGACATATGAGTCTTTTTCCATAGTAGGCCAGTAATAACCTAGTCTCATAATATTTTTGGCTAAGGTAGGACCGCTAGAATGGGAACCACATATACCCTCATGCACCCCACGCAAGGTTGCTTGTGCTTCAGTAGAATCAAGACATCTCAGTAGGGTATTATCTAAGGCACGTCTATATAGGGTGTCTTTGATGATGGTGTATTTGGCTGAATTGCGGAGGAATGTCCTACATTGGTTATTTGATAGGCCAGTGGGTATGACGTCGACATGAAGGTAATCATAGATTTCTTTGTACCATGGGGAATCAAGACCAACAATGTCACACACCATTTCAGAATCTGGGATATTGTAGGCTGGGACCAAAAGTTTCTCTACCAAGAACTCAAACTTAGGCATGTTGTTAGGAATGTCGAGAAGTGATCCAGTTGTAGCCATAGCGTCTGCTGCCCTGTTTAAAACATGAGGTATTTGATGAAATTCAACTTTGTCAAAGTACTCTTTAAAGCTATCAGCCATGTGCTTGTATGGAGCAAGCTTCTTGTCCTTAGTCTCATAATCATCATTTACCTGTCTGATTACCAGTTGAGAATCCCCATATACTTGTAAAATCTTAATTTTCCACTTGACCACCATATGTAACCCTATCACTAGAGCTTCATACTCTGCCATGTTGTTAGTGCATGGGAATGCAATCCTGAATGACTTAGGGATGGAATCACCCTGTGGTGTAATAAACAGTATACCAGCCCCTGAACCACAATTTGTATGTGAGCCATCAAAGTACAATTTCCATATTATGTTTGTGTCAATTGTGAATATGAACTCATCAGGAAATTCTACAACTAATGGGTGATCTTCCTGTATGGGTGCGTCAGCTAAGTGATCAACAATGACTTGTCCTTTAATAGCCTTTCTTTCTACATACTAGATATCATACTCACTAAGTATCATAACCCATTTGGCCAGTCGTCCTGTTAATGCTGCCTTGCTAAGAAGATACTTCAGAGCGTCTATTTTAGCAATCAAGATTGTTTGATGGTTTAGCATATAGTGCCTCAATTTTTGAGTAGCAAATACTATTGCAAGACAGGCACGTTCAATGGTACTATAGTTGAGCTCATAACCTACCAAAGTCCAACTGATATAATAGATTGCCCTTTCATGACCTTCATTGTCATTCTGTGCAAGCAATGCTCCGAGTGATGAATGGGTTTCCGTAATATAAAGAATCAATGGTCTTCCTTCCACAAGTGGCATTAAGACAAGGGGTGTGAGTAAATATTCCTTAATCAGTTGAAAAGCCTCTTCACACCTAGCTGTCCATGCAAAGGGTACTCCTTTCTTAAGTAGATGTTGAAAAGGATGTGTCTTATCTGCTAACTACACTATAAATCTTCTGATAGATTGCAACCTTCCCTGTAATGTCCTTAGTTGACTAAGATTAGTAGGCAGAGGCATGTCCATGATTGCTTTGACCTTAGCCGGATCCACTTCAATACCTCGTCTAGAAATGATATAACCTAATAGCTTTCCCGACTTGACTCCAAACACACATTTCTTTGGATTGAGTCTCACTTTATACTTCTCTAGCCTCTGAAATATCTTGTCTAAAACCTGTAAATGTTCTACCCTTGTCTTGGATTTTACAATAAGGTCATCGACATAATCCTCCATAAGAGTATGTACTAGATCATGAAAGATAGTAGTCATGGCACGTTGATAGGTTGCTCCAGCATTCTTGAGTCTGAAGGGCATAACATTCCAGCAATACGTTCCCCAATGACAAGTGAAAGTCGTATTAGGCCAGTTACAATTCTGATCTGGTTATATCCTGAAAATCCATCCATAAGGGACAACATCTCATATCCTGTTGTCATGTCAACTATCATGTCTATGTTAGGAAAAGGAAGTCATCCTTAGGAAAAGCTTTGTTGATATCTCTAAAATTAGTGCAGATGCGGATGCCCCCAGTTGGTTTAGTGACTGGTACAAGATTGGAAATCCAATCGGCATAGTTGATAGATCTGATGAAACCAACGTCTAAGAGTTTCTTGAGTTCTGCCTTGACCAACAAAGTAATCTGTGGGTGCATTTTTCTCAATTTTTGTTTCACTGGTTTGGCACCTGGTCGTAAAGGAAAATGATGCAGAACAAGTTCAGGATCCAACCCTGGCATGTCGGCATATGACCAAGCAAAATTTATTTGTCTCTGTGCAAAGAAGTTATGGAACTGCAGCTGCTCTTCTGTTGTCAATGACGTTGCAAAATGAACCAGTCGAGGATTCTCTTTGGTACCTATGTTGACTTCAACTAATTCTTCAATGAGCATGGGTGACTTTTCCTATGCAACGGGGAAAATGTTCAAACCTCCATCCTTAGGTGCCTCAGAGGGGTTTTCACCTCTGGATGCGTCCTTTCTTTTTACTTTTCCATTGTCTAAAGGTGCCTTTCGGTTTTCACCTAGAGACTCATCCTTTTTATTTTGTTTATTCTTTTTCTCATTTTTGTGACTGGAGGGTTGAATAGATTCCCCAAAATATGCTTTGTTGTCCAATTCAATAGTAAAACTAGCCTTGTGATCACCGTTTGGTATGCCTTCTCGTAATCCCAGAAACTCAGCAATTTCTTCGTCGTTCTCAAAAATGTCTAAGATGAGTGTGTCTTGTTGGTCCCAATCAATGAGTTGGGGATAGACTAAGGGCATGTCATCGTCGAAGTTATCAAAGTTTAATGGAGTCAAGGTGAAGATTGAATTATTCATGTGGTTACAAAAGTCTTGTACCAGGTCCTTTTTGCTCTTAGGTTTGGGTCTAGGTGGATGGATAGGTGGGCCTAATGCCAAGGTTTGACTATTGTAAACAGGTGGCTCAGGTTGCCACGAGGTAGGATCAAGTGATTCCAAATAGTATTGTTTAAACCACTCCTCCTTTGTCATTTTTTTTGGTGGACAAGAATTCAAGGGATTTGGTGAGGAACTTAACATCAAGTCAAGTTCTCCAAATAAATTATCAAGGTCCATGGAAGAAGTAGAGGATAAGGAATCCCACTCATAATCATTAGAGTCGGGGGAATCATAATGATATTGGTCCATCGGTTCGTGAGATGTCTTAATATCTTCTGAAGTACTTACTTCCTCAAGTAATGGTAATGGGGTACTAGGAACACCAATCTGAATTGGTTGAAACCCTAGCCCTACTCCTTTTGGCCACTAAGAAAAAAATATTGGTTCAATCCTGCCATCTTGGTTTAAGCCTAAACCACTCTGTCCATCATATCCTTTACTTTGCATGATTTTAAAACCCTTTCCATATAGATTTGTAGGAATATGAGCAATTAAGAGGGGTTCCTCATCTTCTTCCCTATACAGCTAGGAAGTGACATCTTCTGTATCTACGGCCTCTTTGCTTAATTCACCCCATTTAGTAAAAGTTGTTGTGGGAGGAATGTCTATAGTGACCATAGATTGTCTCCTATCTAATGTAGGCAAACTGTATGACTTAGGAGGAATCAAATGGCTAACACAATAAGAAGTTTTCATGTAATACTCTCCACAACCCTTATCTTGGATCTCAACCCTAGGAGTGGTAGGAACTAAGGGTGAAATAGATGTTCGAGTGAGTGTGGTTGGATCAACATAGGAGGATGAATTGGATGATGAGGCCTCTTGGTTTACTGGCACTTGGCATTGGGGGATTTCCTTTAGATTGGTGCAATACTGGAAAGGATCTAGATCACCATCTATAGTTATTTTTGTGCCATTGTAAGGGAATTTAAGACACTGATGATACGTTGAAGGGACTGCCTTCATGGCATGAATCCATGGTCTACCTAGTAGAAGGTTATAAGGAAGGGTGAGATCCAAGACCTGGAAATTTGTCTCTATCACCGCAGGGCCAATTCTGATAGGAAGTGTTACGACTCCCTTTGATTTTCTTTCCTCATCATCATAAGCTTTAGTGACAATACTCTTGGTCGTGTCTACACATGCTTTTGAGATACCTAAAGCCTTAATTAGTTTTAAAGTACATAGATTTAACCCTACTCCTCCATCTACCAAAACTCATCTAACTTTGGTGTCATCAACAAGGACTTCTAGATGTAAAGGGTCATTGTGGTTCATCTTTTCAGTTGCATAGTCTTGTTTAGAAAACATGGCATGGTGATTATTGGTCAAGTAGCCCACCATTTCCTAGAAATGATTGACATCAAGATCATTAGGGACCGTGGTGTTTTGTAAAGCCTTATCAAGGATAGATCGATGCTTAGGAGAAATACACAACAATTCCAAGATTGAGATTTGGGCTGGGGTCTTCCCCAACTGGTCAAGAAGGTTATATTGTAACTTGGAAGGTTGGGGTGTTTGCTGCAATGGAGGGCCTTGGATAGTGAACTTAGTATGATGAGTATTGACTGCACACTCAGGATTAGTATTGATAATAATGGTATTGATATTCTCATTGGCGGCGTGAAGGCAGTGAATGATTTTTCCACTATTATAATCGTGCTTGACACTGGCATAGTTGGCTGACATATTGGTCTTAGTACTCGAACTGGGGATAGTTCCTTTCCCATGGTCATGTAGTGGGTCAGAAAATACTTGATGATCAGTGTTTGATGACTTCTGTTTTTGTCCACTAACTTCAATAATTCTCCTTTCGACAAGATCTTGTATGATATTCTTAAGTTGTCAGCAATTTTGTAGATTATGTCCCTTAGTTCTATTATAATCACAAAAGGCATTGTCATCCCACCAAGCTGGTTTAAATTGTCTTGGTTCCTGTAGCTGTATGAGATTATGTTGTAACAGTTGTTTGAACACCGACTCAATGGGTTCCCCTAAGGGAGTGAACTCACGTTTTTGAAATCTTCTTGGTTGTGGGCGTTGAGTATTTTGGACCACGTTAGGAGGTTGATTGACAGCATTAAGCGTGTTGGAAAAAGTATGAGGTCCTTGTAATGTGAGGAGGGGTCATGCTTGTAGTGTTTTAGCATCAACCACCCCATCATTGGTGATGTTTTTGTTGCGAGACCATAATCTGTTTCTGTTAGTGGGGGTGTTTTGTACGATCGAGTTTCTATTGGATGTTGATGTCTTGAGTTCGCCCTTTTCGATGACATCCTTCTCTATTATAACCCCTTTTTCCACTAGTTCTGAGAAAGATGTACAACAATGTACCCTTAAGTTACTCCTGAGTTTTGCATGAAGGTTTTCTTGAAACATTGTAACTTTTTATTTTTCAGGTATCTCGACAGGACACCTACTAGCTATAGTTCTCCATCTCTGGAAGAAAGCAATGAATGTTTCCCCTTCGTCTTGCGTTGTGTGACACAAGGTTGCTATATTTATCTCGTGATCTATGTTGAAGGAGAATTGCTCCAAAAATTTCTCAACCAGTTCACCCCAAGATCTAATGCCAGAATCTAGACACGAAAACCACTCTAGTGTAAATCCTACAAGACTTCTTGGAAATAACCTCATAAGATACGTGGGGTCATAAGCGACATCTATGCATATGGTAGAAAATTCCCTTTTATGTTCTATTGGATTTCGTTTGCCATTGTACTTAGGGAGATTTGGTATGACATATCCATGAGGGAAAGGGGTCATGTACAATGATCTATCAAAGGGGAATGGGCATATGTCCTTTGTTGAAAATGATTTCTTAGTTGACACTGACATGTTATCCATTTGTGTTTGTAATGCATGCATTTGTGTTTGTAAGACATCAACTTGGGTCAAAGATGTGCTAGGGGGATTATGGGGATCCGTGTATGTGTTCTGAAATCCAAAGTCTTGTGATGGGTTTCGATTAAACGTTGGCATCTGAGGTGGATTTGGATTCGGAATGTTGGTAAATGTGTTCTGGTCTAGAATCTGCATAAATTGGTGTTGACCTGGGATCTGTGTAAACGGATTCTGAGTACCACTTTGGGAAAATGGGTTCTCATTGGGAATCTGTGTAAATGATTGGTGTCCACTAATTTGAGAGAATGGATTCTAATTTGGAAATTGTGTGAATGGATTCTGAGTACCAGTTTGGGAAAATACATTCTGACTCAGAAACTGCGTGAATGGATTTTGATTGCCATATTGAAAGGAGGGAATGCCCCCTGTTTGTGTAATCCGTGGTATAGTACTAGTGACTGGAGCACTAGGTATGGCTGTCGACTCTGGTATGGTGCTTGTGATACTAGTGTTAGGTATGGTCATTGACTGTGAACTTGTGACACCGACATAAGGTGTAGAGGCTAAGGTTTTAGGTCTTTTACTCCCAACAAGAGGATCGAAGGGAGTGGATGATGAAGCCCCTATAGTGAAATTAAATCTCGATGTCATGCTAGATGTACCAAATGGGGATGTATGGACTGTCGTACTCTGTGTAGGTGTACTAGATGGCATAGTTGTGCTGACCTAAGGTATAGTAGTACTAGCAGTCGTGGTATTTGTCCCTTGTGTAGGTTGAGTTTGTAAGGTGCTGATATCAAATCCCGAAGGTAAGGTAGCACCTTCACCTAGCAATTTGGCTAAGTATCATTGTCGATCATTTGCTAGGTACTCATATACGAAAGAGGCAAACTCAGGGTCCTGTGCGGCAACTTCTATGTCTTCTACTGTAATATGTCCTTGAGTGTTTCTAATGGTGAATTTGTCTAATAGAGTCTTATGAGGTCTTGAAGAAAATGGATTGATGAATTCATTTGGGTTCGACATGTTTTCTCTCTCTCTTCTCTTAGACGTAGTTTCAACCATGTAAGACAAGCTCAATATGCGGGAAATGCAAAACTATATCTATGAACAATATGACGCTAGTCTATGTTTTTGGGATTTTCGTATGC
Source organism: Sequoia sempervirens (assembly GCA_007258455.2). Classification (NCBI taxonomy): domain Eukaryota; kingdom Viridiplantae; phylum Streptophyta; class Pinopsida; order Cupressales; family Cupressaceae; genus Sequoia; species Sequoia sempervirens. Next base: position 461,517,379 of record VDFB02047230.1, read on the forward strand.
AAAATAAGGAATGTTCTAGGATGACACTAGCCTAAAATCTAAAGATGCAAGGCCTAAGCAAGGTTCTAAAATAATCAACTCTATAAACCTTAGACAAAGGGACCAACTACCTAAAGTCTAACCAAGGCGTCAATTTAGTTTAAGTCAAGGAACCAATGTAGGACGAGGATCAAAGACAAGTTGAGTTTCCTAACTAGACTAATGAGCTAGGAGGACTCTATGTAGGACAAAGGATAAACTGATAAAACTAGGTTCAATGACAGATTTCATTGACACTGTGACTTTTCTAGAGTGTAGATGGTGGACTAGTCCTAAAGTTTGTAAAAGCGACCTTACTAGAAGTTTAATGCAAAGTAATATGTATTCTAAGATGAAACTAAACTCTGAATTAAGACAACTATGGAAATGTCTAAATGAACCTAAAGGATGTAAAATTGAGCAAATCGTTTCAAGTTTTTGTTCAAGGACTATTTGTGTAAAGACAACTGAAACTGGTATAATCGTGTTGACTGGACAGTGACTGTGAATTCTGGTTTTCTGATAATCAGACAGATGCATTGCGGGATTTCACAGATGCGGTTCAATTTAACAGTTGTGGTTTTCCAGTGATCAATTGTGTTTCTCTGGTAAATTTCAATATGTGACTCTGACATATGTGGTTAACCTTCTAACAGATGCAACTCGTAATGACAGTTGCGACTCAAAATATAACGCATGCGGTTTTTGCAAAGCAATTGCGAGCTAAACTAGCAGATGCGACTCTACGCTAGACAGATGCAACTCAAAGATAAACATATGCGACTCAAAGTTAAACAGATGTGACTCAAAGTTAAACAGATGCGACTCAAAAAATCAATTGCGAGTTTTTGGTGAACAGTTGCGACTCTCTGTGTATTTTCAGTGATGAGATTTAAATTGACTCCATTTTTCGTGATCAAATTCTGGCAATCAAAGACAATCATAAGACAAAGTGTTTTCAGTTTTGATTTTGGACTCAAAGAATGTTTAAGTTGATAACAGACAAGCACATCCTAATAGGCCAAAAGCCTAGGGTTTGTATACTTGGTATAGCCCACCTTAAATACCCCGAATTGGTGATAAACACCTTTCCTTCTCGAGAGCAGATAGCTTAGAAATTTGGTGGCATTGGCTCCCCTCCATGGCTCAATAACATCTTTCGAGCACACCAATTTTGAATTCTTTGGGTAATGACCTCCCAAGAACTGCTATCTCTACTCAAGGGGATCAGTAGTGAGTCTCTTCAGGCATGATACTGTACCCTACACTATACCAAGCAATGGCCACAAATAGGTTGGTCTCTAAAAAAAAAGGTATTTAGTATGGGCATTCCGTTTGTGGGGCATGATCCATACGGCGAGAGTCCCCTTTCGAATCCATCTCGTCGGAACCATACTCGTGATTCTTGGGTTTTCCCTAAGAACCCACTTTTATATACCGGCTGGAAGTCCCTCAGGTTCAAGGTGCTACCGGTCTGAGTCATCCTGGGGTGAGTACTTTTTCCCACCAGAATAGGCCCAAGTTCTACAGTTGGTAACTGTTTCTCTTACACCCAGGATCGCACGGATGCGCAAGGGGAGAGGATACTTAAATGTACCAAGTCGTAAGGGTAACCAAACATGTGCTTTTGCACCAAACACTATAGACACTTGTTAATTTTAAACCAAATGAAAGATTTGCTATGCTACCAAACAATCTATTTCAAAAATTAACTAGGGTCTTCGACAATTGTCCTACAGAAAAACTCGTTAGTAGTTTTCAATATCATCTTCGTCAATCGTCTTGCAAAACTTGTTAACTCCAAAAGGCCACATGCTGAAAATCAGATATTAGTAACACACAAATTAATTGAAAATTTCAGATTTCCGAAAAACAAAAATAAAGTTTACCAGTCAATTGCGTCACTGTGTTACCAATTAGATGCATCGATATTTTCTTCAATTGCGGCTCGGTATTCATCAGTCAATTAGGGTTCAGGAATTTTCAGATGCATCATATCTTTTCAGATGCATCATTTCTGGTGTCAGATGCTATTCAAGAATTCAATTGCGTTTCTTCGTCAAACTTATGCGTCGTTCCGTACGAAAAACCTACAAAAATCAAAAATAAAAGATCTACGGATTCACGAAGATGGTGTCTTCACGTCGGGTTCACCAAATGTAACACCAAGAAAGTGCACAAGAAACAGATTAGAAGCAAACATGCAATACTAAATCTAATATGCAAATCTAATGTTAAGCAACAAAGAACAAAGGAAAGTAATACATAAACAAACTGAAACAATCTCACCAATTTCAAACGTATTTCCATGATTCATCTCGATTGCCCTTCTCCATTTTGTTGTTGTAGTATAGTTTCCCTCAGATTTCTCGTAAGTTTGTGCAAGTATAGCCTAAGATAGTGATTAGAAAAATATTGAAGATTTAAGATAAGTGCTTGCAAGATTCAAAAAGAGATTTCGATTTTGAGAGAGATTGGAATGAAGAACAGACAAATCAATTTATAGAAAATGATTATTCAAATGACAAGCCAAGATTGAAAGTTCAACGGACAGTTGAGATTGACTGATCAGACATGCATTCTGATAACTGTCAGTAGTGACATGAGTGATACAAATTAGAAATAGAATTAAAGATTAAATAAATGATTTAATCTTCAAGTTTGGTATTTGAAAAAAAAAGAATTATCTTTGCATGACAAAGATAAATATTGATTAAAGCAACTCATGTTCAAATGCACGCACAACATTTAATTAATTA
>VDFB02047230.1:461521771-461532847 GCA_007258455.2 Sequoia sempervirens
GACATGTCCGCTTTTAGGAAGAAATAACGCACTCGTGTTATAACGCGAACGCGTTATAACGTGAGCGCGTTTTGTCTTTCTCTAAAAATAGTAAAAAAATCAATATACCTATGATCTCAAGGCCCAAATTCTGCATATTTTTCTGGTTCTACGCATGCTCTAACAAAAATTAGCTTTGATGTTGTGAAGTGTGCATGCATTTTTTTCACACTCCACCACCTTTTTCATGATCTTTCCACCACCTTTGCATGAAATAGCAGAGTTTTCACATTGAAAGACATATAATATCAATTCAAGTTTGAATTCCAGTGAAAACTAATATACAATTGAAGTTTGGAGGGGAACAAGCTTTTGAAAAAGTCAAATTGTTGAGGATTTTGAAGAAAGAAGAAGCTAAGGCTACATAAATGGGTAGAACTCCTCCATTTGAAACTCTAGTTTTGTAGGTATGTGAAGTCTTTACACATATTCTTTCATTCTATTATGGCTTGCTTTCATTTTTGTTATTTTGCATATTCCATGTTGATCATTGTTTTCTTGTCATTATAACCTTAGGTTGTCAATGCACATTTTAAATTACACAATTCTATACACTTGCCAATTGCATTTTTAAACCACCTCTCTTTAAGGATTTTTGTAAGCTCTTAACAATTGACTTACCTTAAGTATGCTTCCACATTCTGTATACACATATATATGACATGTGTTTTAAGGAAGTAAAATAAAACATCATTTCTCAATCCTTTATTATGGATGTGCATACGACTCTCTAAAGCTTTCATTGAGATATTTTGTCAAATAGTTATACCAAGTAGTTGATTGCCTTGTCTATGCTACCAAATTTTCCATACATGTCTATAAAATTGGAATATACTCCTCCCACATTGATAGATCTTAGAAACTATTTTGGTTTTAATCTCTATTTCTAAATTTACCTCGTCACTTTTAGTTGTGATATATTTTAAATGTTTCCTTGATTAGTCTACCTACAAGGGATTCTAACCCTTCTCTCCACTGTTACAAGACTCTTTATTCAAGGCTAAGTTAGCAACATGGGGAAAGGTGTAGCTTATCTTGCAATCATGGCTCAAAATGGAAGCATGGACAAAGCATTTGAATTGTGATGCAACCAAGGGAGGTCCTGCAACACAACTCAACACCAAAAATCAACCAAAAATAACAATTCACAAGTCACAATTCTCAAAACTCTTCACTTTTCACCAAATCAACACTCTTCCTTGTAGCATTGCCAACTCATTCAATTGGGTATTTCTTCTCGATAAGATTATTTCAGACCAAGACTTGAACCATTTCAAGGATGCTTCAGGTTACACAATCACATTCCAACAAACCAATATTGGTTACTTTGTAATGACTTTCTCAAATCAGGCCTTCCATGCCAACTAGGCCTCAAATTAGGTCACTTTAACAAAGAAAATTATCTTGAAACTTGACCAAAACCTCCAAACACATGTGGGCATCAATTTATATGTATTCAAACCAAAGGATTCATAATTAGTTCTCAAAAATTCATCCACCAAGATGCCAAAACCAAAAACCCTCTTTTTAAGCCAAATAACCTAGGGCTTATTGGAAAACACACTTCCCAACCTTATCAAAACATGCCACCACCTCAAACAGGTCTAAAATGGCCTGCACAAACTCAATTCAACAAGAAACAATGCTACCAACAATGCTGACCTAACAAAATATTCACTTTAGCATGTCAAAACCTCTCAAATTCACATGGAAAACACCAAATTTCACTCTAGGGCTTCATGCCCAACTCAACTCTTGACCTCCCTTGTACTTACTCAACATTTCCACACCTTTTTAGTGAGTGAGCTAGCTTTCTAACACTCCACTAGCTTGCCAATGCAATAGGGTTGAGAAGGTAGGGGCAGCGCATGCCTCATATAAATGGGGTCTCACGGTGAGATGCCCCCATTTATATGAGGCATGTGCTGCCCCTACTGACTACATTGTAAAGCTAGCTTGCCAATGCGGTAGGGAGAAGAGTAGGATAGTGTATGCCTCATAAAATGGAGTCGGTGATGTAGGGGTAGTGTATGCCTCTTTGGAATTGGGTCTCACAGTGATGTATATCACCATGAGACTCCATTTCTATGAGTCATACGTTGCCCCTACCTCTCAACCCTACCGCATTGGCAAGCTAGTGAGTGAGCTAGCTTGCCAACGCTCCACTAGCTTTCCAATGTGGTAGCATTGAGAACATAGGGGCAACGTATGCCTGATAGAAATGGGGTCTAATGAGGCATACACTGCCCCTACCTTCTCAACCCTACTGCATTAGCAAGCTAGTGAGTGAGCTAGCTTGCTAACGCTCCACTAGCTTTCCAATAGGGTAGGGTTGAGAAGGTAGGGGCAGCATGATAGAAAACTAGGTGGTGAAGACCCCAACCAACTCAAAATGATCAAACTAAAACAAGAAACCAACCCTTAAACACTATACACTCAACTTATCCCAAACACATACCTAAAGGCTTATAGCCCTCCAAAACTACTTTTTCTCAATATCTTTTAGAGAAGGTTGTACAAAGACCTAACAAATATCATCTGAGACACACTTCAACTCCTAAAACAACATACCAAAAGGTTTCAAGAGGTTTTTTTGCAAAAAAATTGAAAACCAATAGGTTGCCTTGCCTTTTAGGCCACCAAATAGCACTCTTTTACAAAGGAGGTACGTCCAAAACACTTTGTTTTCATGAAATCTCAACTAACAGTCACTAATTGTGTTACAAAACAACAAATTCCACCATTATTTCTTAGATCCTTGACCTCTAAAATGTTGTACCACCAAACCCTCAACTTTCATGCAAATAACCTAGGGTTTATTGAAAGTCTTGACAACTTGGCTTACCAGACCTCACCAATACTAACAACACTTCAAAAATACCCTGCAAAAACTCAAACAACCATTACATGGAAGGTTCCTTCAAAATTTCATCAAAACCCTTCTTTAACACCCCATTTACACAAGGAAAACAATGTAATTTTGCCCTAGGGCATCACCCAATTTCAAATAACTTACTTCCTCTACCTTCAGGACCATGTGGACACCCTACTGCATTGGCAGGCTAGTGAGTAAGCTAGCTTTCCAATGCTCCACTAGCTTTCTAAGGAATTTGAATTCACATGCCTTGTCCATGCTTCCATTTTGAGCCTATCTTGTAATCATGGCATGCCCCTACACCACCTTTGTCTATGCTAGAAATACTCTTGTACATGATGATTGTAAGTATTTTTTATGAAGCCTTGAATGACATATATTTCATTTCTTTGAATGGATACATTTTTATGAGCTAATATTTGTCTCATTACCATGCTATAGGTAAAATTATCCACCATGCCAAAGAAACAAACAAGGAAAAAACTAACAGATGAAGAGTATGAAACCTTCAAAGCAAAGGAGAGAGAACAGGAAGCGGCATATCGTGAAAAGAAGAAATTGGATACGATTGATGAAAACAAGCCAATTGAAGAGGAACCTCAACCATCAAAAAGAGAATAGGAACTGGCAGCACAAAGGGTACGAATGTGAAAGCATCATGGTAGGACAGATTCAGATACCGTAGTTGGAGACACTCTGTCTACTGCAAGTGAATACAAAGGGACACCATTAAGCACAAGTGAATATGGAGGGACACCATCCACGACATCTCAAGTTGAGAGTACATCATCACTCAGATTTGATGAAGAAGGTATGCCATCATCCCCACGTGAACCTCAAGGTATGCCTTCTACTCCACCCTCGATCGAAGGTACAAAATCTAGCCCACCTCAATTAAATATTGATTAAATTCCTAATGTTGAGATGTATGTGCCTAGGAGAACACCACCTATAATTTTACGTAGAAAGCCAAAGTATTTGATTAATATTGATGAGGATATTTTACAGCACATGGAAGGTAAGATTTCAACACGCTCTTGTAAAAGATATGCTGATAGGATTTGGAATTTCTTCTTTGAAAGGCTAAATGAGACCGCAAGATGTCAACTATTTGTTGAAATGATGCGGGGTATAAAGTATAGAAACATCATGAAGGCTCTTGGGTTGAGAACATCGAATGCATCAAGTGAAAACACTATTGTGAAGAATCTAATGGATGCTTATGAGAGTGTGGGTAAAACCTCACGCTTAAAGGATAGTAATGTCACCCGACATGTCATTACATCGACTTTGGTAAGCAGTCAAACAAAGAGATATCATCTCATTAGAAAGACGAGTGAACAAATGAGAATTAGTAGAAAAACTTTATTAAAAGTCGTTCAAAGGCGATAAAGAATTGAGGGCACCGATTCAAATGAATTGTGGGCATTCTCAGGGAGACTGCCACAAACAGATAAAAAAAGTTGTTGAAGCACTGAGAACACTAATTGAAGAGTATTGGAAGAATAACACAAGGCCATCTCTAAATCAAAGGGATGTGTTAAGAAGGAGAATCGGTAGTCAAAACCGTGAGCCACATCCAAAGCATTTTTTGGATACGAATCAAACCCAATTTTTTCATAAATTTCAAAAGGATTATCCTCAAATTAGTATTTGTCAAAGATTTTTTGAAATGCTTAAACCTTTTTATGTCAAGATAAATCACACATGCACTACTTGTTGTAGACTACATATGGAATTCTCTAATCATTATGATGTTTATCATTCTATATGTTTGGATTTGCATACTAATGATTTTTTGTAGGATTGTGGCATAGAAGCCCCACCAAAATCTTCAAGAGAGTTCTTATAAAAAAAAAAATGTGAAATAGAGGATGGCCAAATATTCTACAGGACAATATGCTTGGATGGTTCATGTGAGCGTTGTGGTGGCTTGCAACGTATGCCAGTATGTCAACATATGGAAAGCACAAATGAGGTGGGACAAAAACTAATAGAGTTCAGGAGGTATAAAAAAGTGGCATATGCTGCAAAAGAATGGTCTCAAGAAAAAAGGTGTGACTTGGTTATTCAGAAGATTCCAGTGTATCAGTTTATGTCCATGTTTTGTGACAATATAGTGTATGAGTATGCAAGGCATACCCATAGAGCCTAATGGTTGGACATATAATTCAAGATATGCAAGGACACCTTTCCAGTTGATATCATAGTATCAGTGGTTGACTTTGTAGAGAACTACACTCTACAGCCACAATTTGAGGTGCAGTCATAGTATTACAACTCCACACAGGTTTCGATATTTTTGCAAATAGCATTCATTCATGCAATTGATAGTACAGAGGACCAAAGGAAGGTATTGAGGGAGTATCACTTTTATATTAGTGATGATCGCACACATTCTCTAGATTTCGAGCAAGGTTGCTTCCAGATTTTCTACAGTGATTTAGCTTAGAAGGGAATAACATATAGTCGACAAATAATATGGTCAGATAATTGTGCAACACAATTCAATAACTCATGCATGTTCTACTGGTTGAGCAAGATGCATGTCATTACAGGTGTACAACATATATGGAACTTTTGTGAGGCTAGGCATGGAAAGGGAGAGCATGATGGTGTAGGAGAATGCGTGAAAAGAGCATTAGCACAAGAAGAGTTAAAGTATAAAGATAGTGCAAAGTTGACAGATGCAAGATCAATTGTCGAGTGGTGTAATGCTTTGATGGGTCCAGTTAATGAAGGTACATCTTTAGTTTGTATATTTTTTTGGTTGATGGATGATATTAATATTTCACCATATGAGGATTGTTGTATACTAACAAGATCGAGTGAGATACACTATTTCCTTAGCTCAAATGTAGGTTTATGGAGTATCGATACACGAAAGATGGCATGCTTTTGTTCTTCATGTACAATGCAAGCCTAGAATGATTGTGAGTCAGGGGAGTGGATTGATAAATGGTTGACAAGTTATCTTAGCCCACTTCACACGTATCGCCCTCCAATGGAATTGGAACTAACAAAGATGGAATCATTAGTCAACATTGACCATGTATCAGATCTAGTTCAATTAGGTAATATATTTGCTTGCTTAGTTTTTTAAATTTCATATTGTTATCTTACTTTGTATTGTATTCGTAATGTTGACTAATTTCAAGAGATTTGTTGCACATATCAATGTAGGGAATGTTTATGTAGTTATTGCAGATGAAGACAATGAAGAGGGAACAAACTATTACTTGTGTCATTGTGTTGAGGCCAAAAATAAATTGGAGGCTCCAGTTATAGATGGAGAAAACATCGAATACCCTACAGGCTCAATTGTTGTTACTGGAACGTGGCTTAGAAGGTACCAACATAAGAGTGTTGAACATTGGTTGTTTCAGGACTTTGACATGCATTGTAAGATTATTCATTACTCAAACCTTGTCATGGCATCCAATATTTGTTTGACCAAATATGGGGTAGACCTTTGAACAAGGTCTTGTGGAAGGTCTGTGAGTTTAACCATGAGGCAATACTTAACACAATAAAGAGTAGAGCAGACCTGGATGGTTCGTTGGATTAATTTTTAAGTATGCACATCGGTTCTTATTAATTTATACTTGTATGCACATTAATTTGTTTGATGCAACATCCTTATTTTGATGATCCTGAAAAATCTCAGCAAGAAAAGCAATGCAACATCCTTATTTTGATGATCTTGACAAATCTCAATTATGATTTTAAGCCATTACAAAATTGTGTGCAAAGTTTGGTGAGAGAAATTCAAGTTATTCATTTGAAGTTAACCTTATCATGAGCACCTATGATGTAGACATTATAAGAGCATCTCAAATTTCACGTTATTCTATTCATGAGAGGTGTTGTGTGCAATAGGTATCTTGGAACTCCTAGTGAAGATGTATGACCAGGAGTGACAAAGTTAAGAGATTTACATGCCTATCTGTAAGTGCCTTCCATCTATTTTCATTTCATTTCCATTTTGGATTCTCTTTCATTTTCTTCTTTTACTTTGCGTATTTGTAAGTAAACTACTAAAAATTGATTGGTCTCTCATTGCAAAAAATGTTGATTTATGAGCTATCAAAGAGAATATTAGCCAAAAAAGCAATGCAACATCCTTATTTTGATTTGAAGCCATTATAAAAGAGTGTGTGAAGCTTAGCAGGGGAATCTTAAGTTACTCAATTGAAGTTAACCTCATAATGAGAACCTATGATATAGACATTAAAAGAGAATCTCGAATGTATGAGTGACATTGTAAGAGATCTATGAGAATGAAGTACCTAAGGAATTGTAATGAGATTTACTTGTAATAAGATTTACTCAAATATTGAAATTTTGGAGTTCATGTTTGGTCCAAGAGCACCTTGTTCTCTAAATGCCCTCAATAGGAAAATTTGCAAAATTTGAATTTTCAAATGTAAACAATGTGAAAAGGTCATGTGAAGGTCATATGTAATGTATTCAAAGTCTCAAATAGGTCATTAGGTGATTAGAGAAGTGATATTGCACAAAAGTTGTCATTTGGTGTAAAAATGCAAAACTTGCATTAGTTGCACAATTGCAAAATTATAGAAGATGAAGAGTCCTCTTGTTAGAAAGGGTAGTTAGTTGATGGAATATGTAGGGAAAGCATTCATAACTAATTGTAATAGCTATATAAAGCATTGTAAAGGCGTGGAAAAGAGCAGAACTTGTATTCTTGAAGAAATTAGTAAATAAAGGATGATATTTTCTGTATTTGCAACACTTTTCCTTTTTGTTTCAAGCTTGTGCGGATTGTAAAACACCTTATACTTTGATTGTTGATTAGTTTTCTTCAAAGAAAGGAGTTAGGTAACTTTTAAAAGTATTTTGAAGTCTTTTAACTCAGATTTAAGGAAATAACAACAATTTTATCATAATTGGTTTGTAACCCTCAAAATAGGGTTTCGAGAGTCCATTAAGAGATAACTAGGCCTAATTTACAAAGTAACATACCATTAAACATTCAACAACCTCTTGAACTTGTTGGGGAAGCAATTCTCATTTATCCAAAACCTCAAATCCACAATTTGTCTCAGGAGAAACTCACTCCACCATGCCAAACCAAAAAACCCTTATTTTATGCTAGTATGAGGAGGGTTTATTCAAAGGAATGGTTCCACACCTTACCACAACATGCCACTACCTCAGAAATTCTTAAAATCACCTCTACAAACTCAAAAAAAAATCACCCAACCTCTACATGCAATATTTTATCAAACCCTAGGGTGAAACCTCATTTTTTATGCCCTTTTCCATCAAAATCTATAGGGGAAGCAACACAAACCCCATAAAACTTGATAAAGTTGGAAGATTTGAAGGTTTTGAGACTTGATACACTGCTTCCTAAGGTTATTTTATGGTTTGGAGTTGATTTCTTGATAGTTGCTAGTTCGATCCTTTAAGGGTCCAAAGTGCAAAAGGGCAGTAATCTTTGATGGGGTATTACTTAGAAACCATGGCACTTACAAAATCTCTATCTGAGCCTACGAGATCAAATTAGGCCCCTCTACAATAACCTCTCTCATTTTTTGTTATCTCAAATTGGTTTTCTCGTGGTGTCCAGTTTTCACTTGATGGAAAAAGTGTCAAATGCAAGTAGTGAAAAGTTGCAAAGTGGTGCAACTTTCGTTATGCAATTCATGTGACCAAATGGAATGTTCCAATGCGTCCGAATAGGTATGTTTATCCTAAGCATGGTCCTCTTTCCCACTCAAACATGCTAAATCGCTTTGAGCTATGTTCAACCAGATTGATTGCTTAAAAGTCCAAAGTGCAAAATGGTTGCACACTTCAGCATGTTGTTACTCGGATACCGTGATGCTTAGAAACTTCTTGTCTGATCCTATGGGATTGAATTGGGCCACTCTACCAAAATCTCTCTTTGTTTTCACTATCTCAAAGTGGTTTTCTGTGGTGGCAAATTTTCACTTGGAAAAAAATTGTCAAATGCAAGTAGTTGAAAGTTGCAAAGTGGTGCAACTTTCATTATGCAACTCATGTGACCAAACAGATTGTTCCAACACGTCCGAATATGTATTTTTACACTATGAATGGTCCTCTTTTGCACCCAAATACGCGCAATCGCTCTGAGCTACGTTCAACCAGATCAATCTCTTAAGAGTCCAAAGTGCAAAATGGTGTAAATTTCAACATGTTGTTACTTGGATACCGTGATGCTTAGAAACTTCTCGTCTAATCCTATGGGATCATGTTGGGCCCCTCTACATAAACCTCTCTCAATTTTTACTATCTCAAAGTGGTTTTCTTGTGATGGCGGATTTTTATTTGATGGAAAAAGTGTCAAATGCAAGAAGTGTAAAGTTGCAAAGTGGTGTAACTTTCGTTTTGCAACTCGTGTGACTAAACAAATTGTTCCAACACATCCAAATAGGTATTTTTATGCTAGGAATGGTCCTTTTTCACACCCAAACATGCGGAATCACTTCAAACTACGTTCAACCAGATCGAACCCTTAAGAGTCCAAAGTGCAAAATGACTGCAAACTTCAACATGTTGTTACTCAGATACTATGACACTTAGAAACTTCTCATCTAATCCAATGGGATCATGTAGGGCCCCTCTACAAAAACCTCTCTCGGTTTTTGCTATCTTGGAGTGGTTTTCCCGTGGTGGCAGGTTTTCACTTGGGGAAAAAGTTGTCAAATGCAAGTAGTTGAAAGTTGTAAAGTGGTACAACTTTCATTCTGCAACTTGTGTGACCAAATGAAATATTCCAATGCATCTGAATAGGTATGTTTACACTAGCTATGGTCCTCTTTTGCACCCAAACACCCAAAATCGCTCTAAACTATGTTCATCTGAATCAATCCCTTAAGAGTCCAAAGTGCAAAATGGCTGCAAACTTCAACATGTTGTTAGTCAGATACCGTGATGCTTAGAAACTTCTCATTTGATCCTATGAGATTGTGTTGGGCCCCTTTACAATAACCTCTTTCGGTTTTTGTTACCTTGGAGTGGTTTTCCAATGGTGGTGAATTTTCACTTGATGAAAAAAGTGTCAAATGCAAGCAGTACAAAGTTGCAAAGTGGTGCAACTTTCCTTTTGCAACTCATGTGACCAAACAGATTGTTCCAATGCATCTAAATAGGTTTGTTTACGCTAGGCATGGTCCTCTTTCACACCCAAACATGCAGAATCGCTTCGAGCTACGTTCAACCGAACCGATCCCTTAAGAGTCCAAAGTGCAAAATGGTTGCAAACTTCAGCATGATATTACTCAGATACTATGATGCTTAGAAACTTCTCATATGTTCCTATAGGATCGCATTGGGCCCCTCTACAATAACCTCTCTCGGTTTTCGCTATCTCGGAGGCATTTTCCAATGATGGTGAATTTTCAGTTGGGGAAAAAGTTGTCAAATGCAAGTAGTTGACAGTTGCAAAGTGGTGCAACTTTCATTCTGCAACTACTGATGCAAGAGCATCCAGTGGTGTAAGGGCAATCTTGCATCACCCAAAAATAGTTAAATTTCAAGTTTCTCAATTTTTAGATGTTTTTATATTTTTGGATACCCTTTTCGTCATAATGAAATTCTCAATTTATGATTTTTCATTTCGGTTCCTGGGTTGAAAGATATTGTCATTTTAGTTTCCCATATTTGCACCTGAAAATCTTTCGAGTGAGATTTGAGGCACTTAGAGCTTCCGGAATGGCCCCGAAACTTTCCAAAATCGGCGTAGCATATTACAAGTGCGTTCTTGACTTCGACACCTTTCCAACGGTTCGAACGGTTCGTGAATCGGAGTCCTAGATCAAAAGTTATGACCCCACGAAGTTGGTGCACTTTCTAGAAGATACCATTGCAAATGCTCTTTTGAAATTTGAACTTCATGTTGTACATTTTCAGCGCCAAACTGCCTAAATTCAAATTGAATGTTGTTTTGACTCCAAACAAATAAAGAGTTCTATTTATGGGCGAGTTTTCTAATTTTTGGGTAACTTTTTGGGGACAAGCTCGTATATTGCGAAAGGGTTATTCTGTAGCTTCCTGTAGCTTGCATGTGTTGTAGAACTTGGGGATTTGAGATCCTCTGCATGTAAGAAGTTCCATTTTCTGAATAATAAAATTATTCTCTAGTTTGTGGGTTATTTTCTGTGTCTTGGGTT